>PVKZ01001597.1:0-359180 GCA_004027375.1 Macroglossus sobrinus
ACGTTTCAAGAAAAGAAAACTAAAGATCAATATATCTCATGAACATAGATGCACAAATCTTCAACAAAATATTAGCAAATCGAATTCAGTAATGCATAAAAAAATTACACATTGCAACCAAGTGGAATTTATCCCAGGAAATCCAAGGCTGTTTCAACATTTAAAAATCAATTTAAGGTAATCCATCACATAAATAGATTTAAAAAGAAAAATCACATGATTATATCAATAGATGCAGAAAAAGCATTTAGCGAAAGCCCATCACCTATTTATGATAAAAATTCTCAATAAAGTAGAATAGTGGGGAAATTCCTCAACTTGGTAAACAATCTCTACAAAAAAACCTACAGATAACATCACCCTTAATGGTGCAAAAATCAAAGCTTTCCACTAGGATCAGGTATAAGATAAGAATGTCTCATCTCAGCAATATTCTTTTAACATTGTACTGGAAGTTCCAGCTAATGCAATAAAACAAAAAATACATAAAGAACTCAAAGGCATACAAATGGGGAAAGAATAAACAAAACTGCTCACAGGTGATATGATGATCTATATAGAATATCTAAAAGAATCAACAAAAAAATATACTAAAACTAATAAATGATTACAGAAAGGTAATAGGATACAAAGTTAATATGAAAATGTCAGTTAAATAAAGATAAAAGTCAATAAAATGAATGGTAAAATAAAAAATTAATTAATCTAAAAGATAAATTTTGTTTGAAGTAACAATAGCGACAATGTATTGAGTGTATGGATAAGTAAAATGAATGATAGCGATATCATAAGGAATTGTAAATTATTAGTTATAAACTACTTTTACTATTTATGTAGTAGTATGTTGTTTGAAAATGAACTCAGATTAATAATAAATGTCTGTTGCAAATTCTAGGGTAAACACTTTTAAAAACTTTAAAAGGATATAAAATCTATTTGCTAGGAGAGGAGATAACATGGACTCATAAAATATTCAATTGCAAGAAAAACCATTACCTTTTTTATTAAAACTCTGTGAAAGAGAGCTGCTAAAAAATTAAAGGATAAGAAAGTATTTGCAAAAGAAAGATCTGCTAAAGGACTTTTAGTCAAAAGATACAAATAACCCTTAAAACTCAACAAAAAGGAAACGACCTAATTTAAAATGGTCAAATGTCTAAACAGACACCACATCAAAGAAGATAGACAAATGGAAATTAGCTTGTAAAATGATGTGCAGCTTCATATGTCATTAGGAAAATGCAAATTAATACAGTGATGATGCAACACTACACACTTATTTAAGTACCTTATATATAATAAATGACAATACCAAATTCTGGCAAGTATATAAAACAACAGAAACAGTCACTTATGCTGAAAAATGGATCGGACCCTTTGGGCAAGTTTTGGCAATTTCCACAAAATGTAGTCTTAGTATATGGTCCAGCAAATCTCCTAGGTATTTACCCAATTGAGTTAATAACTGATGTCCATTCAAAAACCTACATATAAATGTTTATAGCAGCTTTTTCATAATTGCCCAAATTGAAGGTAACCTTCCTGCTTATCAATAGGTGAATATATAAACACACTGTGGTACATATGTATAATGGAATATTATTCAACATTAAAAATAAATGAACTATTAAGCTATGAAAAGCATAGAAAAAACGTAAATGCATATTGGTAAGTGAAATAAGCCAGTCTGATAATATCACATACATGATTGCAACTATATGACATTCTGGGGAAAAAAACAAAACTATAAACGTAATAAAAATATCAGTGGTTGACAGGGGTTTGTAGAAGAGAGGGTGAAAAATAGGTAAAGAGAAAAAATTTAGGGGGATAAAACTATTCTGTAGGATACTGTAATGGTGGATACCTGACATTCTGCGTTTGTCAAGACCCGTAGAAATATACAAGACACATGGTGAAACCATGTCTACTGTGGATTCTAGTTAAGACATAATGTGAATGATCAAATAATTTATTTCATAAAAATCTTGAAAATCAACAATAAGGCTTATTTCTGTCATGAACTCTTTCTAGAGTTTTTGATATTATCTTTTGTTCTATCTTACCCAATTTTTGGTGGTTGTATGCTTTATTATAATCTTGTTACATCAATCTTTATACTTGCATGAGTTGAATACTTCTTCTTATATTTGGATGTCTGTATTCCAATTCCCCTTTCAATTCACCTTCTACAAGACTGACATTCCATTGTAGAGAGACTCATGTCTTCTACAACCTCGGTGATATCCACCATTGCCACAGTAATTTCCCTGTTTAGTTAGCCATCTTCTCACTGATTATTTTCACAATTGGCTCCCTCTTCTCATTTTATGAAGAAATCATGACTCGTAGATTCTCATCATTCGTTTCATTGAGGAGAGGACGTTTTCTTTCTGTAAAGCGGGGATTTATGTTAAGGGGATGCCGTCAGATAGTGATTGGGAGCTAGGACGCTAGAATTGGAGAGCGCCCGTCTGTTCCGTCTGCATACAGGGAATTAGGGGTAGAGAGGACATTATCATCAAGGATTGAATTCTTTCGTGAGATCATATTCTGCTTGCTCTTCAGTGCCTCTATGTACCATTCTTTCAATAAAGGAAATACTATATTGCAGCATTTACAGTATTTAAAGACACTTCTTAAATTAGGAACACCCTTAGATAAAATATTCTATCTCTTTTGAAATTTGTAATTATTTAATGGTTGATATTTATTTGTGAGAGTTCCATAAAGTTCATATTCAAAATGAAGTCTGTTATCGATATTAAATTCCATACCCTCTTTCAGGAAGAATTAATTAGGATTCTAGTTTTACAAATTGATTAAGTTTCTTTGTTTTCTATCTAGAAATGATAAAATGTCAAGTCCTGTTTAAAACGTTCACAAAACAAATAAAAATATAAGGTTCAATTATAAAAATAATAAATCTGAACTGCTATTATATTCTAAAAACATATGAAAGCCTATTTCTGAATTAAAAAAAGATCATGACGATAAAAATAGAAAATTAAAATTTTTATTCTCAAAAGTAAAACTCTAGTATAAATGTATTTTATTACTCATTAATAATTTTATATAATTTTAGTTTATAAAGAATGAACAGGAAGAGGAAGTTGATAAACCATTACAACCACAAACTGTATTTGAGTATCCACTAATATGAGAGATCATATCAAATATGTCAATACTTATGTGACGTAAAATATGAAAAACTACAATATAAGAGACAAAGAAGTCTAAAAAATATAAATCATTCATGACCCATTTAGTAAAACCTGAGTATATATGGCAATACATTTTTCTGGAAAATTATATTTATACAGTCTTCACTTTGCTTTATACAAATAATACTCAAGTATTTTATTCATAGGTAATGAAAAACAAAAAAGAAAATCATGAGTGTTGTGAGAGACAAATAATAAAGTATTTTTAAAAATAAAATTATTATAAAATATGTATTTAATTATAAAATATATTACTGTGTTAATAATGGCATGTTTCTATTTTTTCATCGACATCACAGTACTTGCATTATTATAATTCAAACTGCTAAAAGCAGGTATTATGAGTCCTCTGACTTTTTTTTCTGTTCAATATTTTGTTAGCTATTCTAGGTCTTTTGCCTTTTCATATAAACTTTAGACTTGGTTTCTCAGTGTCCACAAAATAGGTTACTAGAATTTTGTTTGGGGCTGCATTTTAAATATTAAGTTGAGAAGAACTGATATATTAACCATAATGAGTCTTCCAATTCATAATAAGAATATCACTGCATTTAGCTATATCTTCTTTCATTTCTTTCACCCAAGTTTTTTTAATTTTCCATATATAAATCCTGGACATATCTTGTTAGATTTATACCTATGCAATTCATTTTGGAAAGTTATTTTTTAAAATAATTTTGGAATTGATTTGTTTTATTTCAAGTTCTAATTGTTCATTTTTGTTATATAGAACAACTGATTTTTGTACATTAAACTTGTGTCTTATGATTTTACAGTACTCATTTATTATTTCAGGGGTTGTTTTTGTTTCTGTTTTTTGATTCTTTGCAAGTTTCTACGTAGACAATCATGTATGTGCAAAGATAGTTTATTTCTCTCTGTTCAAATTGCTTTTTATTCCCTTTCTTTTCTTATTGCAAAACCTAGGATTTTCAGTACAATAATGAATAAGAGTATGGGAGAGAATATTCTTGGCTTTTTCCTGATCTAAGTGAGAAAGCATACAGTTTCTTAATAATAACTATGATGCTATAGTAAATTTTTTATACATTCCTTTATTATGTTTAGAAAGTTCCTCTTCATTCTTAGTTTTTGAGTGTATCATAAGTGGTTACTGTATTTGTTTTCATCTTTCTCTCAAGTCGATAAGGGCCTGGTGAAGTATTTTTCCCTGGAGAGTAAGTTTTTGTTTTGAAAAACACTCTGGGCCTATTTCACAGTAATTACTTTTTCCATTCCCCTGTCAGAACCATGAGGGAATCTTTCTTTGATTTTCTCTAGAACCTGATGGGGTTCCTCAGGGTTAAACCCTTTAAAGTAAGATGCTCTCCTAACTGTGTCCACCTCCCCACTAGTTTTTCTTGCTTGTCCTCGTTCGCGGTCGACCTGCAGCCAATGGTCAACAGTATCCTCTAAATGTGCCTGCCAGTCCTTGGATCCAGCAGCTCCTGCTTCAGGTAATCTGATCTCGAATTTGCCTGTCTCTCCAAAGTTTGGAGTGGCAGTTTTACCAGAAACCTCAGTTCTTTAATTGGTCCAAGAAAAGTCATAAATTTTTAATTTATTCAAGTTTTTCTTCTTGAAAGATAGGTTGATAATTTTCAAGCCTTTTACATATTGGAGCTGAAACTGGAAATTCTAAATTATCTTTGTAAGTATATTTAAATGTTTCCTGGAACTATTCATTTTAAATTTAATTGTTTAGAACAGTTTTAGATTTATAGCAAAATTAAGAGTAAAGTACAAAAATTTTTCATATATCCCTGCCTCCTCACAAACGTAGCCAAACTCATTATTGGCATCCCCCACCAGAGTGGTACCTTTGTTACAATTGATGAACTTACAATGACACATAATCACTAAAATCTACAATTTGCATTAGGGTTCATTCTTAGTGTAGTACATTCTCTGGGTTTTGACAAATGTATAATCATATGCATCTATCACTATAATATTCTACACAGTATTTCCACTGCCCTAAAAACCCTCCATATTTGCTTATTTATCCCTCCATTCACGCCCCCTACAACCCGCAAATATTTTTTAAAAATACATTTTTATATCCATAGTCATGTATGGTTCCATCATAAGAACAAGCACTAGAGTAATTATTCCATTTCTATAATGCTTGAAATTATGCATCAATTTATTTGCTGATTTACAACATTTTTATTTAAATTTATTCTATTTATAAAATAATGCTCCAATGATTTATTTTTCTGACAAGTGTTTTTTTAAAGCAGTTGTCCGTTCTCGTTATAGAGTCATACGAAAAGTATATTTGACATCCTGAGGCAATTATGTCACTTAGAAAAGTAAATTTGAAGAAAAAAAAAAAAAAAGACAGTCACACAAACATGTTTCTAGCAAGGATTGCACAATTTTTTCTTGTTCCAATCGTTTTCAAATAAAATGAAACAATTGAAAAAAAACATGTTTGGGTAACAGCTGCTCTCTTCAACTTGTATAGTGCGAAACAAAGGGTGTGCTAGAGTGTTTCCTATTGTTTGTATTGCGTGTGAATCACCCTGAATATCCAATACATTTTGTTCCACAGTCTCTCATTAAAACCAAAGCCGTTAAAGTTTGTGGACCATCATTTTCTATGCTACATTTAATATGCAAACTAATTTTGAAAAGCATGAGGCACCTGCACCACAGATTTCAAAGGAATTTGCATAATAAATATAGTACAGATTTAAAGCTCGCCTTGTAGAGGACAATGACAGATGTGTAAGCAGTTTTGAGTGAAAGTCCTGCATAACAAAATTTACATTCCAGTTGAATTTCAGGGTCGGGGTAGGACAGGCAATCTATTACAGGTAAACATTTTAAGTAAGCAAACATCCCATAGGAAAGCACCCAAGCTTATTTTCCATGTAGACTGGGGAATACTTTTTCCACCAACAAATCTTGGATTCTCTATTCCAAAATGTAACTGGCTCAAATTTGAAGATAAGAGTTTCTTTTCAACATGACAAGAGAAAGATCATTAAATTTTGATATTGTTCTTTTTTTCATTTAGTTTATTTATTCTGTTTACTGTTATTTAATCTCCCTGAAAATTGTATAAAATCTTCTGGTGTGTATGCAATTGTGACAGTCATACATATTAATAAACAAATAATAAAATATTGCTAAACGATAGGAAAATAATCCAGCCTATAAATTTATTATATCTACTGATTTTTCCTACCCCCAAAACTATGATCATGCACAAAATTAATTGGCTAGCAAAGGTAGCTTTCTGGGAGAGCTAGGGAAAAAGTTCCTCTTGAAAGCAATACTTGTAAAGATTGATTTGTGATTTAGAGATTTATCAACCACATTTTTTATGGGCATTGACTAGTTGAAACAAAGAATAAACAATGCCTTATATCTGCCTAATGGTAGCTACAGGTAAATTATAAATTATAAGCCAAAGAAACTGTGGCTAAAACATTTGCTTTTCCAGAATAATGCTTATGCATATTGTCATATAGTGGTGCTTTACAAGTGGAATTTTTATTCACAGTGCAGAAGGATCTTTCCAGATACCCATCTCCTAGAACACCACAGAGGTCAGGAGAAGACAATGAAAATGTACTGTCTGAAGGATCTTATATGTGAGAAGTGGTATAATAACTCTTAAAGGCAGACTGTAATGAGTCAAAGATCTATATTATAAACCTTAAAGCAAGCTCTAAGATATAAAAAAAGTTACATCTAATAAGTCTAAAAAAAGAAATAAGATATTATTAAAAAGTCAATCAAAGAGAAGGCAAGAAAAAAAGAAGGGCAAACAAAAGAGATGAAACAAAGAGAAGACAAATTTCAGCTTAAAATTTAAGTCTAATCATATCAAAAATCACGTTAAATGTAAATTATTTAAAATTCTATGGAAATTTTAGATTGTCTTTATACATGGGGTAGCAGACTTAGCTTCTTAAGGCAACCAAATACTCAAGGTCTTATAAATTCCACAACAGCTGGGGCTCTTAGGTTAAGGATACAATGGCTAGACTAATTATTTAATTATTATTTATTTTCCATTTATCACCACAAAGACTTAAAAAAATGTTTTTTAAGCAATGAATAAGCCAAATAGCAAATAAATCAACAGTTAAATGATCTAAATCAATAGTTCACAGCAAATTCTGAATAATGAAATGATAACTGTACAAGAATATTTCAAGCCATGTATGTCTACTCACCTCATAATCTTTTTTTGGTATATTGATCATAAAGCTAGGATATAAGTACCATCTGTAAGATCATGGCACCTGATATTAGAAAAACCTTAACTTGACCTTCATCATTATCAGGACTATGCTGAGTCAGATAAAAGAAAATGGACTAATGCCGTAGATAAAAATACTTATTTTTAAATAAAGAGAAATTATATCTAAAAACTGATAAATATTAGATAAGGGGGGCAATATGGGAATATAATTATTTTCATAATTATTTGTATGCACTGAGTAATTTTTAAATGAATGTCAAGTGACTCCCACTGTAGTTTGGTACCAAATTTAATAGTTGGAATTAAGTGAGTGGCAACTTTCATAATGGAGTTTGTTCAAAGATTGCCTAGATTGTTATCTGTGAGACCCCATTACCATTTGCATAAAAATTCAGACCCCCACAGGAAAGAACGTGTTCACATAGTCCATCTTTCACAGAATGCCACATTACTACTCTTTCCCATTGCTATTTTATCCAGTCTCTCATTGTACCATTAGGGCTTTGAACTTCATAGAATGTCTACCTGATTTGTAGTTCCCCATTACTAACTTCCTCTCCTCCTCTCAATCCTAGCTCACACATTGCACTTCTTAAAGACCAGCCCTTAGTTGCCAATGCAAGTTTCATTGCCACGGTTCTTTTATTATTCTGTTCTATTTATAACACTCATCTCTATGTAGATGATATTTTTCCTTTAGAGAGATATTTTTACTCTCCTGAGAGAACCACCAAAAAAAAAAAAAAGTCTCATACCTTCGCCAAGCGCTTAAAACAGTACTTGGCATAGAATTCAATAAATGTTCAGTGAATGAATGATTAACTACAATTTCTAATATTTTATAATTTGCAAAATTTATAAGAAAAAAAGTTGGAATATTTATTCAATAGTTAAATATTGAGATATTTTTAAACCCTGAAAATGTATTTTAAAGCTCAAGAAACGTTTTATTTAGAGAGGGACCACTGTGCTTGAAATACTCTGCTGTCTTTCTAGAAAAGTAATTAGCATGCAGTCATGTCCAATTCATTACAGTTTAGTTGACAAAGTTTGCTACTTTGAAGCATATCCAAAACAACTTAGGATATATTAGTTATGCCTATAATACATAATTATACAAGAATAAGCTGAAAACCAGTTGGCTTTTAGAGTCTAACTGACAGAAAATAAAGTGTCTCAAATCTGTGAAAATTCATGTATGGAGGACTATTCCTGAGATTTCTAAGGACAATTGCTAGCTAGGAAACCCCAAAACATAAAACAAATGAGAATGCACTCTAAAATCTCAGTTAAAAACATCAGTAATAATAAATGTGGAAGGAATTCACATTTTAAAAGTTTGACTCCAGCCTATGGCCATGCCACCCTGAATAAGCCCAATGTCTGATCTCAGAAGCTAAGCAGGGTCAAGCCTGATTAGTACTTGGATGAGAGACTTCCTAGAAAGACAAAGTGCTGTAGGTGTAAATAAAATAAAATAAAATAAAAATAAAATAAAATAAGGGATTGTAAGCTGACAAGGCCCTTGCAATCCATGTTGTCAACAAAGGGTTGCCTCATCTAAAAATAAAATAAATAAATAAGTAAAAATTTGACCTCAAACATTTCAGGTAAACATACTTACATGAAACATAAATATGTGTGCATATATGCCCATGACATAAAAACTCTCAGTGTAATAGACAGAACTTTAGTCTTAAGAAATAAAATAATACATCAAAAAACATTCCCTTCTATGACTCATTGGTTAATGTTTTGTAAAAGGAATTTTAAACATATTGCAATAAAATGATTGCTTGAGCCTGAAAGTATACTCACATCATAAATAATGGAATTTTAAGCAAAAAACATAAAGCCTTAATAACTTGGAGATGATAAACATCTATATTTAATTTCAATTTTTCAAATTTTGATGATTTAAAAAACAATATAAAATTATCATGCATTCTTACTAAAATTACTTTCACACCTACATATGTTTATGTGTGCCCATGTATACAATTAATTTTATTATTTCTTATTGAATACCCTTAAAAATTATTGTATGGGTTAAAAGGCCAAATGAAATAGTTATGTATTTGTGCCATAGTGTACTCATTATAGATCATTTTTATAATCAAAAGTATTTAAATGATACAACTCAAGGAATTGACCAATAGTATGAGTCTGTAACTATATTAAGTATTTTACTTTTTCTAGAGGAGAAAGCATAGTAAAATATCTGGATATAAAAGTGAAACAATGTATTTGTCAACAGCAGTAGCTCTTAATTGAAACAGAAATTTAATTAAAAGGATGCTAAAACAGTTACCAGGTTCTTAATTAAATCCTGGAGACTTTAAGAATAAGGAAGTGGAAAAGAGGGCAAAATTAACAGCGGCTTTACTTAAGTACGAAAGTTAGATCCTAGGCATGCAAATTGAGTTTAATCATTTGAATCAAGAATTATTTCTAAAATTAACTAGTTTAGTCTTTGATGTTCCTATCACTCAAGTAGAAGTTTTGATTGGACTCTAACTCACTACAAATTAGAGATTTGACAGCTTAAACTGAGCTGCTACAATAGGGTCAGTGAGGCCAAGTTTTGGGCATTTCATTTGAAAGAATGAAGATGGCAGTGATAGAAAAAAAAAAGTCATCCTGTTGGACTAAAAGGTAAAATATTTGAGATTTATATCTAAATGAAAACCTTGAGCTTTGGGGGTTTTGAGCACCAGGAAATATCAAGATGTTTAAACAGCAGTAAAAAATACAATTAGTATTTCTAGTTTTATAAAAACTTAATTTATTATGCAGGGAAAAAGAAACCATCTATAAAACATCTATTCATGGTTGTCTTTCTTGTTCAGTGCTGTTAAGATAGTCTGAATAAATACATTTCAACTGCTCAAACATAATTCTATTTTTATAAGATAGTTGTATAGAAATGCTTGTTAGATTAAAGGTAAAAATACAATACAGGCTTGAAAAAATAAAAGATTGCACTGAAAACATCAGCACACAAAAAAGTAATTATAAGTATAAGAAAGACTATTTCTTAGAAGGTAGTGAAGAGATGTAACTTATTCTAGTACTATAATAATATCAAGTAGTATTATAGTATTATGAAAATAACTGACTTCATGGTGACAGAATTTCACAGATAGAAAGTTCTTACAGTTATGTAATGAGTTTTATGGACAACGCATAAATAAAAGGATGACTTCTGTAAAAGAAAAACATAAAAAAAGCAATTGTTCATATTGGAAATTTAAAAAGTAATGAAAATAAGAATGATGAAGCATGGAAATTTCAGTAGCCAATATTTTTTAAGGAGAAAAAAATGGAGTTTAAAAAATGCAAAACTCCATTTTGTATAGGTTTTTCCAGAGGTAATTCATTTGCTTCAGAAAAGTTGAGTGTGTCTAATAGGAAAACAGGAATTGTTCTAATTTAGACAAGGACATCTGATGATTTGTAGAAAGTAAAATACTTTATGTTTATGTTATTGTTGAGAACCTAAAACAAATTGAAACCATCAAACACAAAGATAGCACAAAAGCTTTCATTTTGAACAAGCAGTGTTGTCTGATTAGTGCACTTTGAGAATAGCTAAGGGAGTATAGCAGAAATCTTCATAAAAATTATTATGATTAACTTGATATATCTTGAAGACATACAGCAGCAAGCATACCTATGAGTTGAAGAAGTTAAAAGTATTTCTTATTTTTTCAATTATCTCATATAATTTTTAAATTATATCTGACACACATACACACGCACAATACACTTCCTTTTATTTCCACTCAGAATAACCTGACAAAGAAAAGATTAAAATAAGAGGAAGAGAAACAAGAAATAATTAAACATTTTGGGATGAGAATTTTAGTGTGTAATTTCTCATTTTATGTTTAAAATGGTAATTATATGTATATATGTATATAGTAGAAGACTTCTTTTTCTCAAGGAGAAATTTATGGATTTATAGGTTTATAGAATTTTCCAAAGCTGAAATCCATCTATGGACACCCATAAAATTATCCATTGTCTTCCCATAGTACAAGAGTGCTTCACAGTTAGCATTATTTAAAAAGATTAACATGATTTTTTTAAATTTTAATAATATTAATTCATCTTTTTAAAAAAGTTCTTAAAATTATTTAATATACATCTATTATATTAACCAAAATCACACAGTAATGAATTATAAGAAATATAAAGTAGAAGGCCTTATCTTCCTATCATGATGAAATAAATTTTGAAGACATCTTTGATGTTACTACATAGGTATGATTATATATTTTCATATTCACACAGAGAATTCCTATTTGTAATAACAGATTAAATTATTTACTATGCATGACTTAAGCTTTTGAGATTTACTCATATTTTTGTGTTAATTGGCAGTTTATTCTCTTAAATTTCTGAAGAGTATTTCATTCTATGGACAGTCCACAAATTGATTATAGATTCAACAGTTTATAGACATTTGGGTTCTTTCTACTTTTGGATAGTTTTGCTAGAACAGTTGAGTACAAGTGTTTGTATGGACATATGATTTTATTTCTCTTGGTTAATTATTCAGGAGTAATATTCCTGGATCACATGGTAAGTGTATACTTAACTAATCAAAAATGCCAAAACATTTTTTCAATGTGGTTGTATTATTTCATAATCAAACCAACAATGAATAAGAGTTCTGATTGCTTCACAAAATGAGCTTTAACAAAATTTGGTATTGTTAGTGTTTTTAACCTTAGCCATTATAGTGAGTGTGTAATAGTATTTCATTGTAATTTTAATTTTCTTAATGACAAATTATCTTAAGCAGCTTTTTAGTGATTATGTCCTTATTATATCTTCCTTGGGGAAACCTTTCACTCATTTTTATTTATTAAGTTGTTTTTCTTATTATTATTGATCCATAAGAATTTTTTTATATATTCTAAAAACAACTATGTCCAGATATGTGTTAAAGATAGAGTCTCCTATTGTATGGCTGGCCTTTTGTGCTCAAAACATTGTCTTTTGAAGAGAAAATAGTTTTTAATTCTTCTAAACTTTCATTCTTTACTTATTTATCAACCAATTGCCCTGGCTAAGATTAGAAGCATTTTGTGTAGCTGTCTTTGCTCTTTGCCCAACCTTTGGGAGTAGGTATCCAGTCTTCCACTCTTAAAAATATTAACTTTTTAAGTTTTTATAGATGGCCTTTAACTAGTTAATTTTTTTCCTGTTTTTATATAGCTAATTTTTACAATTATAAATGAGTGACTTTTTTCAAATACTCTTTCTGCATCTATTGGGATGTTTGCTTTTGTTTGGTTGGTTGGTTTCATAGCAGAGTGACACTAACCTCTTGGGATGAAACAGGTATTGTTCTCTTGTCTTTGGTATCTCAAAAGATTTTATGAAGACCTGCTATGATTTACTCCAAAATTTTGTAGAATTCAAAAAATGAAGTTGTCTATGCCTCAGGGCATTAATTTTAGTAATGGAATTCAATTCTTGAGTCAGTCTTGCTAGTTGGTGTATTTCAAGGAATTCATCATTTTATCTCATTTGTTGAATGTATTGACATGTTTTTTATAATATTTCATTATTACACTTTTGGTACCTGTAGGATCTGTAAAGAAGTCATCTCCTGCATTCCTGAAACAATAATTTGTGTTTTGTTTTCCTTCTTTCCTCCCTCCCGCCCTTCCTTCCTTCTTCTCTCCCTTCCTTCTTTCCTTTCTTCCTTCTTTCCATCTTTTTTCCTTCCTTTTTTTCTATATCCTTTCATCCTTATCTTCTTTAATCTATCTGATGAGAATTGTGTCAATTTTATTGCCTATTTTAGAAAAATAGCTTTTGAATGTATTTCTCTCTACTTTTATGCTTTCTATTTTACCGTTTTTTACTTTTTTCATTGTTTTCTTTCTTCTCATTTTGGATTTAATTTGTACTTCTTTTTCAAGTTCATTAAGCTAGAAGCTAATATCAATTATTTAAAACCTTTATTATTTTTAATACAATTTTCTCCTAAGTATTGCTTTGACTGCTTTGTTAAAATTTTTCATATAGTATATATAGTTCACAGTGGAAAACATGTCCAATCTCTCTTGTGATTTCTGTTACTCCTGGACAATTCAGAAGTTTTGCTAATTTTCCAAACATTTGATATTATCAAGCTATTTTTGTTTTTATTAATTTTTAATTTAATTCCATCTTGGTCTTTTTAGATTTATTGACATATTTTATTGTCATATTTTATTGAAAATTTGAAATTTTCAAATGCAATAAAAATATTTCTTTTTAAAGTTTTATTTCTTTTTGCCTTACACACTTTGAAGTTTCATTATTAGGCACATACACATTAAGAATTTTTATGTCATATCTATTCAATTCACCTATTATCACTATGAGATAACTATTTTCATTCCTGATAATATTCTCAGCCCCCAAAATATTTTTTTTTATGATTTTAGTCCAGCCACTTCATCTTTCATTCTAACCTAATTCATTAGGTTAGAATGAAAGATGAAGTGTTTACACATTTTTTGTTTACATTTTCCATCCAGTATCTTTATATTTAAACTCTATTTCTTATAGACAGCATATAGTTGGGTTTTGCTTTTTTATACAATTGATAATAGCTTTTAATTTGAGAGTTTAATTCATTTATAATTAATATAATTATTGATGTGGCTGGATGTAAATAACCAATTATTTTTTTCTATATGTTCCATCCATTTTTGTTTTTTTTGTATTTTTGAATTAATTGACTTTTTACAACTTTTTAATCTCCATTTATGGATCTTTTAAATTATTTTAATTAAAATGGTTACTCTAATGTTTACAATCTGTATAATGTACATCTTTGTTAACATAGAGCTCCCTCGAATATTTTATTACTTAATATGATATTGTTATTTACCACCCATAAAATTACTAAAACAAGTTTTTATGTTCTACAATTAAATTATATATGGCCATCACTTAGTAAGAAGATAAGACTAAAATTTTGCTGTTGTTTACAAGTTCAAGTACATTTTAAAAAATCTTTATTGATATGTAATTAATTCACATAGTATAATTTTTCGTATATTCACAGAGTTGTGCAGTCATCCCATTATATATATTTAGAATATTTTATCACTCTACAGAGAAACCCCATACCCATTTACAATGATCCTATGTTACCCAAAAACCCCCAGCTGTAGGCAAAAGATGATCTATTCTCTATATTTATATATTTGCCTATTCTGGAAATTTCATATAAATGGAATCACACAGTGCGTGTTCTTTTATGTCTCCTTCTTTCACTGGGCACAATGTTTTGAAGGCTTACTCACGTTGTAACATACAATAATACTTCATTCCACTCTATTGCCAAATGGTATTCCACTGTTTTATGCAATCCATGACTTCTTGCAGTTGCTCTGTCTTTTCAGGCATTAGGTGTCAGTGATGGCAGCCAGAAGACCCTGGGAAATTTCCTGACACATGCCTGGCTGAGTTAATTCTTATTTATAGAGTATCACTCTATAGCTGAAATCAAGCAGCAGAGTTTGGAAAGGAAGTTATGACCAAATGACAACTCTGATTATGGTTGCAGATAAAACAAATTCATGACATTAATTATAGAAGATAGATGATGGGTAAATTCAGTTATTTTATCCTCTTTATTTTCTTTTAGAAATTTAAAAATATCCTAATAAATGGGTATTTTAAAAAACATTTCTAAAGGTGCTATGTTCAAAGAAATATAAATAGTACCAATATTTACCTGTGAATAGTTAAAATCCCCCATAGAAAATATCTTCATTTATTAGATATGACATACCTTCATATAAACTATGTTTGATATATGTATCATGAATAAATATCACATAGTGAATATATATGTATACTAAGTCTAAATCTGACTTCTGCTTTAAATTAATCTGTAGTAATTCTGTTCATTTAGTCTAATAATGAGTGGAGTTCAATAAAGTTAAAAAAAAAGGTTAAAATAAGTGTGTTAATACACTCAGTCCTGACTAGCACAATATGAGACACATTATACTTCAGGTGTTCCTGAAGATAAGTGATAAAAATCTTGAGTATAACCATTATACCTTTTAACTATGACTCACAAACAGATAAATGAGTATCACCCCTCTTTATAAAGTTACTCCTTTCATGCCACACATGCCTCCTCTTCTTATAATAATAATAATAATCATCATCATCATCATCATCATCATCATCATCATCCCTTTTATGAGACACAACAAAGCAGGGGAACAAATTGCTAGAAATGTGGTCTGGTTACTTTGGAACATTATTTTATTTATTAGTTATATTTTTTTAACTTTGACTATTTTTTTTTTTTGCCAATAAAAGAAATGCATTTCCTGTACCAGTAGCAGAGGAAAAGTACTCCAATTTAAGTATCTTGTTAAATTTTGTATAGTTTTCTACCTTACCTGAAACCTTTCAACAATATAAGATTGTTTATTGAGTCTACTGGGTGCAAACCTTGGCTCATGTATCAAGTGAATTATAGGTCTGAGAGCATGGCTTATTTACTGGGAAAAAAAAAAAAAAAAAAGCTTAGAATTCTCTGCTTTCAATTCTGAAAAATGCAGCCAGCCTTTCAGAGAGAGCTCTGAGTTTGCTGTTAGCAGTGTAGGCAGTGCCACTGTGCCTGGTGAGCCTCATATCATTAGATGCATAACTCTTAATTACAAAAAATCATCATGGAGTTGAAAACCTACAGGGAAATTAAAAGAACTGCAGCAGAAAACCATGATAGGGACATCTACTTTATACAAATTAAATTGAATTATGTTACGCAAATCATCCTGATGACTTGGAAAGTCTGTCTTTTTAGCACTGTAGACTAGTTGTAACTACATAGCTTATTAGCTTAAAAGACATGGGCATGTTTAAATGGAAAAAATGCAAAGAGCACCTGATTAGGAGATAAAAATAACAGCAGATCTGCTGACTTTCGTTAGACTGAGTTTTTTGGGAAAAAAAAACTTTATATATACACTTTCTTTTCCTAAATATTTAAAAAATATTCCATATGTGAATCTTTACAAATAAAAAATTTCCCTCATTCAAAGAATAATGTTTCCAGTTGGCATCAAAAAGATCCTGCAAATACGATTTTGTATTAAAGTTATGAATGAAAGTGAAAAGTTGGTGGCATTTTGAAATGCATCTTGTTCATGCTATCAGTTTTAATTTTGTGATCATGGATACAATTACAATACAATTCCTGGATCACTTGGCATGCTGTGAGGGATGCATAAATCTAAGTAGTAGTTTCTTCATTAAGAAAACTGTATGTGTACTGGATGTTCAGTCAAGATGGTAGAAAGGAAAAAGTTACGCTTGCCTCTTCCCATGACCATATCAAAATCACAACAGAATTATAGCAGAACCATCCTCAAGAACCACCTATAGCTTAGGATATAAAGAAGATGCCACACCAAGACTGGTAGGAGGGGCGGAGATGTGAAATGGTTTGGTCCCACACCTACACCTGGTGTTTAAGAATACGGAGCTATATATTGGCTGTGGAGGTTCCCACTGAAGAGTGAGGGGTCCCTGGCCCACACCAGGCTCCTGAGCCCAGAGCACCAGTGCTGGAAAGAGGGGTCTCCACAACATCTGGCTGTGAAGTCAGTGGAGATTTTCAACCAGTTGAGATGGAAGGCTGCTAGCAATTCAGGCATCTTCTTCAAGGGCCCCTGCACAGCCTCACTTACAAACAATACCACTAAGCTCCAGTGAAGGGACAGTGGCTTGAAAAGTACCAGGGACATATGAAGAAGAGCTGAATTGTCTAGTGCAGGGCCAGAGCTGGAGGGGCAACTATTCTGGTGCTAAAGTGCTGGCAGGCATCATTGGTCCATTGCTGAGCTCTCCCCTGGCACGGCCCAGGCACAGGCAGACACCAAATCTGTGTCTCCATCAACTTGGTTAACACCGCTCTCGACCCACCCTGATGATTCCCTGAGACATCCATTCACATACCTCCCAGACCTCTATCAGTGGGGATTCCACATAAGCGGCCAGACAGAGTCTGTGCTGTGGACTTTCTTAAAATCTCCAAAAGTTCCACAAACCCCATACAAGAAAGAGGTTAGCTTTAGCATGCCCTGTACCTAAGTGACCCCAGCTTAGTACTAATGGCACACGACCTTGGTTCACAGTATAACCATTCCTAGGAGCCTCCAACTCCAGAATAAGCAGCTACCAGTGGATCGCTTTGTAGCTCCCACCTGGTGGCCCTGGCAGGACACAAGCAGCAGCTAACCTTGACCTGAACCAGAGTTCCTCCTTAAAAGCCCTGGAGCCAACACACCTGGTGTCCTGCTTCTGATCACACCAGAGAACCATCTAACTATGTCCACAGAAGACACATCAAAAGAGTGGACTTGGCAGACACCAGGGCCCTACTAAAGTGAATCTACTCAATGGGACCAGTCCCTGCACAACAGCTTGTCCACTGTAGTCACAGACAGTCTTCACAGCCAGGCTGCCTCATCCACTGATGTGCCAATGGCAATTGAGGCTTGACTACAAAAGGTGAGTACAAAGAGCCCACACAAGGAACATATTTGGAGTACTTGGCTCAGGTGAACAGGAAAACTATGCTACTGTGCTCCACAGGACACCTACTACATAAGACCATCCTGCCAAGACTGGGAGACATAGCAGCCTTATGTAACACATATACACAAACACAGGGAGGCAACCAATATGAGGAGACAAAGAAACATGTCCTAAATGGAAGAGCAGGACCAAACTCCAGAAAAACCTAAGCAAAACTGAGGCAAGCACTCTACCAGATGCAGAGTTCAAAACTAGTTATAAGGATGCTCAATGCACTTAGAGGAAAAAGAGATGAACTCAGTGAGAAATTCAACAAAGAGATAGAAAATACAAAAAAAATAGAGATAGAAAACAAAAAAACATCCAGTCAGAAATGAAGAATACAATAATTGAAATGAATAATACCTTAGGAGGAATCAATAGTAGATTACACAAAGCAGAAGGTCATCAACATTCAAGAGAAAAGAGCAAAAGAAGCAAGGAACAGAGAAGAATTAAAAGAAAAAAATCAGAAAACAATTAATGAAATGACCAACAACCATTCGACTATTTGGAGATTGAGTCTTAAAGAAATAATTAAGGTTACATGAGGTCACATGTGTGGGCTTTAATCCAATCTGACTGGTATCCTTATGAGAAGATGAAATTAGAATACTGAAATTGTGAGAGGAAAGAAAATGTGAAGACACAAGAAGATGACCATCTACAAGCCAAGGAGAAAGGTTTCAAAGAAATCAAGACTGCCATCACCTTAATCTGAACTGAGCCTCCAGAAGTGTGAGAAAATAAATATTCATTGTTTAAGCCACTAAGCCTGTGGTACTTTGGTATGATGGCCCTACTACAGAGCTTGATCAAATTTGAATTTTAATAAAAATCAGGCCTTATCTATCCCTAATTATCTCCCCAAATCATAGAGGTTTTATATCATAAATATATGTTTTAAAAATTAGAAGTCATCAAAAAATATGGGCCTTTCCCAAAGTCGACAATGACAAAAAGCTTGGCAAATCTTTGTTTTTAATTAATAGTAGAAATAATTGTTTTTAAATAAACAAAGTATGAATTTTGAGTTGACCCTTTTCATTATTTTTCAGAATAAAAATTGGTTCTAGTTCAGCTGACTGCTTACACTGGGTTTCTTGGTAAAACCCTTATAAACGCTGCCCCATTCTCACCTATGTTACTTGGTTCTTAAGCTTCCTCAAACCTATTTTTTAAAAAGTCACATAATCTATTTTCTTTTTTAGCCCAAAATGCATAACAGATTTGATACTGGGTATTTAAACCTATATGTGAATAATCCTATAAATATATCTATATAACCTCAATTTTACAAATTAAACTTTAATTTAATTAAACTAAAATATTGCATATTTTAAGAAAACACTGCTTTATTGCTTATAATTGGTAGTCATAAACAAAAACAAAGTCTGTATTATTTCAGAGCTCTTCTGTTTTTACTGAATTGCAATGATGCTGCCCTCCTTTTGAATGCATTTAAATAACAGTCAAATCGTATGACTGAATTTGTTAATTGGTATATCTTCCATGTTAGAAGTCAAATGTAGATGAAATTGATGTCAAAGGTCATCTAGGTCATCCTTCAGCCTCTGGACAGGAAACTATAGAAACCAATTCTAAAGAGATTCAGTATGAGAGAGTAGTATTACCTTGCATAGAAAATAACATACACTGCTTCCAACTATTCATCTCCATTAAATAGTCATAAAATAGTATTTTTTCATTACAGATTTAAGTCATCCCAGACTGAATCTGAAATAACACAATTTAACCTGATATCTACACATTAAACAAAGTACATAAATGGATTAGCATAAAATGAAACAGAAAGTATCTCTACAGTAATTCAGAACCGAAGCCAAGTCATCGAGAGATTTATCTTTACCGTTCACCCAAATTTTAATTATGCTGTGTGTCCTCACTTGAAGGATGCTCATTCATAGCTCAAATGTCATTTGCATCATTCTTGATTTACAATTACTTGCATTTCGTGTGATAAAAAGCCATTATCAATATAAAAGAAACTAGAAAAGGGGGAAGAAAAGAAAAGAAAAGTGTAGAAGATATGACCCCTTTTGGTTTTCATCTGAGTAGAGCAAATAACTAAATCTGTAGTTGCCAAAATGTGTTCATATTTGTTAAAGGAGCAGCTGGTAATGTTGTATACAAGCTGCTCTCCAAAAATTAATTGTGAATATTAAGAATAACCCTGGCCTGGGTCACAGCTGTGCTGATTATATTTTTTTTCTCCTAGACATTTATCAGCCCTGTCTTTCTTCCACCTAACTGAAAAGCGGGATGTCTCAGAATTCGTAATGAAAAACTGCCGGTGTATTATGGACCTAGACAAGTAAGACATCTGTTTAAACTCCATGCTTTTGGTCTTTTCATGATTGTAGTATGCCAAGTTATGAACACCATATGAAGCATAAAATTGTTCTGGCTCACTTTTCTTTTGCAGGTAATTAAAATGAAAGACTCAATTAAATTATCATATTAAACAAAATTTAGTAGCACATATTCAAATGGTAGAAGTAGGTCTAGTGATGATAGTGATTTAGCATATGGACAAAAAAATGAACAGTATTGTCTTATGGTAGCAAGAAAATCAATCCAAGAATATTATTGCAATGCAAGAATCAAAAATCATCATTAAAAACAGGAAAAATATTTTTTTTCTCCCAAGTGAAGCATTAGGTGTACATGCTTCACTACCATTCATTAAGAAACCACACTACAATTATAGAAATCCAGAAAGAAATTAACTCAGAAAATTAAAGAATAATTAAAGAAAGTTGGGGTGAGACCTTAAAAAGAGAGATTTTAATATGGAGAATGATGCTAACTCACACAGCCAGTGGAAAGTAATGTGATAAAAACTTGGGCTCAAATTTAGCAGATACTAGAGGAAATGGTAGGAAAATTAGTAAGGTGGAAAATAAGAAGAGTAAGTTAAATATTTATACATAGCATGATCATCCCAGTTAAATTCCACAGACACACAAGTTCCTGGGTTTTTTTGACTGTGCTGAGTTCATTGTAATAAGTTGAATAACATTTCCCCAAAATTTATGTCCACCTGGAATCTCACAATATGACTTTATTGATGAATAGGGTGTTTACAGACATTCTTAGTTAAGAATCTTAGGATGAAATAAAGATTGGTATCTTAATAAGAGAATGGAGAGGTAGATTTAGATAGGACACACACACACAGAATACCATGTGAAGAAGACCGATCTTGTTTTAATCTACTCAGTTTTTATTAATTTGTTATGGCAACTACCAAAAACTAACATATCCATGATCTATCACAAACTCTTTTTTTTTGGAAAAAAAAGAGAAAAAGATAATCCTTCTTAGATTTATTTTTCCTTTCTCCTTTCATTTCCTGTGGCGGAGGTAGAGATAGGGACTAAGCATCGTTGAAGAAAATGACCTACTGTGTAGATAGAATCCATTTCAATTTGTCTACAAAATCAGGCAAAACTTTAGCTGTCTCAGTAATTCACTTGACTTCCCTGGTAGTGTATAAACTTGTTCTCACATCCCCAAGAGAATATTTTATGTCAGTTTCTCTCTTCTCAATGCTTTTATTCTTATTTCAGTATTTCATTTTCAGCTCAAGATTTTTCTTCATATTATGTTGAACACATAGAAGCCATCTGTATTCTCTCTACAAATCCAGTCCACTACTAATCTGTGCTCTTATTCTTTTCTCTCATTTCAATTAAGAGATCTGTGCTCCATCTATCAAAAATTAATCTCTGCATAGGCATTCTGGATGTCACCCCCTTTTTATTTTGCAAGGACTTTTCCTCTTCAGTTAACCCATCATTGTTCTGCATCATCTGACTCTATTGTTGTCGTATCATTACCCACAATTTACAAACATGCCTTTGTGTCACTCATCTTTCAAACAAAGGAAAACATAAAACACCAAAAAATATGCCTTATCAATATACCAATTCTCCAACACAGTCCATTTTTTTCTGCTCTTCTTCTTAGGTGGTTTTCTCATATCCCTTTTTTGTTGTTGTTCCCAACTTCTTCTTTATTCTTCAATCACCCAGTTTCATCTCCTCAACTTTTTAAAGGCTTGCTATTGGACATCTCAGCAACATTAAAGAGAAATGACTTCTTTGCCCTACTTGAAGAATAAATGATGACAATATATATTCCTGATTTTTGTCCACCTACCTGATACTCCTCCTCAGACTTGTTTGAGTTACTTTTGCTTTTCCACCCAAATGCTAGAGTTGTTTTTGAATAACTACATTTTCTATTTTTATTTTCTTTATGATGAATTATATCCAAATATAAACAGTTTGAATCTTTCATATACTTACTCTGGCAGCCTATTTGTCACCTCTACTAGAAAAATCTCACCATATAAAACAAATTTCTCAGAATATTTTCTGTGGAAAAGATTCTGTCTGATTTTCTCTTTATAAATGGCTAGTATTTCAGAAAACAACTAATGCAGAGTAGTCACTCAATAAAATTATTTGAATGAAAAACATGGTTTCTGTAATAAATATGAACCAAAGATTATATTTAGTAAGATCTTTGGGCAGATTTTAATATTCATTTTACTATGAGATCTTATGGAATGTTTAAAATTTAGTTCTGAAAAATTCTGAGTATTTACAAACTAACCATTGTAAACATTATATATGTTCTCTTGAAATTGATGAGATCCAGAGCTATTGTTTTTAGGCAACCGATTCACCACTTTTTGCACTATTTCTGATGGGGATCTCTAACATTAGAATGTAATCCCTATTTCATTCTCTTTATCATTGAATGTATTACTTACTTGTTCATGTCTTACAAGCTGACTTTAACTATGTTCACAGGGACCTGTCTATTAAATACTTACTAAACTTATCTCTTTGTCTATACTATTAGTCATTAGTCATTCAGGAAAAATCTTAAATTCACTTTTACCACAGTCAAGAATGCAGATCCAAGTCCAAGATAAGCTTTACTGTCAGCTCTCAAGTATTATTAAAGCACAATTTCCAAAACAAATTAAACTCTTTACATCTATTTTATTTTTTCTGGTCTCACTTGCCTTTTAA
This sequence comes from Macroglossus sobrinus, assembly GCA_004027375.1. Classification (NCBI taxonomy): domain Eukaryota; kingdom Metazoa; phylum Chordata; class Mammalia; order Chiroptera; family Pteropodidae; genus Macroglossus; species Macroglossus sobrinus. The sequence continues at coordinate 23,130 of PVKZ01001597.1, forward strand.
AACTTATCCTAAGAGTTTTATAAAGCTTTAAAAACCTTTATTAAAGTACTAAGTTCTATAATAAAAAAATAAAGTTTAAAGTAATCAAATGTAATGGCTACTAAAGATTTTATCAATTTTATCATAGTTTTCCTTACAATCTCCTCTCTGTCTAACTGGTTTCTATCTACATGCTTATATGTAGATATTAAATAATAATATAATCTTGTAAAATACTAAAATAGCTAGATCATGTTATATTTTTTACTCTACATTTAGCACCGACTCTTCCTCATGGCAAGCGTAACATACAATAAATATAAACAGAAATATGTTTTTATCCCTAGTTAAAACATTATTTATCTAAAAAATTATTTATCTTAACTGCAATTATGATTACTCAGCTATTATAATCAAGATTGATATTCTCAAAATAGACACTTCTTTCCATGCATACAAATATTTAGATTGTTGATATGAAGCAGTTAGACCTAAACAGTGCTCATAGTTCAACAGATCAAGAACTGGAATCATCATTCTATTGGCCTCACCAGGCTTCAATTTTTGTACAATTCAAGGCAGCTAATAGATATATGTATGCGAGACAAGAAGACACACCAGCCTTGCACAGTAGTACCAAAATCTGTCAGGCGATCATACATTAAGGATAGAGAGACGAATGTGTTTAGTGAGTTAGGTTACTTGCAGATGGACAGTTAGATAAATAAAAAAAGGATGGGAGTGTTTATTTTTAAGTATGTACAAATCACATCTTTTGCACTGTAACTTGATTTTTTAGTTTAAAGTAAATGTTAGTGACTATTTGACCCCCCCCCCAAAGAATTGACTATAAAAAAATAAAAAATGAAGTATTTTAGGCCCACAAATTTGGCCATAAATGAAGCATGAGCTATTCTTTTCTGAATCCAAAAGAACTGCTGACTGAAGTTAGAACGAGAAACACTGATGAAAAGAGAACACTGTCTTCTCATTTGCACAGACACCCTGGCAAACCACAAAACAACGGGCATGATACCAAAGGCCCTTTGAGTGAGTGCCACAGAAAATTACCGTGACAATCCTTCCCTAGAATGGACATGAGCTAAATAAACTCTCCACATGGTAGAGACATATCAATAAAGAGTAAGTAAATATAAGACAATATCAAGCATAATTTATTAATCATGTTAATAATTATATTTATCATTTACCATTTATGTATGTCCTTATCATACGTAAGTGTAGAAAGGCACTGATAAATTAACTCAGGAACTAGTGCCAACAAAATAATTTGGGGTCTAGTTATTTCAGACATCTTTCTAGCACTTTATTTTTTATGCTGTAATGTAAACCTATATGCTAGATCCTTGCCCATCATTCAATGTGTTATTCAATAATCATATTCACATGATACAATTTATTGACTTACAATAAATGTAGAGGAAAAACAGTGGAGGTCTAAATATATTTTGTCTGTCTAATTCGTGATAATCCATACATGTGCTTAGGGATTTCAAGAGTCTGGAAGGTTCATAATTTTACTTAAAGATTTGATGTACTTCATAGTTAGGCCATTTCTGGTTAAACTATCCTTGATTTTAAAAGTATAATGCTCTTGTAGATGATATTGTATTAGTCTTAAAATGTTACTGTTAAAATATTAATATCTCCACAGTTCCTGGAGAAATGTTTTTAAAAAAATAAAACAACATATTGTCAAATGGCAGATTTTAATGGGAAATTCATAATCTTAAGAGTGTAAAATAAATATTTTGAAACCAAGCAAGAAGACAGAAAGAATGAGACTTTGAATTCATTGTAAGCATTAAATATTGGCAACTCATAACCTCTTTAATTACTGATATATTTGTGTTGGCCATTGCCAGCTTTCTCTGAATGTTTTTCCCCCATTGTGTTTATTTCTTTTGTGTTTGTTTAATTTATTTATATACTTCAAGGTGGCATTTGAGTTTTTTTGTTCCTAGACAGCAACAAGAAAGAAACAACAAATCTATTATGAGTATACTTGAAAAGCATACAGATTTAATAATTGGAAGTCTCTGTTGAAATAATGATGGGTTTATGTTTCATAATCCATAACCTTATACATTCTTAAACAAACACAACATAATATATTTCTGTAATGATGAATAGTTTGTTTATTTTTATGTGTTTATTAATACCTCACCTTAATTCGTAAAAGACTATAGGTGGTTAAATGCTCTTATTTGCAAACCAAAGTAGAGCATGAAGGAAGCATAAAATACCAGTGGTTATATGAACATAAAAACATCCTGCTTAAATTCTTTAATCCATTCCAACCTAATAACATTCGCCAACCTCCCCATGCTGAACTACAATCATTAATTATTGATGTGTTTTTGAGTGATTTTAAGTAGAAAAATGGTTATCTTCTTAAATGTTCGTAAAGCTGTAAACAAAATGGTTTAAAGACAGAGGCTATTCTCTGGCTCCTGAGGGTAAAGGGATTATGGACTCAGAACAGCTATCACAGTGTGAGTCACGAATCTGAATTTTTGGCTGTTGTTAAAATGTTCATTTGTGCCATTCACTTTAACTTCTCATATAAATGATGCATAGTAGGCTTTAGAAAGTAAAAAGAACATTAATAATAGAAGGGGGGTGTCAGAATTCTGTCAGTCATAACAAATCTTAATTATATCAAAATGGTACTCTATTATTACTGAAAAATATATCTGCTTTATCTGTTAAGAATTTGCAATAAATCAGTTTTCATTAATTAGTTATTATTTAGAAAATTATATGTTCTACACCAAAAAGATAACATGAACTATGAACTTATGTTAGCAAAATTGTCATCAAAATATTAAAACAGTTTAATTCTATTAGTCAAATATTTAGTTTGAGTTTTCTATCATGGTGACTGAATGTGTATATATGTGTTTATATGTATGTGTATTTCAACATCATGTAGTTTTATATCAAATTGAAATTGTATAGTTTTTTTTATGAGAGAGTGTGACCCATAACCAAAATTATTTGTTACCCTGGTTTTGTCTTTATATAACAGATTGCAATCCTTATATTGTTATGTGGGTAAAGGTGGATCAAAATAATTTTGTGTGTACAAACACAGTCTTAATTATATAAACTAATACAATGAGGAAGAGAAGTTATGAACAAAGGCCAGATTCAATATTCTGTGTGATTTAATTGAACCACTATTGTGGTAAAATAATTTTATCACTTATATTGTAATTCCAAAATAATTAGACTTGATATTTCTTATATTCTTCAGCATAAAGTTTCTAACCTATAGGTATTGATGTCTTCCTCAAGAATCTTCCCTATCTCTTTCTCTCCTTTAACTCTGGATGTGTATTTTTAATTTTGTATATTTCTGTTGTTATTCCCTAATTATTTCCATGATTTATCTACAGCTTTCTCTTGTTCATTCTTTCTCAGTACAAGGTTTCAAATTGTACAGAAAGAGCCAGGTAAACTTAATGAAAACAAGCCTGTGGATATACAGACAATAATTAATCCCATAGATTTTGAAGACAATTAGTATATTTTAGCACAATGATTAATTATTTGCAATGATTAAATAACCCTGACTTTCTCCTGATGCTATCTTTTCAAATTACTTGCTAGAAACTAATAGACACTAATAGCTGGTTATTCCAAGGATACTCAAACTCAACGCATCAAACGTGGAACACCTTACCTCTCCATTTTATTCTTCATTAGCTGTATTTTTCATTAATATTATTATGTATCTATGTACACAACTTAAGAAACTTGGAACCTTCTTTAACTACTTTCCTGGTGAACTATATTTAATGGTCACCAAGATGTAGATTTCATTAGGGACCACACCTCCTCCAACGATGACCTTTGGTAGATGCCAAGCTATTCTAAGTGTTCTGCATGTGTTTTATAGAATTTAATCTTCACAATGTGCCTATATGTTGTGCTATCAATATCCTTTTTTTTTGACGGGATGACTGACATAAAAGATCTTTCAAGTTAAGCCAAAGACCATTTCAAATTACTCTGTACTTTTTATTATTAAGATATAATTGACATATAACATTATGTAAATTTAAGGTGTATGATGTGCTGATTTGATACACTATTATATTGCAATACGATTATCACCTTTGTGTTAGCTGCAAAAGAGACTGTTAAATAAAATATACAAAGAACACTTAAAACTCTACAATAAGAAAACAAATCAATTAAAATATAAACCAAAGATCTTAAGATACCTCACCAAGAAAGGTATATGCATGACAAAATAAATTTGTAAAAATGTGCTCCATATTATATGCTATCCAGGAAATGCAAATGAAAACAATGAGATACCTCTGTAAACCTCTTAGAATTGCCCCAATCCAGAGCACTTTCAACATCAAATGCTGGTGAGGATATGGAGAAACAGGAACTCTCATTCATTGATTGTTTGAATACAAAGTGGCACAGCTACTTTGGCATAAAGTTCGGCATTTTTTACGAAACTAAATATACTCTTAACATATGATCCAGTAGTTATTCTTTTTGGCATTCACCCAAAAGAGCTGAAAACTTTTGTCCACACAAAAAACTTGCAAACAGATGTTAATAGCAGCTTTGTGCAAAATTGACTTTTAAGTAACCAAGGTGTCCTTCAGTAGTTGAATGAATAAATACCTTTTTCATCTAGACAATGAAATATTATTCATTGCTAAAAAGAAATGAGCTATCAGGCAGTGAAAAGACATGACAGACCTTAAATCTGTATGACTAAGTAAAAGAAGCCAATATGAAAAGGCAGCTCACTGTATGATTCCAAATATGTGCCATTCTGGAAAACACAATACTATAAAGAAATAAAAAGTTCACTGGTTGCCAGGGGTTGAGGTGGGGCATGAAGAAGCAAAACACAGTATTTTGAGGGCAGTAAAGCTGTCATCTGTGATATGGCAATGGGGGATACATTATCATGATATGTTTGTCCAGATCCATAGATTGTACAAGAGTGAACGCTAATGTAAACCATGGACTTGGGGTTATTATGGTGTGTCACCAAGGGCTCATCAATGGTGGAGGCTATGCATGTGTGGGGTCCAGGAATATATGAGAAATCTCTGTACCTTCCTCTCAATTTTCCTGTGAACCTAAAACTGTTTGTGAAAAATAGTCTTAAAAAAAAGACAACAAAGAGACTGGAGAACAATCTACAATACATTCATGGCAAATGAATTACATCCAGAACTTATATCCAAAATGGTTCTAAAATCAATGAAAAGAAAAACATGTACACCTTAATGAGCAAAGCCTTGAATGAATATTTGACAAAAAAAAAAAAAGATAGATGAATGGTCAATAAAAGATAAAAATATTTAACATCATTATTCATTATGGAAATTAAGACTAATATTTTATTTCTACCTGAAAGGCAAACAACAACAATAAAAATCTTAACCAGACAACCATTTAATACTGGCAAACCTATAGAACAACTGCAATTCTTCTAAATTACTAGTGGGGATTTACATGGTACAACCACTGTGTACAACATTTTAGCAGTTTTTTTATGAAATTAAACAAGCATCTATCTTATGACTCAAAAATTTTATTTTCCCCCCAAAAAATCATATTCACAGAAGGATTGCCCAAGTGTATTCATCCAACTTAAATTATAATAACAAAAAAACTATAAATAATCCAATTGTTTATCAACAGAAAAATGTATAAATAAAATTACAGTGTGAGTATGTATGTTATTAATGGAATTCATATGACTGTTATTTTTTAAAGATGTTACATGCTGACATAACTCTTACAAAGTCATACTAATAACATGGCTTTATTTTAAGACCTTTTTAAATTACAGAAGCCAGATACTAATGAACACATGCTCTATAATTCTTTATATATTGAATATTAAAAGTAAGCAAAAATTAACCTCCAAAGATAAGAGTTGGAAGATGGTTGCCTAGCAAAAGGGGAGCATTGGGGATTGAATGGAATGTGACATGAAGAATCTTTGAGGGTGATGAAAATATTCTATAAGTTGATAGAAGTGATAGATATACTTTTATACAAACTCCACGATTTTTTTTTACTTTTAATATCTGTACATATGACTCTGTAAATTGTATCTCAAATAATCAAATTTGTGTGTATTTATTTATTTAATATATATGTTTATATAGAGAGGTAGATCTAGATGTAAGTACAGATAGATGTGTGTGTAAATATTATCAAAGAACCCTTCATTACTATAGTTCTTCACATACATGTGTGTATAGGTGTGTATGCACGTATGTGTGTGGTAGTGAAGCAAGCCATGAGTATGATGATGACCAAGTCATTTATGTGTATTTTCTGTGCTTTGGTAATGAAGGTACTACTCCAGACCATAAAGTTTATACACAGACCTAATGACAAGGTTTGTGTATCTTTAGAGGTTTTATATTTAGAGTTTCAGTAATTGAATGGGACTTTGTGTTCTATATTTTGGAGCAGGGGTGAGTATGTTCTATGTACAAATGGAAGAGTTAAAAAAAAAAAAAAGTTATCGATGACCAGAATATAAGGCTGAAGAAACAGTACTCTACAGTCATCAGATCTCTTTCCCCTTTCCTGTTTTGTGTCCAGTTAAACAACAACCTCCACCATTTTTTTTTAATTAGTTGGGACAAAGTGGTTGAGATCTGACCAGTAGAATATGGACAGAAGTTAGGCATCACCTTAGCGCAGGACCTAATATCGCCCTGTGATTATCTGTACTTTCTTATTCACCTTGATGGATGCAGATGATGTAGCATAGATTCTGTGGTACAAGAAATGGCAAAGCCATGCAATGGAAGAACTGCAAGTCCCTGAATGACAGGACAAAGCAGTAACTCCAGTAATTCCTATGGTCGACAATGGAGGGAAAAATAGACATTGATTATGTACTCTGGAAGCTTATATGCCAGTTACTATGAAAAAAAGATGAATTTTATACTTCAGTTTTATCTTTGACTTTTATTATCATTCATAATTGTGCTCCTTATGAAAGATAAAATTTCCTGCTGAAAATTTTCTAACTTTTTAGGCATGAAAAGAGAAGAAATGTTATGATAAAAGTTATACACATACATATATTGTCAATTATATGTATATATTACACATGTAAACCCTATGTAATTGCACAAAGATACGTATAGTCATAGATATAGCCTGTGATTTACTCTACTTTAACAAATACCAATTATGTTTTCTTTACATTTATTTATTTCTCATAATCAATACTATCATATTTTTTTCAGACATCAACACTTCACATAAAAATCAATGCCATCTTAATAACCAAATAAATATTTGTTTAAAATTGTACAACAAATGGAGAGCCTATTAAAGTGAAATTCCCATAGAGGACTGTGTCTTAGAAACTTTTTATGTGCCACTAGTCTTATTATTTTTCAGATTTAAGTGTATAAACACTCACCAATTCCCCATACTTCAACATTTTTTGATTATGTAAAAAGCTCATCTAAAGCAGTTTTTCTACAATGCTTGCCTCCCATCACCACATAGATTTTTAAAGCATCAACTTTCATAATGACCTGTTTGTTTGTTTTTTTTACATCAAAATAAGCTGCTATGTCATTAATGCTTGTGACTAACATTAAACATTTCTTAATTTATGGACAAGCTTAGTGTCATCTGCTTAGGAGCCCCTAAGGAGAATGCCAAAACCTAAGAAATTAGAGCCTGTAATAGGTATCCCACTTAAATGTGGCAGCCTACATTGCCAGACAAGCAGAGATGAGTTCCCAAGTGACATATAAAAGCTCCTTCAGGGAGAATCACCAACAACAAAGTCGCATTTGTGTGTCATCCTGTGGCTATAGCCATGTGAGGAGTTAAGGAATTTGGCACTACAGGATATGCAGCTGTGCAAATGTTCCTTTGCTCATACAAAAGCGTTATATTGAAGAAATGTAAAAGTCTTAAGCAAAATAGATATTGTGATAGAGGTTTGATAAAGGTGGAGAGGTAGTGGCTTTGGATCAAAGTGTGATGATCTAGGCTTTCTGAGACTCATAGGAATCCATCTGAATGACAACTGAAAAGCATCGCACACCTACCTCAGCCATCACGGCCAGTAGTGAAATGTGTCGGTAGCTAAAATATCCACATGCTTGGAAATAAAAAGAACACAAATGCCAAAATTGCCTTTTTAATGAGTTTTTGTGATATTATTACATATCACATTATTTGAAATATAATGGCCCGATTAGTTGATTTTGCTGTTATTTTCTAACATTTATTAAAGACCTACGTTGGAAGTGTTTAAAAAGATTAAAGAAAAACTTTTACACATAAATATATGTACAATAATTTGTATCTTCTCATGCTATGTTCTACTGCCAGTGAGATTCACTCTGTAGTTGATTCTAACATAGTTTATGTCCATAGACGCTACACTCCATTTCAGATGGAATAAGCCAGCTCATTTAGACATTGATCTCCAAACAAAAATGCATGAATAAAACTCTTGATATTGGAACAAGGTGGGAGTCGCTTCCATCGATCCATTTCAAAGTGCTATATGAATCTTAGGAAAATAATGAAAACATAAGCATAGACTTTTATCAAAGTAGCTGTAGCTATGGGGCACACTTAGCGTGTGAAACTAGAGTTGATTATTTTGAGAAGTGAAAAAGTGTCAGGTAGTTAAAGAAAACAAAAAAGACATTTCAAATATTTTTAATTTTTTTTTGCAAATCCAAGATTTCTGTTGGAGCAAAAATATGTATATGTCTTTAGGCTCCTCTTTCTCATTGCCTATAGTACTTTTCAAAAAGAAAGAAGTTAAAAAAATTCCAAATTAAATGCTAGGCTGAAAAGTATTGGCACAGTAAAAGGAAGGAAAATGAAATTCAAATAATAAAAAAAAGAAAAACTACCGTTTTTCCTGAGTAATCTATGGTTGAACATCACCATCAGAAAAAAATCATAGGATTTGTTTAAAATCTGGGTCCTTGGCTGTAATACCAAATACCTCTTAATCTGTCTCCAGTTCAAAAAAACTAGTCATTTTTTGCACATCGTGAACTATGGAGATTATCTTCAGATATTCATTATCAAGAAAACAGCTTATGTAAAGAAATAAAGTTCTAAAACACGGTAAAATAATATTTTGGTATTGTAGCTTATATAACTATTTTAAATGAAGGAAATACTTCACACTTCAGCACATACCAGATACCAGATTTAAATCAATTCCCAAACATTCTCCTGTCGTTGACATTAAAACCAGAACATGTTATGAACTATATTCCTTTATATACCACCTTGGCAAACTAAAGTGGAAAAAAAATAGGTCACTTACTCATATAAATGTGGCCCAGAAAGCTATTTTAATGAGAAAAAAAAGAGTTAGATTTTTGGTCTATATTCTCTAAGAGACTGCCACCCTCCATCAATCTCACTAAAGAATCACAGCATTCTACTCCGCTCTTTGTCTAAGGACAAGCTCTAATTGGTGTGACCTGATTGGGACTGGCTGCCCCTAGCCCAGACCTGCAAGAGAGTTTGAATTGTTTTCACTCGATGCCAAAAAAAAAAAGTCAATATGAGATATCTGGCATAATTGCATAATATGTAAGAGAGGAATTAAATAGCTCACACACACACTCAAAAGCTCCAGATGATTCTCATCTCCATCACTCAATGATCATTCAGGCCTAACCTGAATAATAATAATGAAAATAATAATGAAAATTGAATACAATGAAGATCAAATGAGACTGGACACACACAATATTTATCACTATGTTTCTCTTTCAGTTTTTTTCCTCCTCTACCTCCTCTTCTTTCTAATTTTGATGTAAGTTAAGCTTATTGGAAAGCATAGATGGTTTAGAGTTAAGAAACATGACAATGAACAAATCTGAGTTAAAGAAAAATATGATTATTCCAATAGATTTTAAAATATATCACAAAAAAGTCTCATCCATTCTTTTTTCTTCATCATAATTGACATTCAATATTATTTTATATTAGTTTCAGGTGTACAGGATAGTGCTTAGACATTTATATCATTTACAGAGTGATCTAATTTGTCTAGTACCCAGATCCTCTAGATTTGTCTGGCACTAGACATGGTTATTACAATATTATTGACTCTATTCTCTATGTTGTACTTTACATTCCCGTGACTATATTGTAACTATCAGTCTGTACTTCCTCATCCCTTCATTTTTTTCCCCAGTCCCATAATCCTCCTCCCATCTGACAGTCACCAGTTTGTTCTCTGTATCTATGAGATTGTTTCTGGGTGGTGTTGTTGTAGTTGTTGTTGATTTTGTTCTTTAGATCCCACATACCTTAGATTCAAAAATAAAGTAAATCTGAAGTAGGAGGATAAACTTGTGCAATGTAAAACAACATAAGATATTAATGGAGACATTTAATTTTGTATGAAATTGGTGAATGCTGGCGGCATTTCTAGTACGCACACTGTATTTTATACCATCAAAAATTTACAATTTCAAATGAAGCTGTTTAACAAGGAAATGACTTTATAATGGGCGATCTCTTCATTGTCTCAGAATCACTGTTTAAGTCTCCACTTTTCTGCCTTTGATTTCGTCCAGTCAACATTTTCCAGCTCATTCTAAGCCCACGACTCTGCCCGCAGTTAATGGAGGAAACAAGATCTCTCACATGGGAATTCTCTCGAGAGTTCTGCTCTAATCTGAATGTAAACCCATAATCCAATTTTCTCTTCCTGTGGATAATCTCACATCTGCATTCTTTCCAAGAATGTTATTACACCCATGAAGTTTTCTTCTTTATATCGTAAACTGATTGCTCTTTACTCTTTCCGCTTCCTGCGCTTACCAGCATACTGCTGTTCTCTCCCTTATCTTTACACTAAGTGTCTCACTAGCCAAGTATCTCGCGCCTCTCATTTATAATCAAGTGTTCAAAAGAAGAGATAGCACTTCATTATCATATTTCTCCACATTTGCAAGCACTTTAATCTCACTTCTAGTCTCATAACTGAGAGACTTCTACCACGTTTAGCGATCACTTGGTATTGCCGAAATTAATTAGCTATTTTAGTCCATGCAAATGACCAATCTCTATTTCTTAGTTCCTTGGATTTTACTTCTTTGATTGTCTTATTCAATTGCATCTGTCTGATGAAGTGACCAACGTCTAAATATTAGTGCTTTATTGTGGGGGACAGGAGTAAAAGTAGGTGGAAAGCATCCTAACTCTAGATACTAAGCTGTGCCAGGCTTTCGTGAGGGATAATGATAAAAATATTGCAGGACTACCTGGGAACTCTGCTCAGAACACTATTTCAGGATCCAGCAACTACAAACCTGCTTGCGTACACCGTCTCTGATGAACCTCATCCCTGATGAACCCCATCCATTCTTATTGTTTGAATAGTGACCTTTAGCTGTGAAATCAATAATCAGTCTTTCCTGCCTGGCTCCATATGCACCTATTGAATTGTCTACTCTCCATCTCTCTACAGGCTCCAATGGGCACCCAAAATCAATATGTGTAGTGAATCTACAATTTCCCCTTCCTTTCCCTCCTTCCTCACCCTTAAACCTATTTATTGTGCTAATTTGCACCTCTTAGTGAAAAATATTTTGAAATCTACCAATTCCTTCAGGTAAAAAACATGGAAGACATTTTTAATTCTCATCTCTTCTTTCTAAACCCCCATTTTCAAATTGTTCAGCAAATTTATTGATTTTATCTCTTCAATGTTTTACTTTTTCTCTTTACCATCACTACCATCGATTCCTCCCATCCCCCGTACATACTCAGACTGTGTAACTATATACCAAAAGTCACATGAGGACTATTAGTTATTAATATTGCTACCATCAAATACATTTTTTTATATTGCTGCTAGCCTAGTATTCTTCAATGCAAATCTTATCAAGGTATCATGGCATATACCTGAGTAAATCTCTGATGATTCCTTAAGGAATATATATATATATATATATATATATATATATATATATATATATATATATAGTTTTGTAAACCTATTTTAAACCTTTTTTCCCCTCAGTAATATGTCTGAACAATATCATCTGACTCTGTTCTATATAAAAAGAGAAAAACACTTTTTTTTTCTCTTTGTTATCATCATGCAGATTTGAAAGTGGTTTTTATATATGCACAATAGCAAATTAAATACATAGGGAATTCTCATTTACAACTGTATTTTTCTTCACAAACTCACATTGTCATCTTTCATTTAGTATTGTAAAGGAAAATATTTGTTCTTCTAGATTTTTGGTTATTTGTGATATTTTTCCTAAATGCTTAAGGTTTAAATTTCTCACATTGAATTTTGACTTTTTACATGTATACGTGTAGTTGTTTTTATTTATTTTCCTTCAGTGTAGTAAGTGGTTTAAATCTATGTTGTCAAGGCTTATGTTCTTAACCAAAAAAAATATTTTTTAAATATTTCTTTAGCATTTGATTAGCATCTTTTGTAGGTTTTCTCAGTAAAATTTAATATGTCTGCTTAATTTTAAAAGATCCTTCAATTAAAGATGCCTAATGAATAATTTATTTTAAGATTATTCAAACCATCCAAATGTGGTTTACGTATGGTTTCACTATAATTTGTGTAATGAAGTTATCACCTCATAAATGTCTCTGTATGAAAGAAAGGAATTTTAAACTCTAAAATGTGTAGACCAAGATAGTTTGCTATAACAGTTTGCCACCTCCTACCCATGATTTTTTAAACTGAGAGAGATTCCTGATAAATTGAGATTTAAACAATACTAGCATGCCCTGTTTTTTTTTTTTTTCCATTGGCACTATGGAGAACTGTATTTGATATGAGTAAAAAATCTGTCCTATGTGTTTTCAAATGTTTGCCATGCATTCAGTTTTGATTTTTCAATACTGCTTTTAGTTGGACCATTATCCAAGCTTGACTAAATATAATTTCTTTTGACACTAAAACTACAGATAAGGTGTTGGTAATATAATTGTAATGCTAATACTTACACTACATGTATTGCTATATTATAGTAAGTAATGAAAGTGTGTTGAAGTGCTGTGAAAACTCCTCAAGCCTGCATTATGTTATGATCTTTGATAACCTTTATTTCTAAATGAAAGTAGTTTATGATACTGTATCAGCTATAATGAGCACCAATAAACAAGCTGCTTTGCAAGGGCAAATATAATTCCATGCAATAAAATTGGATCTATGACACTGTATCACCTATTTTTTATTTCATATTCATTAACTATCGTGGATATCAATCTCTTTGACACAGTACATTTCTAACCACATTTATGCCAGAATATGTACCCATTAGCATGTTTGAACTCCATAGCTAAAATGACAGGGTTTTCTTTCTGCTTTGTGATATTATACATAATTTGAAAAGCAAGACTTGAGTATTCAGGCAAGTGCCTTATTTAGGATACATTTTTTTTCTTTCAGTATACATGCATATATTTATGCACATCCTGTACATTTTGTGAACATGTTATAAATATAGAGAAAACAACACTGCTTATAAAACTTTTTAAAATTTAGGCAAAAGCAATATTTTTAGTAAGCTACTCTTAAATAGTAGTATTTGGCAACAATCTGTTTTTATTTACAAATTCATATTTGTAAATTAAATTGTACGAATATGTGTAGATAAATGGATTGATAATATATCAGATGATAGAGAGATAGATAAGATAAGATAAAATAAGATAAATAGGTGGATAGATGATAGATAGATAGATAGATAGATAGATAGATAAGATAGACAGACAGAGAGACAGACAGATGATAGATAAAAAGACAGATATAGGATGAATTGCTGGATTTATTGGGTAAAGCTTTTGCTATTGACAGTTTCTTGGAAAGGTCATTTATTAAAATTTATAAGGTTTCTTGTAAGTGCTATCACCCAGTTATGATCTTTACAGCTCTAACATTATTTCCTTGACACAATATGTCATAATATATTTAATAATAAAGAACAAAGAAAGACTAAATTATCACCAAGGACAAGTTGCTATCAATCAGAAAATATATTCCCAGACAATTAAAATTACAAAATTTTCTTTTTTCTCCTCCATAGATGGTATTAGAATTTGAATAACTTTTTTTATAATGTATAAACCAGAAAGGTTCAAATGTTTTTTTAACATTTTCATAGCCCTACATTTTATTGGCATGAAGCTAATGTTTAATAATTCCTTAGAAGAAAGAATGAACATTATGAATAAATGTAGGTAGTCAGAATTGGCTTAAATACAGGTGGGCAGTGAGAGAAAAGCAAAAGGAAAAAGGCTATGTTTTCTTGGCAATTTCATCTTGACAAAAAGATCTATCTAACTGATTTAATCTGGGAAATAACATGATATTTTTATTACCAAAAAAAAAAAAAATCTGCCAACGAGGGCTAAAGAATGTTGGTAAGGGGATTATTAAGGCAGCTGTTGTATGATTTTAAGTAGAATTTAAGAAAGGATACCTAATATTAAATATTAAAAAAGAGAAAAAATTATTTAAGGATTTACATCTGAGAGTTTTTAAATTGGAAAACTAACAGAAAATTTAGACTTAAATGTCCTAGACCTGTGTGTGACATATTAGCTGCACTAGTTTACTAAGTTGGAAACTCTTAGTCTTAATTTTCTAATTTTTAAAATGGATTGAGAATACCTGACTGACATGCCTTGAAGAGTTATTATGTGAACTAAGAAAGTGGATGTACAATGACTACATTTATATTGCACTGATCATGCAACTCTAACTTGGCTAAATGGAATCAGTGCAATGGAGAAAAAAATACATAACATTCTGCATGATCTGAAGTCTAGCTGATACTGGGGAGTTCTTTCAATAGTAGGAATATAATCTGGTAAAGACAGTACAGTTCCATTTGTCCCTCAATTCTGATTACTGTAACTCTGGATAGGCTAGAGAAACAGAATTTATGATTAGAAATTTCAAAAAGAAAAAGAAAGAAAGAAAATCACTTAGGGGCAAGAGCATTGATACACCATGAATGTTTTGTACTACAGAATATTTTTTTGGACTTAGTAGGTTTTTGCAATATCAAATCAAGAAACATATGCAAGAAACATAGCATGTTACACTACTGTCAAGTTAAGACAACTTTTAAATGACCTCACTCCTCTAAAATCCACAATGCTTTAACTATTTTTCTATTTGCCCTTTCAACTTTATATTGTACTTTTCTCTTTTGTAACTGCTATCCCAATTATATTGAACTGTAGACATGGGGAAGACAAAATCCATTTTTAATTCCTCTTTATCTTTTTCAGGTGAATAATGCTTGCATACTGGCTTGCTTAGAGGAGTTTTGAAACATTGAGAGTTTACTAGGAAAAAATAATAATAATGGTGAAATAAGAGTTTTCTGCATCCTTCCTCCAAAGAACACTGATTTTGACAATCACCAACTAACTAGCATGACTTTGTAGAAGCCTAGAAGTTCAACAGAGAAGTTCAAGCACACAACCTTGATGGGGAAAAAAATAATATTTTGCACATTGAAGAAGGTAAGAGGAACAATTTCACTGTATCTGAATCATCCCTCCCCCAAAAAAGCACGACCCAGTGCCAAAGGAGGTCTCAGCCCATGATTTCTCTAAATGGTGGGGGAGGCACATAGGCGAGCATCAGGTTTCCCCAGCTGTAGGAGATACTACCAAATAGGCCTACTTCTTTCACAACCTATCCAGAATACCAAGGTGTGCCACATGACAGGGTACAAGAAGAGGCCGAGAGAACAGTAGCCAAGGCTCTCAAAGATCATCAAAGGGACACAAACCATACTAACCACTTTATGGACTCCCTCAGGAAACCCACCCACGAGCCATTGGGAATGCTTTGTCTGCGGATTCCCCCCAGTTGGCTCATGAGGATCCCTGATGTTCCATGCACTTTATCAACACACCACCTCACCCCATGAAAAAAATATTCTATACTTACAAATTGAATGAATTAATATTGTTTAAATGTCCATATTACCCACAGAGTCTAGTGATTCAATTCTTATCAAAATTCCAATAGTATTTTTCACAGAAATGAATAATCCTAAAATGGGTATGGAAACAAAAAAGACATTGAGTAGACAAAACAGTCCTAAAAAGGAACAAAGAATAAAGCTAAAGGCATTATACTTCTTAATTTAAAAATATAGTACAAAGCTGTATTACTAAAACAGTATGATACAGATATTAAAAGGTGGTAGCTCATAGTAGTTTTAATTTGCATTTTGCTGATGATTAATGATCATCTTTTCATTTACCTGTTGGCCATATGTATATCTTCTATGGAAAAATGTCTGTTCAGATCTTCCATTTTGTAATCTGATGATTTGGGGTTTTATTGTTATTGAGTTGTATGAGTTCTCTATAAATTTTGGATATTAGCTCCTTATGAGACGTATAATTTAATTAAAATATATAATGCTTTCTCCTATTCAGTTTGTTGTTGTTGTTGAACAGAGGCTTTTGAGTTTGGTGCAGTTCACATGATTATTTTTATTTTTGTTGTTTTTGCTTCACTATCAGATTCCAAATATCATCATCAAGACCTATCTATATTTGGGGGCTTGCCACTTATGTTTTTTTCTACAACTTTTATGGTTTGAGGTCTTACACTCAGTTCTTTAATCCATTTTGAGTTTGTTTCTGTCTAGGGCACATATAGGATCCTAGTTTCATTCTTTTGTGGGTAGATGTCCAATTTTCTCAGCACCATTAACTATCTTTGCATTATTGTATATTCTTCGCTGCTTTATTATAAAGTAGTTGACCATATGTGCATGGATAAATATAGATTTTTAATCTATAATTGACAATAAATGTGAAATGTGTATTTCTTTTACTACAACCATATTTTCTTAATTGTAAGAGGTGTTAAATTTAATATCTCAACTTAATATTAGCTTTTCACATAAAATATTGCATTTAAGTATATACTGATATCACAGTATTAATGCATAACAATAACTATCTTTGATAAATTATATTTTACCTTATCATTCTTTTGCTTTTTATTTCAGAACCATATTTTTATTATAGAAATAAATAAAACTTTTGAACTCTCCAGTATGTATCAATTATGTTCTATAGTAAACATAGTTTGATATACAAAAATGAACAATTGAGATGCATTCTTTGGGAACATGAGTATAATATCTTTTCTACATTTTTGCAGATAGTGTACATATATACTTCTCTGATTTAATTTGTGGATGCTTAATTCATTTCAACAGTTAATATGATTTCTGAACATTTTAAATTCTAGGAATAAATTAATCTGTAGGTTAGTGTACTTTAGCCCTCCTTATATCTCAATTTGGTCGGTGCAGAAAAGTTATAGTTAAGAACAATTAAGTTATTTATTAGTAAAAAAAAAAGAATATCTATGCAGCAAACTATATTTCAAGAAAAAAATGAACTGAATTGAAAATAAATGAGAAAGCACCAACACAAAATTAATGGTCCTGCCCAAAATTTTATGATGAAATGAAGAGATCGCATTCCAGGCTATCAACAAACAAGACTGTAATTTAATCCTGAGAATACAGAGCAGGGAATGTCACAGAAACAAGTTAAGAACAACGCATGATTTGAGAATGTGATAAAAGTGAGAAATACTATAGATAGGTTTCAATTTTATTAAACATCTGGATAAATGGTTAAGAGTAGGATTGATCTTTGCTGATAAACCAAAATTTCTGGTAAAAGACTTTGCTTCTTTCAGATACCAGACAGACAGACAGACAGACAGACAGACAGACACACACACACACACACACACACACACACACACACACACACAGAAAATAAACTGCTCTCTGGGAATGCAGACACCAAGGAATTGGTTTTGAAGTGTGGTGTACTACAAAGTGACAACCTCTGTCCCTCCCTCTGCCACTAAATATTAATGATAACTTAGGAAAACTTTATCTTGGTAACAGACAATTTGGGCATTGAATAAATGTGAGTAAACTACATATCTATTATATCTCTGGTTAAAAAAGTCTAAGAATAGATGGACATCTGGACTGTGTGATTATAAAGGGTAGCTAAGATGGCAACTCAGTTTTATGGATAGGAGACCTATAAGTTGTCAAGATTTAACATTTTGCCATTTAGAAGGCATGTCAGAAATAGAAGAAGGATGATTTTGTTTTATGTCTAAACAGTACCTTTACTTGCTCTATCATTCTGCTAATTTACACAGAAAAAGCCACAGCACTCTTTAATAAGTTCCAAAATCATGGCTCTCAGTTCATGAAGAGGAAAGAGGAACAGCCTTAGCAGAACAAAGACTGTTCTGTCAACAAAGGTGAAAAAATAATGACATAAATATATAACACCAACTTCAGGCACTAAATAGGTATTATAAATCCTCCTAATAGGATAAAGTAGAAATTATGGCTAAAATAAATTTAATCTCAGTCACCAAATCATAAATAATGTACCTTGAACATCACCTTTGACATATGGAAGTTATTTCTTGGAATTAGAGCAGTATTTTACAATTAAACAATAATCTGCAGGTACAAAATGATCTTACGTAATCTTATTTTATCCTTCCACTGATTCATGCAAATAAATGACATCATTGACAGTGTTATTTTGAAAATAATGAAATTGGGTATCAGAGAGTGTTATTAAATTTGTCCTCGGTGTATAACTCGCAAACAAGATCCTTTGCTTTAAATTCCAAAGCTTCACTCCTGAAACAACCTGCCTGTTAGCAGAACATGAATATGGACTTGGAATTGAAATGCGTTGAGAAATCATTACAGTTAAGAAAAAATGGATCTCAGGGAAATTAAACAATTTGTTCAAATTTGAATATCAAGTTATTGTCAGACCTCAGGTTAGGATTTCACTCAACCAAATCCTACTTCCAGAGTAGCCTTAGGGCAAATGAAATAATGCTGCTTAATAAGTTAGTAATAAACTTAGAATTTATTTTATAAAATATTATAGATATAGATATCTATCATCTATTTATTATCTATCTATCTATCTATCTATCATCTATCTATCATCTATCTATCTATCTATCTATCTATCTATCTATCTATCAGTTTAGGAATGACTGAATCAATAAGTATAATAAGAAATAAAAGAAGTACTCTAGTACTACTTTAATGTTTTAAAGTCGACCTCTAAAGGGCAAAATGTTTTATATAAAGTATTAGGGAGTACTTGGTTAGATACATTAAAATCTGACATCGTATTAAATAATTAGGACAAAACTAGACAAAGATGATTAGTTGGATATAAAATTTAATTGCAAAATTAAATTACTCATGCATACAAACTTTTCAAAGATAAATGATAAAAATCTTACTTTGTTAAGAAATCTTACAATTGACTAATAGGTTCATATAAAAGACAATTTAACCAGTAGTGTGTGTGTGTGTGTGTGTGTGTGTGTGTGTGTGTGTGTGCGCGCGCATGCGTGCGTAATTCAACCCAGTTCAGTTTCATCAGTCTCAGCCCTGAGGCTACAAGAGATCAGGGTTTCTTTTGGGGCACACACAGAAGCTCTTAGGTCATTTATGCAGCACTTGAGCTGGGAATTCAAATCACTGAGCTCATGCTCATCTTTCACCACTTTGTTTAGGGCCAGAGAGACAACCGGCCTAGTATTTGATTAGGAGTACATCCAATGGAAATATTTTCTGTATCTGTTTAAATAGTTAATGCTATGGACCACCAGTGCAGTCTTTACTACTGGTAATAGAGTCATTAATGTCTATAAATCTAATAAGATTGGAAAGTTAATTTCAAAAACCCCAGAACCAATTCAGGAAACTCATCCTCAGTATTATGTGCCTCTAGGACACTCAGTATCAAAATCTCTATTCAATCTCTAAAGCAAAGAACTTACCTATTTATCATCTATCTATCTATCTATCTATCTATTTATCTATCATCTATTTACCTATCATCTATCTAAAAAGGAATTTACTCACATGATCCTGGAGACACAGAGCCAGTGATATATTTACAGTCCAAGTTCAAAGACCTGAGAACCAGGAGAGCTGACACTGAAAATGCCAGTCCAGGTGCAGGAGGAAACTGCTGTCCCAGCTCCAAAAAGTCAGGCAGAGAGACCAAATTCTCCCTTACTCTACCTTTTGTTCTATCCAATCCTTTGTAGGTTCAGATGAAGAGCCACATTGAAGGGGACAACCTGCTTTACTCAATCTAAAAACACAGATGTTAATTTTATTCAGAAAGATCCTCTCACCAATACCCAGAATAATGTTTGACCAAAATTCTGGGCACTCCACTGGTGCAGTCCATTGACACAGAAGATTAACCATCCTGGTGTTCATCCATTCAAGCATAATACCTTAAACCGATCCCTTCTCTCTCTTTGTCTTAACTTTAACATCTCATTCTGTCCTGTCTTCTATGATATTCCTCCCTCTGATTTTCAGCTTTCTTCTCTGGTCACTCTTCTATGTCACTGTTGTTTTCCTGTCTTTTCAACTTTTAAGCTTTCTAAACTTAGAAATTAAATACATCTCCCTAAGTATCAAATAACTCTGTAGAAACACTTCTTGTAACACATAAACCCCATGCAACATGCTTTTTAGAGCTACAAAACTGTGATGAGACATATGGTATGATTGATCATTCTCTGGGGGGTATATGCAAGAAAGATACATCCAAATTTAACTAGATTTGTTTATGGCAAAGGGTGAGATTAGTAGAAAAGATGAGAAAAAAGAAATTTAAAACATTGAAATTATGATTTTAAAAACAATGTTAGAAGACATGTAAAGTGAGTGAAACTTTTAAAAACAGAGTATGAGAGGTGCCACATAAAATAATACAAAGTTGTATTATTTTGTACAACTGTTTTAAATGATCACATCTATTAAAATAATTGGTATTGGGGAGATTTATATTATTAACTTTTGAATTGTATGCATAAGTCACAGACCTAAAATTAAAGCCCCTCTGTCAACATTATACAGTGCTGTGTTCAGTATAAATAAAGTTGTAATGAATAATAATACCGTGGCCTACGATAAGGTTGTGAAAAAGATTATAGATGTGAATGAAGAAAAAGACTAATTATTCAGTAATACAAAAGGCATTTAATATCAATTATTCAGCTTGAACCACAATTAAAGGGTTCTGTGGTGTACTTGATTTCTTACTTCATCAAATTAATTCTAGAAACCGGACACTAAATAAGAGGATCTGTGAATCTTTGCCAACAGGACATTCCAGAAAAACCTACAAAGATTATTATTGTTATTTAGTATTTTTGATGCTGAAATGTGTATGTTGTGCAATACAGAGATAGTTTGACTAAAAAGTGAAGGCCGACTTTCACTGAAGCAATTACATTTTCTTTGGCAGCAGCCTGCAGTAATTGGTGACTCCATAAATATCTGCATCTCTACAATGCTTCTCTACATTGACACCTTAAGTATGTTAGAAACAACATAAACCCATACTTTTCTTGACCCCTACCAAGAGGACCTAATTGGATTTTTCCCTTTGTTTCATTTTCATAAGGTGTTAGGTATCCAGTTCACACTTGCTCAGCATGAGTATCTCTGTGCTAAGCTTCTCTTTAAGAGAAAAAGGATGGATCATTAGCTAATGACTGTAGTTGACAGTGACATTTACTTCAGAGCCATGTAAGAGAATGAGGCCAGTGACTAAAACCAGAAAATACAGAATATACCTTTAATAAATACAGATTATAAAACACTTAACAAGATGAAGATACATAGGTCCAAATAGCAAAAACGCATGTAATAGTCTTGTTGGCATTAACAGTCAAAGGAAAGTTGAGATGTAAAACCAGAATGAATCAAATCACTTGTAGAATTGAAGATTCCAAGTAAACATTAAAAAGATAAATCCATTAGGAAAAAAAAAAAAACGCCCTCAAAATTGCATTCATGTTTAAAAGACAAATGAGAAAACTAACAAGTATATGTTTTGCTGTTTTTTAAAGGTTAGAGTTCTTAAACTTTCTATTTGGATGATTATCATTTGAAATGGCAGGTGAAAAAAAACTGTTCATTTAAAAATTCTTACTAGAATATACAGACATACAACTCAATAAGAGAAGCAGAAACAATCTCATCCCTACTTTATTTCCAAGTGACTAGGGCTATTCAGGGATATAAACTCTCTTCATTTGGTCAGCACCAAGAGAGCTTGTTCATTTTAATGTTATTCAGTCTTGCAAGACATTTTTTTAATCACTCTTATTCTTTACTTTTTAATTTACTTCCTTTACTCACATAGTATTAGAAAGTAAATTGTATAAATGTGTTATTCCTTGCAGCAATGTATAATTTTGAGATATTATCACAAATCTGGAAGGAATAACCCTCCTGCAGTCTTGTTATTTTACTTTATTTTTTTATTCTTATTTTTTATCGTAAGCCACTTCTGTTTATTTTAATTCTTAACTGCTCACATTCACATATATATTGCTTTTCATGTACTAGGGCATCTGCAGCTTGGCACCTATGGTGAACTGGTATATACAACATGAAAATGAAAGAAAACACGGTGTAGCTTATTCACAGTCATTACTGAGACTTATTTGTATGCACTGCCATATTGTGAAACAGAATTTTATTTCAAGAACACAATTTATATGCCTACCCACTTGTTCCAAGGAGAATCTGTGATAGAAACAAGAGGCAAAGGACTTGAAATGTCAGAGGTGGAAGAAAATCTAAAGATGGTGAATCAAACTTTGCTCATTTTATAGACAAAGGAATAGATCTTTTTCTGAATTCTTGTGTGGACATTGCAAATGAAAAGATTTCTTTTGAATACAAGCAAACTTATTCTGAACTACCAAAATATTTTTAAAAAGAAATTAGAGGTTGAGAGAGAGAGAAAGAATGACTGATAGACACCCAACATGTAAATATTGAATTTCTCCTGTCTTGATTTAAGTGAGGCATGAATAGAATCAATAATGAATATAAAAATATCAATATTGAATAGCCTGGGGTTCTTAAAGAGAAACAGTAGCCAAAATTTGATTGCTAACTCTTAGCCCTCTCATCTACATGGTGAGTGCAAAAAAGACTACATAAACACAAGCTATTTTTTGAGTGGTTCTTGGGACGTGGGTGACAGAAGACTTGATGCTGATATTGGCTCCCACTGCCCAACAACCACAGAGTTTATTTGGAGGGCTGTGTTGTGAGGACCTACCCTCTAGGGGTGCGAGGTGGGGCAAGTAGAACTTCATTCAGTTAAGAGGAGGGAAGAGTTTGATATATATCTACTGCGTTAATAGGGACATAATAGACGAGAGTGCCCTCCACCAGGGAAATCTAGAGAGACAGAGAACACGAGAAATGGAATGACTAGCTGGTGTGGCAGGTGAATGAAGAAGAAATGCTGCTGTTGGAAATGGCATCTACTCTAGAGTTTGTACAAGTGAAGTGGACAGCTCTCATGAATCAGAGTATGCTTTAGACATCTGGCAGGCCCTGAAAGGGCAAAGCTTGTTTATGACAAGACAAGGCAACAACTTTAATATCTCTCTTAAGTCTCCTCTCTGCCACTGCTTCAGCACGACTCTGGCCACAAAATTTAGCTAAACGGATGGGAAGTTGTGAAAGCATAAAGAGAAAAACACCATCCTTTCCTTCTGCAAAAAGCCAGCAAGTGTCATCTCTCTCGAAAGACAGAGTGAATCTAATTTTCAATCAGGTGTGAATTTTGATTAATAGAACTAGAAGTATGTAATATCTGAATTGAAAATGTGTTGTTTCTTAATGCAACTATGAGACCCTTTATTACAGTAATGAGCCAGAAAAAGCATAGGCTGCCTTAGTTTTCAACCAAGGATAAAGGAAGAACTTTATTACTAAACACATTTTTAAAAGACAACAAGAGAGAAAAATAAAGATGCTTTCTGATTATATCCATAAGTCTTGGTTGCTCAATGCACCATTACACGGTACAAACCATTTGTGCTTTCAACAACAAAAATGTAGAAATATGTATGTTCGGAGGAAGTAAAATTTACAGGAGTCCATTAGACTCAAGTATATCATGAAAAAACTATTGTTTTATTGCTCAAATCTTGTCTCTGAATCAGCATTAGCTCTTCATATGGTGGACAACACATTCTAGTCAATTTAGTGCACTTTCTAACTCCAAATAAGTATTGTTTCAGGCAATTCAGGATTTATAATTCAGTCTTTTAAAGGTAAATAGTCATTTCACAATTCTTTCTCTTTTCTTGACTTTGTCCTTAGGCTGATTTCGGTTTCCAGGAATTGAAGGTAGGGTTGATTTTGACTAGGGGGGTGGTGCAGGGGGCAGACCTTTTTCTAGCCTTCTTAATTGTTGTGAGCTGGTCTAATAATCAAACTGACATAAGACAGATAAATTGAAAAAAATTAATTTATTCACATAGAAGCCTCATAGATATAGAACCTAATAATAAAATGACCAAAGCAGGAAGCTTTTATACTGTTTAGATAAAGACACAAATTTATGAAGACCCAGCAAAACAAAGAAACAAAGGCTTGTGTACCAATCAGTGAAGACAGAAAGCAGTGTTTGCTTACAAGGGCATCTCGCCCCTGGATTCACTCTCTGGTCATAAGGATGTCTGTCTACCCCCTGATGCAGGGAGGGTACCTTTCACAAAGGAGATGAATTTTCTGCTTTTAGGAAGATAAAGGAAAGTCCAAGTAGTCTTCGTATACTGGCTATTTCTTAAGTAACATATTTAATAATAAATGTGCTATTGTGGCATATTTTGGGGTGGCAAATGTTGCTCCCTGACAGTTTGCTCTGGTTAATTTCTGAAGAAGTGTAGCTCACCTCCTTTCATCTTTGGGTGTGTGCTTCTCACCTCTCTAATCTACTGCTGAAGTAAAGAGGTGAACTTGCATTCCTTTGGGACACCAGCTCTAAACATTTGATGTTCCTCACTCTAGCATTAAGGGTCTTCCTTGGATCCATTGGTTAAGTGATCTACCCCATGGCAAGCTGTACCTGTCACTCTGGGATATCTGTGCTTTTTGGACATTACATTTTTTTTACAAATTGAAAGTAGACCTTCCACAGAAAAGATTACAATTCACTAAAGGCTCAGATGATGATTAACATCTTTTAGTAACAAAGTATTTTTTGATTAAACTATGGAGACTTATTAGACATAATGCTATGCACACTGAATAAACTAACATACAGTATAGTGCAAACATAGCTTTTATATGCACTGGTAAACCAAAAAAAAAAAAAAAGGGAGACTCTATTGCAATTTTTGCTTTACTGTTGTAGTCTGAAACCAAACCTACAATGTCCCTGAGGTATGCCTTGTGGTTGTTTTTTTTCAAAATGATTGGTAAAGCTACCAAGTTGGTACTGGATTAAATCTCTAAGACATGTGATTCTGACTTGACAAGTTGATTCTGTTATCTCAGATACATAACTCACTTTCACTTCCCAAATACGAAAGTTATCATACAGTTCGATTGCTATAAAATAGTATGGTTAAAGAAAAATCATCATCGTTCAGATCTAAGATTTGATTATTTCTTGTGAATAAAAGAGCTTATAAAGCAAAAGTTGAAATCTGTTTTTCTGAGCGTCTATTATAAAGCAATTACATTGCTCAAAAATTACTGTTTTTGGATTTTACCCTAGATTTTATTTCAAGCAATATTAAGCCTAATAGAAGTTAATAGAATTATCAATTAACACACATACATCCTTCACCTAGATTCATTAATTGTTAACATTTTCCTTGTTTTTTTTATCTCTATATGTAAATATATACTTTGTTTTGTTGATCCACTTAAAAGTAAAATTTGCAGATTTTGATACTTTACTCTTAAGTATTTTGTCACATATTTTCTAAATCCACAGCTTTAAATAGCTACACTATCAATATTATATTCAAGAAAATTGATGTTTGTATAATTACATTACCTAATATAAAATTTCTTCTATACAAATCTTCCCAAATTTCCCAATAATATCTAAGTAGCTGCTCTTAATTTCTACTAGTAAATTTTTGAGGATTTTCTCACTTGTAGGTGATAGATATCCAATTCAAACCAAAGCATAAAAAAAATAAATATATTGGCTCACATAACTGAGAAAGTGTGGATAAAATTCAGTGGTCTATCTAAGAATTCAATATCATCATCATCACCATCATCATCATCAATCATCATCATCATCAATCATCATCATCATCATCATCATCTCTCTCTCTCATCTTTCCATTTTACTCTCTTTCCTGTTCTTTATGTCATTCTCAGACAGAATTTTTCTATGCTGTGCCAATATAACTTACATCATTCTTACATTTCTTTAAAAGCAAAAATAAAAATGCTTCTCATCTAAGAACTCTAGCAATCGTCTTAAGGATTTATTTTCCTTGGCCAAGTCTACCTTTGGGTGATAGGCTCATTCCTGAAACAATCATGTTATCCAGGCCTGGGGCCCAGGTCTACTCTTGAGTCAATTGTGAAGTTAACTCAGCCTAAAGCATGAGACTGAGAAGGAAACATAGTTATCCAAAAGAAGAAATTAAAAAAAAAAAAAGACATTCAGATCAATTTAAAAACAGTGGGAAGTATCAATAACAGCCTTGAGCTGAGAATGTAAAGACAAGTAAATGTTCTAAGTCAAGTTCACGCTGTGTAGTCGGAGAGACAAACACATAAACAAATGCACACAGGATCCCATACCATTTTTCCTAATAAAGGTATCATTTGAAGTGAAGTCACGACATTAAATTATTTTCTTAGATGTGTTTCAATCCAAAATATCCACTTTTATGTGTGAAAATATTTCTGCCCTTTATTCAAATAAAGTATAACTATATAATTATCACTTATCTTGGTTTGAGAATAGTGTTTTATATTAAGTGGCTGAAAGACTCCAGAATAAGCTATCTCGAGGTCAAAGAGTAAAAAGTCCATTATTTCCATTCTACATTTGAACACCTATTATTTCCAGCCATTCTACTAAGCAGCGGAATAAAAGATGGTCCTTGCTTTCAAGAAGCTTAAAGTTCGGTAAGGCTGCAATAAAAATCACCTCGGTTGTGATGTCTTTCCTTATTTATGGGTCTCAGAGCTTATTCTTCTCCTTGACTTCACCTATTTCTCATTTTCTGTCACTGCCCTGCATGCTCTTGGCACCTATTTTTGTCTGATTTCTGTGTGAGATGTGTCTTCTTGGTTCTTGCATGTCTACCTAAACTTTGGCCCCTACACTTCCCTGATCCCAGTTCCTTTAGTATGGACACTGCTTTGCTTCTCCAAACATTTTTGACTCATCAGCAGGAACGAATTGTGTGATAATGTTTTTAAAAGGTCAAAGCAGAACTAATAAAATAAACGTTTTATTTTACCCTTCCACAGTAAGAACAATAAATCAAAAAGTAATACTATAATATTAATTATGACATATTGTCTATGTTAGCCAACAGGTTTGAAATATAACTGCCTTTTTTTTTTACCTTAATCCTGCTTGATAAACCCTTATTTTAAATTATCATTTTTATAGATTTTTATTGCTAGAAGTAACATTATTTTGCATGCTTTTATTTATATATGTGCCTTAATGTTTAACTCTATCCATTTCTTTGGAATAAATTATCATAATAATGTTTATAAAATAAATAAAAATGAAATAAATAATAAAAATGTTTAAAGCTTTCATTAATATTGGCAAATTACTCTCTCAGAAGGACTAGTTTTCACTCATATGAGCAGTCTATTAAAATGTTTTTCCTAAGTCCTTATTTATGTTTCAATTATCTGCAAAGTTGAAAGGCAAAGATAGTTTTACTAGTTTTGATTTGTAATTGTTTGATTATTTGTGACAGTGAACATATATAGAATATATATCTGAATTTCTTTCTACATTAAATATTTATTGATAATTTTGTCTTAAGTATATATTAAAAAGTTAGTCTGATTTTACTAATTTATGTCTACCTTGAGCAACATATAAATACTAATTTATTACCAAATATATTCATAATAAATATTTCTCCATTTTACTTTGTTGGCTTTTATGTATTATTCTAATTTTTTGGTTTAAACATAAACATATAAATGTCTTGATGGTTGGATTCATGTCAATTCATTTTTATATCATGAAATGCTACTCAAATGAAGTATACTGATATTTTTGCATCGAACAAAAATATATGCACATTTATATTTAAATATTTCAGCAAATAATGAAGATAATTTTGTTATACACTAAGGCAATGGTTGGATTTACCATAAAAGCAGCTAATGATGGATACGTGTAAAAACAATCCAGTGTTTCAGGATTGTAGAGTAAGTTACTTCCCCTTTTAAAATCTACCACTAAACAGTCTCATTTGTATTTTGGAAAAGTGACAGACAACATGTCTATCTAATGTAGATACATAACTTCAAAAAACTCACCCTTATTAGAATGTGGAGTTGTAATTGGGTTGACATTACTTTCATGAGCCTTTTCAATTATTTTCATTGTCTCTCTGTCATTAAAACCTCTTTCACCACAATTATTCCCTAATAATTTTAAATTTGACAGTAATATCTATGTTAATAGCATGTTAACACTGATTAAATGGATGATCCACCTGTGGTGGTTGGTGTTCTTCCTGCCAGTTCAGCCAGGAAGCCTTATAAATAGAGTTATCAAATAGTCAGAGGTCACAAGGAGTTGATGACTACCCTGTGACTTCTAAACACCCAGCACGGTGTTTTCCCTTGCACTGTTTAGACTTTGTGGGAGATCTAATGTGTAATCAAGGAGGTTAATAAACAAAAGATGTTTCTTTTCCTTAAAATTAAAGAAATTTAGAGAAATTTCTTCCTTCTTGTATTCTAAATATTATTTATATCTGTCCACCTTGTCAACCCAAAGAAAGGAGATAAACTGAGGCAAATTGAAATTATCAAAAAATTGAGTTAATTTAGGAATAACAGGGGAATTATAATTCTGGAAATGCATGCTGTAGCAAACTATAAGTGAGTTAGCTGAGGGTTTGGGGTGGGCTGTATTTACAAGCAAGGAGTGCAAAGATGGGGAAGTCCAGCCAGAGTTCAAGCAGTAAGTTCATTGGTTTGAGGATGAGAAGAAATTGCTGGTGAGTGTTCATCAGTCAGAGATAAGTCTCCATCTTCTGTAAATCAGGCATTTAATGAAAATCAGTCTTTCGGTTCTTAAATTCTGTTCTTCTGAGGGCTCATGCATGAGATTTTCCATTTCATATCCTCTGGCTTCATTTTAGATTGAAATCCTTTCACAGCCTCTATTCAATTTAGCTTCTTGGCAGGCAGACACCTGCAAATTTGATTTTTATATCTAGTACTGTCCATCATGGCTTGCTCTGAGTACAGAAGGAGACCAAGTTTGAAAAAAGAATTTTACTAAATCTCAAACTTCACTGGATAAAAGGAAGACAGAAAATGAGGTAACCTACTCATGGTGAAAACTAATAATGGCAGAGGAACACACTTGGATATACAAGTACCAAGATGGCTGAGGTGAAGCTGTAGACTGACTGAGGAGTAGAAGCTGTGGAGTGAGCAGGGCAAGGTTTCTGCTGATAGCTGAGCCCTGGGCTTAGGAAAAGTCTGTGAGGTGAGTAGCTCATCTAAGGCATCTTCTTTTAAGCATATTACCTAAATGACAGAAAACATCAGTCTTGGGATAACACTGTTCTGTAGGCTAATTGGACACATCATCCTCACTGCGCATTGTAAAAATGGAAGATGCATATAGCTATATCTATCCATTTGAAAGTAAAACACAAACCAAAAAAAAAAAAAAAGAATTATTTTTCATATGTAAACACAGTCTTTGGAGTAATGCCACACAGCAATTTTGCAAACAGGTTTTGTAAAGCAGCCTTTGAAAATCCATCCAGTAATAACTAATGTCTTTAGAAAACCAAATTTGCATCAAAGGAGACATTTGTTTACTATAAACTCTCCTCATGATACACTTTTAGTTGTCATCATCTTTGTTGTCAAAGATTCTTTGATGTGTCAATTGTTAACAGCCAGAAGCCTCAGGCTTTGGAAATTTGCTCTAGTGTTTCTTATCAACTGTGTTTCTTCTAAGATCAAAGGACCTTTTCACATGGAGAGCCCATATACTGTAGATGTTAAAAAATTTATTTAGCTCGTTATAGGCTTATTTCACAACTAATATCTAATAACAAGAAAGGTTGAAAAATTTTGTAAACACACAGAGTACGTATAAAAACAGGAAACTATATTACGGAAAGAAATTTCAAGTTGTCTTTTGAAGAAAAATGAAACATAAATGGAACATATAGACAAGACGACAAGACTATGGGAGATAAGATTGAGTTTAACTTTGATTTGGAGTGGAATTTTAAAATCATAGAAATAGCATGCATTTAAAAAACACAAAGTAGAATGCAAAATTACTTGCACTCATTAAAATGTAATTGAGATTTTGTTAGTTTTTATTGGAATGTCACTCAGGATGTCACCTCTAAAACTCTATAAGATCATTGAATGGGTTTTTGCACAGATTTTAGGTGCAAGCTCAAATTCATTTCTAAACATGGATTTTGGCTTCATAATACTGACAGAAATGTGGCTTTCATGGTTTCCTGTAGGTTGTTCAAACTGTAAACTGTTCCAGGAGTTACCATATGTGTTGGCATCTCTCTCTAATCCAGTTTTGAAGGACAAACTAAATCTAACGTGAAACCTTTGAATATGAGATTGTAGTATCTTCTAAAAATAAAATTTAAAAAGTAAAACAAATAAATTCAACGATGCTTATTGCAGCTTCCAGAGAAGGGGGCGGGGGAGGGAGAGAGAAAGAGAAAGAGAAAGAAAGAAAGAGATTTAAATTCTTGTTTTCTTAGGGTGATAATAGTGAAATTGTGAGAAT
The DNA here is from genome assembly GCA_004027375.1 of Macroglossus sobrinus. NCBI lineage: Eukaryota > Metazoa > Chordata > Mammalia > Chiroptera > Pteropodidae > Macroglossus > Macroglossus sobrinus. The sequence continues at coordinate 54,063 of PVKZ01001597.1, forward strand.
AGAAGTGATTGGAAAAGTAATAAATAAATTCAGTAAAAGAGCAACAACAGCATCCAATTTCATCTCTGCTTGTTTTCTTAAATGAACAGCGGACCATTTTACTTGGGTATTTGAGGTGGTTAATATAAACTTTATTTGTTCTAAATCAATGATCATACATCCCTATGTGGAAACCCCAGCTAAGTAAGATGAAACATATTTAACAATTATGCTTCATCTATGAAACTTAAAAAAATGATTTTAAAAATACAATTTCAAAATCTCTAAAGCAATTCTAGAGAAATAAAGCTTATAATTCATATTGTATGCCAACCATAGAACAACGTTAAATATGACATGAGGTCTAAATGTGAATCAAGGAAACATTATAAGGCATTTAAATATGGACCAGAACTGACCAATACTTTTTAACAGCCACCTCCCAGCAATTAGCCTTAAATAAACAATGCTAGTGTGTTAATAATCTAAGGAAGTCAGATGAAAAGGCAGAGTAAGTCATTAATTAAGCTGAAAGAAATGTAAAACACAGGGGAACCACCAAGACACTCTACTAGCTAATCAGCTGTTAAATACCCAATTTCTGTTTGAGAAAATGTGCTACGCTTGCCCCTCCCTTTCTCCTTGCTCTACTTCTTTGACTTTGCCTAGCTGATCCTCCACCTCCCTGGTGAAGATCATAAAAGAGAGAAATCAGAAATACAAAATTGAATTACTACTTAAAAGTTTGCCATTAAAAAAAAAAAAGCCCTCAACATTTTAAATGCTTAGAAGTGATGTAGAGCATGGGCTTCAACGAGACAAAGACAAGCCCAGTCTTTGGAAAAGAAAAAATCATTGCTAATTTTGTGTTTTCATTATTATTATCATCATTATTAGTATTGCTCAACCATTGACATTCATTTTTAGGAGATTGTTATACAAGAATATGATCAATTTATCAAAATTTGACCAAATGATTACAAGTTTGTAGACTTCGAAAACCACAGACCTGTAACTTCATTCAAAACTAAGCTTTTTTCATTGAACAGCTTTGCAGCTACAAGCTTTGTTTTTCCATATGTAAAATAGAAAAACATCTACTATCAGTCCTGATTTAAAGTTTATATAACTAATATATTTAAGCATACTTTGGTAGGCTGTATTATTTTTTTCAGTATCGAAAGCATCTAAGTAAGAAAGACTTCTTTCCTCTCTCTAGAGACACTGCACCAATGACATGCTTTGTTTTTGTCTGTGGTCATTGAGTAGAAGTGATGTGTATCATGTGGGCAGAAGTTCTGAGAAGTATCGTGTGGTTTTCCATTATATATTTTTTTCCTTTCACAAGATTGTTAATGCTTCTGAGAGAGATGGCACATCAGCTGGGTACCAGAGTAAAATAGATACAGAGCAGAGCTGCAGCTAATTTAGGGTGGACACATGTCATGAGCAAGGAATAAGCCTTTGATTCCATGAAGATGGTTAGATAGTTGTTATTGTACCACAGGATGGACTATCTTACAAGACAGAAGTACTAAATACAGAGCTAGAACATCCTAAGCACAGTAACTATGAAACTTTGATAATTTTGAGTATTTTCTCCTCTCACATGTCATGAGAAGAAAATGGACCTAATATTAAAAAAAAAAAAAAGTATTGTCCAGATTACAAAAATCTGTTAGAAGAAGGAGAATTCTAGGGTATAACAAAGATTCTTTGCTTGACCAATCCTTAGGCTCCCCTGAACCTTTTCCCCCGACAAGCCTCACCTGTGTATTACCTTTGTAGTATCCAGTTTTAGTAAGAATCCTACGAAGTCAGTTTAGTGAGAAGTCCTCATGCTTGATATTTGATAAAACTCCTAATACCTACTATCCCCCAGGTGATATCTGATCACCCTAACCTGCCTTCAGCACAGATTCTGTTAGGTCTTCAGCTAGAATCTCGCGATATTTCCTTAGCATTTCTCCATTCACACGTTGTTTCCAGCCCCACTCTTGTTATTTAAGTATAAATCCCTGCTTGTTCTATTTGGAACAAGCCCAATATGTTGGAATGGAGCCCAATTTTATTCTGGTGTCTCTCTTCCTCTATTGCAATACTTTTTTGAATAAAGCCTGTGTTCACTGCTTTAACTTCTTTCCAGTTCTGTTTTTTATTTAACAGGTTTATGGTGAGTTCAGCACAGATTAATCCTAACATCAGAAAGTAAGTTTTGCAGCTGAACAGGACTTACCATTTAATTCCAAACACTTCACTTAACTTATTTTAGCAGTAGGGAAACTGACACTCCATGAGCTGAGGGATTTTCCTAATACCACTGAGCATTAAAAAAATACAGATGTAAAATCCAGCTAAAATTATTCTTAGGCACAGTGTTAGCAATAACCAATTACTAAAATATTACACTGTCCATATGCTTGAGAGTAAAAGAGAGGCATCAGATACTGCATATTTGTGAATCATTTTTTAAAAAGCTAATTTTTGAAATATCTGCTTACTAAGGTAGGGAAGTGGAAAATATATTTTAGAAAGATGTATTTTATGTTCTCATTTTGTACCTGTGACATATTTCTCAATGTGGTTCGTAAAACATGACATAACATATAGCTAGATAACCACACATGTGAAGAAATTTAGGATAACTGATAAGTAGATTAGTTGTCTCCTTTTTTCTATGAAGATATAAACTCAGTGAAGTCTTATGACTAGTGCTAGGTACTGAGTCTCACTGGAAATATATGACCAATAGTGAAGGTTTGTGCTGCAGATAAAAAAACCTACTGTAGAATTATTTTTTCTCTAAAAATATAAAGAAATCAGAAAATATACACAAATACATTTTAGTCATCTATTTAGTAACATAAAACTGAGGAAACAGCAAAGACTCAATAGCTTAAATTTCCATTACAGAAGAGTATTGTGGAGGGAGGAAGATGATCTGCAATCAGTTTTATGGAATGGATGTATGGGTTGCATGTCCAGCCAAAAGGCTAAGAATTCAAACATGAGAATGAGTGACTGCTTGGGCTAATGGCAGTTGGAATGACAAACGTGAAGACTTGAGGAGCCTCAGCTAGAGTATGGGCTGATTCTTCCGTGAGAATATAATTTTGTCTGTCTCTTGTCAACCTTTTATCTAAGGTATTTATCAAAATGCCTCAGAACAGCTTAAAAGAACAGGTAGTATGGCCATTTCTGTATTTTCTTGCTTATAAATTTTGTACATTTGGTGAAATTCAGTCTATGATTGACTTTCATTGTAACATACTGCTTGGTAATAAGCTTATGGATTGAGGACATAGGAGGTAGTAAAAGCTGCTATTATTTGGTAAACATCCAAATTTCAGTGGGTAAACACAACAGAACTTTTTTTTTTTTAACCAAGGGCAATAGATTTTCTGCCATCAACAATGTTTGGCTTCAGAGGCTGCCAAAAAAGAAAAGCTAGGCTTAGAAGTAGAATAGATTAATTAGGTGCATATTCCACTGATCCAATATAGTCACATGACCCCATACAGAATGAAGGATGATAGGAAATATTACCCCATGCTGACAACACTATATACCATGAAGTACAACAAAATCTTTGGTGGGAAAATATGTCTTTCTCCACTCCTCTGATCAGCAAATATCCTTGTAGCTTCTTCCAGCATCCGTTCACAATCCCTCTTCCTCAAGAAAAAAAAATACCCTGAAGTGCACCTAGTCTTTTTCTGTCAACTGCAAGTACAGGAGGTCAACATTCATTTCAACAATCAATAATCACAGTATTTTGTAAGCTGTCTCATGGTTGCTGGGATGAGCTGAAGTGGAGTAGTTTCCTTCCCCAAGTCAAATAAGCTCTGATAATACCCCAGTAAGTTAGATTTAGGTTAACTAGTTCCTCATTAAGAAAAGACCTTGTTAAAAAGAACAGGGCATTTTGTCCTATTTCAAAGCGGTTTCTTTTCACGTTTCCCTGCTATAAGCTGGGAGTAGAAGGAAGGGAGTGAATTTTTCTCCATTTACTGTGGGAATCTAGTCACTTCTGCAGATAAAACTAACAATATTGTGGGGGCCCCCTATGATTAGATTCATGTGGAATTTTTCACACTGAGCCTCCTGCAATTGATCAATTATAGTTCAAGTTTTCCTCCCCCAGCACCGGTTCCTGCAGTGGTTCCCTTTCCAGAATCTCTGCTTCAGTCAGCCATGACCACTGGATTCACCCATCTGTCTCTTCAATGTTGGCAACGGAGGTTCGTCCTGTGTCCATCCATCTCTTACTGATTCAGAAAGAATAGTTGATTTCCAGTGTGTTTAGCTTTTTACTTTTTGTTAGGACAGACCAGTGACTTCCAAGCTTCTACAAGAGGATCCTAAAACTAGAAGTCATAAATCACATTTTTAAATTTTGGTCACAGGCCTGAGTCTTCCGGACCCTTGTAGCTCAGATATTTTGTACTCTTAAATTACTCTTTAGAGATTAGACTTATATAATTGTTGGGAGCCATTCTTGCTGAATGCCCTACAGACAGGGTTAAAGTTGCCTGCAAGCTAGAAGTTTGCAGGGCAGGTGGGCTCGTTACTGAAGGAGCAAGATCGACTTAATGGATAAGCTACTTACTGAAATTGTTTGCATATCTGTGGGTGTTGCTTCTCATGCACATCCTAGGGTATAAATATGTTGTGCTTAATAAACTCGGGGGGCAGTATTCACTGTTAGCCCTCCTGGCTCTATCTTTTCTCTCTCTTTCTCTATCTTCTATCTCTCTCTCTTTCTCTCTTTCTTTCCTTAATCCTCACTCCCCCTCTTGGAAACTGTTCGCTCTTAGCCTGTTGGCTCCAGCATATAATACTAGAATTTCACATTGTGTAGGTCTCAAATTTTTAAATAATTCTCTCTTTTGGTTTATTTTGGCTTTCACACATGCTGGTTTTTTCTTAAGGCATCTCCTTTTTCGAACATTTAGCTAAATTACTACCAGTATTAATCAACAAACATTGACTTTTGTTTTTTAATCTATTACAACAGAGTTGCAAGTTCAATAGACATATAGTCTACATCCCAAGTAATTTTTGCCACCTTTACCAGATATTTTACCACTAGAAAACATGGGGCAGTTTCTGTAAATGGCAATATCCCAATTAGGTGCCAATTTCATATAGTTAAGGTAAGTACAGCTGATGAAAAATATATGCCCTGAAATTTCAGTGGTTTGCCATGATAGTTTATATTTGCCCTTATAAATATTAGTTGATGGTGGTGGAGAAGGTAATGAAAAAGTGCTGTGCTCAAGGCTGCCATTCAGAAACCCAGTACAACAGAAAAGTCTTTCGTTGTCAATGTGTGGCTCTCAAAGTCACCCTGGTCCTTATATACAACAGGCACTAAGAAGAGAGCAGATGAGAAACCACATTTGGGTTCAGGTTTAGAAGTAGCATATATTTCTCTCCACAATTTACACATATTTACATGGCTCCAGAAGATACAAAAAGACAGAAAATGTAGGAAAACTCAACTTTCTTCCATAGAAGAGGAACACAGGTCCTTGTTCTATAGGTAACTGATATCACCTCAAATACCTTGATAACTCCTCATTAGGTAAATAAGATGAAACTAAATGTAAGCTAAGTGCTTGAAGTGCATGAATGGTGTGTGGTCTTATTCTGTGGGACTGAAAAACAGCAAGACACAATTGCTTCCATGCTTTCTGTCATTAAAAAAAAAAAAAGATGTGTCTATAGCCATGGTACCCTGAACAAGCCAGATCCCATGTGATCTTGAAAGCTAAGCAGGGTAAGCCTGATTAATACTTGGATGGAAGACCACCTAGGAGGACGAGGTGATGTAAGTGTAAAAAAATAAAATAAATAAATAAAAAAGGAATTGTAAGCTAACAAGGTCCTTACAATCTGTGAGGGCAACTAAGGGTTGCCTCACCTAAAAAATAGATAAATAAATAAATAAATAAATAAATAAATAAATAAATAAATAAATAGATAGATAGATAGATAGATAGATAGATAGATAGATAGATAAATAAATAAATAGGAAATGTGAGAGTGGTAATGAGTCACAGTATGTGAGATATAAAGAACATGTTTATTAGAAGTACAATTATTTCTAAATCTGAGTTCAGGTTGAACATTTATTATAAGAATTTATCCAGAATGCTCTTGCAATAAATAAGGGCTTCACCGTATTTTCTACAATGTCTCTCAATGTAGACCTGCTCTTAAAAATATATAATAATAGAAAAAAAACATTGAAAAATAACAGTAATAGAAATCTTGCCTGCTGATGTACTGGCTTTGTTCAATGGAAAATATTCAACCATCTAGAATTGGAATGTAGACCTTTCAGGAATTTTCCATTCATTTTAGGTTTTCAATGGAATGTTACTAGTGTCAGTAAATTATAAGTGATCACGCTGGGAAAGGACAGAATAACAGATAGCCTTTTGGCTCTTAAGGTCATATATATGTTGGCAAAGAGTTTTGTCCTGTGTCCATCCATCTTTTATAAAAGCCATCTGTTCAAAGGTCAGGGTACCATTTTCTTTTAGAGGTTAAGGATTCTATAGCAGACATTATTTAAATAAAATATCTTGCCATTTCTACATTAAATAGAGCTCCCAAAAATGACATCCTAGTAAACATTTCCAAAATTTTCAACTGTCCTCTGGCCACAGAAGAATAGATAAATGAAGGCCCAATCAAATCTTCCATGGATTCTGGCTATATTAGGTTATTATTAGGTTAAAAAAAATCTTGATATATCATTAAGAGCTTATAGAACAATATTATTGATACTAAATTCTTAGTTTTAATCCATGGATTTTTTTATATAATGAGTCATGGAAATGTAAAATGTTTGAAAGTTTCAAAAGTTTAAAAATATCCATGCATTAAGCTCTAAGTTCCTTTATTGTCCAAATAAAATCATCTGTTACTATTGGTGAACATTTAAAGGCATTGTTTGAAAAATATAGTCTTATATAACTAAAAGAGCTGATTTTTTTCCAAAGTTTTTCATTTTGTCAATGAAATATTATAGAACATATTTTCAAAGTGATGCCATTGTCTGGTTGCTTTCTTTCTTTAACTATATACAGAACAAATTGTCTATTAGGTTATTGGTAGATGGTGACAGAAAAATGACATAATTTTTATGTAAGATGTATACATGTTTTACCACATTATGCAGTAAAGTGAGACAAAGAACAAAACTGGTACTAGTCACTAGGTAGAAGAAAAGTATAAAACCTTGGGGATGGGTCAGAATGGAATTGCTTACCTACATTTTGGAAAGTATTACTGATGTATCCTGACACTCTTTATACTGATGCTGACTCTCCTGGAGGACTATAGGTAAGAGTATCAATGACTGTATTAAGTTCTTAGAGTTTAGCCTATTAATGATTATTGCTTATTGAGTCCCAGGTTATGAAAAGGTCAATAAAAGGTCAATAAAAACTTGTCAATAAACTTGCGCTATTACTAAATGTTTGTTTTCCATATGATAGAATAATCTTAAAAAAAACAGATTATGTCATTTTAAAATTATTACTATATTTATAATTATTTATGCCTACAGCAAGCACCTGATCTTTCTAAGTGGTCTCCCATCCAAATACTGACCAGGCCTAACCCTTAGCTTCCAGGATTAGATATTGGGTTTGTTCAGGGTGACACGGCTATTGATCATGGACTGTGGCTCCAGTGGGGCATGAACCCAGGATCTTTACATGTAAATCAGATGTGCGAACCACTGCACTACGAAACCATATTCAGAGGTTATGTCATTTTTATCTACAAAATCTTCCAAAGATTTCCCATCATAAAAATTCAAATTTTTAGTCATGGCCAGCATAGAGCTTACATAGTCTGATCCTTTTATACTTCTCTGCCTTCATCTCAGACCATTCTTACTAACTCACTCTACTCTAGTGATGATGACCTCCTTGCAGTTATTAGGATTTTTCTAAATTATCTTTAAGATAATTTAGGCCTTTGCTAATGTAGTTCCCTTTGCCTGTTATTAGTTTATTAATAACAACAAAAAATTAAACTGAAATACATTAATATGTCAAAATAACAAACTCTCTTCTCTTACATTCTTGCATAATTCATTCCATCATTCCTTCTGATTTCTGTTCTGGAGACATTGGTTGTGTAATTTTCCCTGGTCATGCTCTAAATTAAGAGAACCCTGTTCTACTCACTCTTTGTCACTGTGACCTGCTTTGTCTTTCCACAAAGCTCTTATCACTAACTAAATTTATACACATATATATTTATTCTTTTTTGTCTCTTTTACAGAACCTATACTCCATGAGAGTTGGAACATCATCAGCTTGTTCACTGAAGAATCTGTAATTTTTATGATCCTGCCTAGAACTTATTAGGAGTTCCTTTTTGTTGTTGTCAAATGATTGAATGAATGAATGAGTAAATAAATAAAAATACTGAATGAAATGTCCAGTTGTGGTGAATAGAAATTCAACTATATAAATAGATTTATAATTAACATTACAGATGTTATAAAAGACAATTTTAAAAACTGTGATGGGGTATTGATTTATATTGATAAAAGAAAGTATGTAGAGAAGGAGATATTTAGACAATAACCTGGAAAATTAATGTGAATTATGCAGCAAGAGAGGAGAGAAGAGCATGTAAGAAAGGCACAGAAGCCTATGCAGAAGCCCAAAGTCTGGGGAAAAGCCTGGAGGAAGATTTTTAATAAATGGGTTAATGATTTGCAAGAAGATTAGTTTGTCAACAAAAAGTAAAATTAAACTAAAACACATTACTTTTCAAAAAAATAAAAAAACAAGAAAAGAAGTTGTAGTATTAAATTCTATCAAAATATAGTTGATTCCACATAAATATTTGCTGATGAGTGAGAGGACTTAAAATTACATGGGCTTAATACTGAATGAAGTTTTAATTTAATTTAATTTTTTTGTGAGGAAGTGCATTGCCCAATACTATATATATATATTTTTTTCCTAACAGCTAAAGTAATATATGTTTATTTGAAAAATAAATAAATAATTTGAAAAATGTTATAAAAGCATAAAGAATGAATATCTTTTATAATTCATATAATTCATAGTCAACTTATAAACAGTATTAGTTGGTATTTTGGTATGACTATTCCACACATTTTAATGTACTTTTCTCTAATGTCTATCAATAGAATTATACAAAGCAATAAACATTCAAATAAATATGCTATAAATTATATAAATTATTTATATATTTTGAAACATTTATTTTTTCAATATATTGAAAACATTTGTAATGTTAAAAATATGCTCATATTAAATAAAATTTAATGACTATGATAATGTAGCATATGGTATAACACATCGTAACTAACCAGTTTCTCTTAAAGATTCTTGTTTAGATTTTCTCTATGTCAAATATAGAAAAAATGTGTTCAACAAATATTGTTAAATACTATTAATTAAAATTGTAATAAATTTTCTGTGTACATATCTGATTAAATATTTAAAATAAATACTGAGAAATGCAACCATTAAATCAAATACATAAACAGAGTAAAAAATTTCAATATAGGCATTCTCTTATGGAACATATTTTTATAATAAAGTCAACATAAATTGACTGTTTTATATTATCTATTTTATACACTTCTTATAGCACAAACGTAGCCTAGATATAGTAACCATTGGAAGCTAATATTTCAAAAAATCATTGTCCCAACAATATATATTATGTATCACATTTGGAATAAGGCCTAATATCTTAAGAATGGTTATAAATTGTTTTGCCAATGATAAAAATAGTGATGATAGGAAAAAACAAGTTTGGATAAAAAGAAAAATGTTTTTAAATTCTTAATTTTCTCAGTGGTGTTTAGACTAACAGCAAAATTGTATGAACGTAAAAAGTACATTTATTGTTGAAATTCCTAGAAGAAAAATAACTGTGTTTGTTATATTGCATTATAAAAATAATAGTTTCACTGGGGAGAAAGTGGTTAGAAGCTAAAAAGTCCAAACATTTTTACTTCTTAACCTCTTTTTCCAATTTGTTCTTTTTCATCAGAGTTTTTAATAATAGGAAATTTCTTAGAAAAGTAAGTTTGCATTATAAATGACTCCTGTATTTATTTTCAAATTGACTTTCTAAATAAGAGAACCAAATTATTCTTTTACTGGCAATACTGAGCTAAGCTATTTATCTGCTTTTTTTTTTGCTTATTCAAATAATAACATTTTGAAAATATTAAGTAATGAAAATACCTCAGTAATCTAATTTGCATTTATTTGATTGCTAGGGTCCAAAATTTTTTCTTTTACATTTATCTATTGTTATCTGCACTTTTATAAATAAATTGTCCTATTTATTAAAATTATCTAGTTTTCTGTTCAGTTGTTGCTTTTTAAAAATGGATCTATTTATTAACACTTATTATTTAGACAGGCGTAAAAATAAGAACAATTACGTAAATATTTCTGTTATCGGTAACAATGTGAGCATACCCAATGTAAATAGTACAGACAAAAACACAATTTATACGATATGTGTTGAACTCTGTATTATGATTTTTAGATGATAAACATGTATTATGTTGGCAATATTAAATAACAATGATGTTAGGTGTATATATATTTGTTTTATCCTATGTTTGAACATGATTCAAATACATATCATAGCAACTCCAATGTCTTTGCGGTGATCTTTCCTATTCGCTCTGGGATGACAGGTGCTATCAAGGCCTTGTCCCTTGTTGCTTTTGTGACTCTTTGCAAGAAACATAAAAGTAAAAAATGTCTCCTATTTCAATGCAGTCACTCCATTTTAATAGCTGTACAACATCAATGACCACAGCTATTGTTTCTCATTAATTTCATGCTCATTTTAGTATGCAGTAACATAAATATAATTATAAATTCATTAGGTGTTAATTCATGCATATTTCCCCCCATTTTTCAATAGCAAATCCAATTTCCATTTACTAATATTCTTGGGCCTCCACAATATCTTTTCAATGTATCACAGCTGATAAATTTCCCATTGGAGTAATTACCTCACATATATTTATCAAGACCTGCAAAAAATATGTAGCTTCTATCAAATATAATACTGAACTGAAGTATAAAACTTAGTAGTTGTAATATGATTGAAAAGACTGTATGAAATATATACATCTATATGTAAAATACAACAGAAATAAGTTTTAATAGACTACTTACTGAGGCTGACAAAACACAACGTAGATAAATAATGGCTCAAAATAAAGAAAACTTTCTAAGAAATATACATGTGTTTCAGACATATAGAGAGATTCGTAATTGTACCCTAGCTGGAAGTATAGTTATATACACTGAAAGACTACATTTTTTTCACACTATATTTGTATTTAGATAACAACTTAAAATAAATACTAAGGAGAAATTGAAAGAAAAATTAGTTCTAAAAGATTACGATAAAAGGAGAAAAGCCAGCCTACTTTTTCTAGGAGACGTTTTAGGAGGATATGTGGTTATCTCACAGAATGTGCAGTATTTTGGCAGAGCCATCCTGGCCCAGTTCCCACCAGTTCCCCAACAGATCCTGATTAAATTCTAGGTGTGAAAGTGTCACTGAATGAGACAAACGGAAGCCAGCAGGGTACTTTAATTAAGGCACAGAGATAATGAAAGAAAGAAACAAAACAAAATCAAGTTCATAAAATCACATTCTAAAAAAGGAAAAAAATATGTAAAACTAGATTTTTTAAAGATGTAGCATAAAGATGTCTTTTGGAGCGCTGTTCACTTTTAGCCTGAGAGCCATGATTGACTCAGCTTAATCTCTCTTCCTATTTGCTCAGCTCACACATGTCTGCCTTTGAGAAATAAGTGACTTTTGACTCCTGCACAAGCTTCTCTTCTCTTTTTTTTCTTTATTTTTTGCCATTGCTGATGAGATTCTGAAAAGAAATAAATTCTATTGACATTCGACTGCACATATTTAAAAAGTATGTAGTTTAAAATATATATTTATATCTATAAAACCTTCACCGCAATTAAGAAAATGAATATCTCCATCACTCCAAATGTTTCTTTTTGCCTCTTTTTTAATGCCCTTTTTCATTCAGCAGCATTCTCCCTACCCCTTCCTAAGGCAATTATTCGTGTTTTCTATCACTATGGATTAACTGTCATTTTGTACAATTTATGTAAATAGAATTGTAGACTATCAATTTTTTTTTTTGCTTATTTCCATCAGCATAACTAATTTATATTCACCTAGCTGTAGTGTAGATGTATATCCTTTTATATTGCAAAGTGATATTCTGTTGTGGAGATATAACATAGTTTGTTCATACTGTTACCTGTTGGAGGACAGTTTTCTTGTTTTTAGTTTGCAGCTACTACAAAGAAAGTTTTTATAAAAATTTATGTACAAGTATTTGTAAAGACAAATGGAACACAGAATTATTGTATTATGACATAGTTGTATGTAAACATTTTGGGCAATTGACAAACTTTTTTTAAGCAGTTGTATAAAGTCAATAGTTTATGAGCAATCTCAATTCTCCACATCTTTTCAACACATGGCATGATTAGTATTTTAATTGTAACCATTCTAACAGTTGTGTGTTGGAATTTTATTATGGATTTATTTAGTTTACTCATAATCACTAGTGATGTTGAATATTATTTCCTGTGTTCATTTTTATCTGTATACTTTCTTTTGTGAAGTGTCTACTCAAATCTTTTGCTCATTTTTAATTGACTTGTTTATTTTATTATTGAGTTTTGAGGAAATTTATATATTCTGGATACAAATCTTTATCAGACATAAGAGCTGCAATATTTCCTGGCAGTCTGTGGCCTATTTTATCATTCTCTTAATAACAGCTTTCACAGAGCAGAAGTTCTTAATTTTGTTGAAACCTAATTTATAAATTTGTTCTTTTTCAGGATCATGCTTTTGTTGTTGTAGCTAAAAAATCTTTATATATCCCAAATCACAAAGACTTTTTGCATATTTTCTTTTAGAAGATTTAAATTTTATATTTTACATTTAAGTTTGTGATCCATTTTCAGTGTTTTTCTTATACAATCTGCAGTATGAATCAGCATTTGTTTAAAATAATATCCATATCCCCAGTTCTGCCTTTGAACCTTTGCCAAAAATCAATTATTTTTATAAGTATGGGTCTATTTCTGGACACCCCATTTTGTTTCAATGATCTACTTACTTGTTTGGTACTAATGTCGCATTGTCTTCATTACTGCCACTTTTAAGTAATTCACAAAACTCGATAATTATCTAAATGTGTTGTATTATAGCTTCCACTGAAATTTAAAATATTATCTAAATATCTTCAGTCTAAAAATTCTAAATCTCATCATCTAAATCATCTAAATCTTGTGTAGGTGAGACTCTGGGTAAGATACATCCTGTAGCAAAATTGCCTTCCATCTATAGACCTGTGATTCTAAAAAAACAAGTTAGTTGCTTCCAAAATGTAAAGACAAAGCAGGTACAGGATAACAATGATAGATTTTCCATTCCAAAAGTGAGAAAATGAAAGAAAGTGATCACCATTCTTTAAAAATTTTAGAATTTAGCAAGGTAAATTCCATATGTTTTCAAGGCCTAGAAATAATCCTCTATAGCCCAGCCTCTATATTCTTCACCCATGATCCTTCTTTTCTTGAAAATATAACACAGTTTACAAATGAGTGGTTTTTCAGCCTGTTTTCTGTAGAGTTTGGGAAGACTGAGGAGAGCCCTGTGGGTTAATGAACTTGAATAGCCTTTGAACTGTATCTGGATAGCACTGCTTTTGAGAGCCACTTGTCTAATAGTTGAGAATTTGACAAGCCCATTGTTAAATTATTTATACTTTAAAATTGATCTTGTCTGGAGTTTTTATGCCACAGAAACTGGCAAATAACACAAATCAAAACTTGTTTTTTCAACGTTCCAAAAAACTGCTTTACCAATATGCCAGCAAATATATAATAATATACCTAAGCAATCTACTAATTTCAATCACAGCATATCTAATTAGACCATATTAGCGAAATAAAATTCATAAAAGTTTCACAAGTTGATGGTTAAGTTTTGTGGCCCTTATATAGGAAAAAAGCCATGGGAGAGTCTGTGGTCCTTGAAGTCACTTCCTTTGATTAGCTTACCTAGAAATGCAAAATTGTATGCTGGTGTCCTAGTGGCAAGTCCAAAAATATTCATCACATGCCATCTAGCAGAAAATTTAATATGTTTAATATAAGAACTGTACTTTCCTTAGTCTTTTCATTGTGTCATTTCCAGTATTTCTTTGGATAATTAAAACATGCTTCTCAAACTCTGTTGCTCATATATCAACTTAACTAACATATGCAGTATTAGGTTAGAATTGTTCATTAATTATATTAATCAGTTATTCAGTTACCAATAGAGATTAATAAAGTGCCCTATCAGCATAAAAAACAATCAGAGCTAAAAAGAAAAGAAGAAGAAGAAGAAGAAGAAGAAGAAGAAGAAGAAGAAGAAGAAGAAGAAGAAGAAGAAGAAGAAGAAGAAAGAAGAAGAAGAAGAAGAAGAAGAAGAAGAAGAAGAAGAAGAAGAAGAAGAAGAAGAAGAAGAAGAAGAAGAAGAACTTCCAGACAGAACCAATATTGTTGATAGGAAAAGAGTAAATATTATTCAAAAGTGGAGGGGAAAAAATTCAAACCAAACCTAAGAGCAAAGAGAGTATACTGAATTCTATATTGATAAGTTCAACTAACCATCATTATAGAAAAATCATCATTTTACACTTGCTGTCATTTGACTACTATAACTTAGTGTTTGCTTTCAAAATTCTTAGAAATTTCCAAAATAACAGATACCAATCTTTTGAGTAGTATATCATGCACGTGAACATACTGACTATAATCCCACATACATGAGAAATGTTATGTTTATTTTTTTCCTGTAGAACAAGGTGTTCCAGAAGTTCTTATGTAATTACAATATTTATTTTCTAATTTTTAAGGATGTTATTTTCACATTCTGCTTGTCATTTTTCATTGCACACAGTTGCAGATTTTCTTAGCATACCACATTTTTTTCCCTTGCTTATTTCCAGAATAAACAAGAAGGTAGAAATAACCACTCATTTTTCCAGATTTCCTTGTAATTAAGGATCTTATTGCTGACCAGTAAGATCCCAATAGAAGTCCACTTTGAGGCTTGAAAAAATACTTGTTTCATTATAAATTAAGAAGTACCCAATGTTACCCTTTGTCCTGTCCACAAAGTGGATGCTTTCCTAGATCTTTGAGCCAAATAAACACCAGTGACAAAACATTTAAGGAAAAAAGGCCAATGTCCTAAGGACTATAGAGAAGAAAAAGAGAAATGACTTAGGTCCTTGATGGTGATAATGAGCTGTTGAACAAGCTTCAGATTCCCTACATCAAGAATCCTTCCGAATTAAGTCAAAGAATTAAGTCAAATTAAGTCCTGCACTACGATCCGTGTTCTCTGCTCTTCTAATTATAGCATTTCTAAGAGAATGATAACTGTAGATTGAATAGTTTGAAAAGTAGATGATGATAAATAAAGCCTCTTGAACACAGTTCCCCTCTCCTCCACTCTCTGGATTCTTCACCTGGTTTCAAGCCATGCTCTGGAAAAGGCTGGCTTCTGTGCTCTCTGCTTTCTCACCTCCGACTCCTTCCACTCACTCCGATCTAGCTTCCATCTCTCTGTATCTTCTGACAGTGCAATATTTTATGTCCTCATCTTTTCTCACCTCACTGAAGTACACTAATTGTTGATTACGTACTCATTTCTGAGACAGTTTTTCCTTTCACAATACGTGATACCGTATTTCACTGTTTGTTTGTTTTTGGGTCTTTTTATTTTTATTATTAATTATTATTATTATTGCACCTGTGCTAACACTGAGATCTTAATATTGATGTCCTCAAAGTTTGACCCTGATCCTTTGCTCTTTGTTCTTTATGCCCTTTCTAAGTGATATCATACTTCTCCCGGCTATAAAATCATCAATACACTAATGACTCATAAATTTACATTTTAAGCCCAGACATTTTCTCTGAGCTTCAGTCATGTGTATCCAATAGTTCATTTGACATTTTTACTTGACGAGCTCACACTCTTCTAAATTTAAGTTTTCATAAATTGTCTCACAACTACCCCATTTATTCCTCCCAAATTCTTCTCTGTTTTAGAAAAGGCACTCCTATTCAATGCCATTTTATGTTCAAGCTTAAAATCTGAGGATTTCTAATTCCTCCCTTTATCAGAAACTTTATATCAAAGTTGTCATTCATTTTTGTTGATTTCATAGTCACTATTGTCCATTCACATGTCTGATATCTCTGTTGTATTTCTGCAGTGACATTTTAACTCATTTCTCTCTCTCAATCATTATTTTCCTCAAATTTATCTTCTATTATATAGTAGTCAGAAGAATTTTTAAAATGTAAAACATTTTTTAAATGAAAATTAAATCAGTTTCCCTCCAGCTTCGACTATTTAATATCTTCGCATTGCATTTGGGATAAAATGCAAACAGCACTCAATGACTTACAAAGCCCTGACTGTTTGCATTACTTTGCTAAAACAAATCTCCCCACCCTTGGCATGAAATTATTTCCCCCATTGTATACTAAGCTCCTAAGTGCTCAGAGAATTAGCTCATGCTGTTTCGTGTTCTTGTAATATTTTTATTTATTTTGTGGGGCAGTGGCTGACCTCTTCTTATTTTTTAGGTATTAACTTAAATCCTTCAGAGATTTTTTTTCATGTTTGAAATTAACTTCCTTTTTATTCTCTATTTCAGCATTTTATTTCTCTATTTATTTTGATATATTTATTACAGTCAGATATAAGTCTACATGTATATAAATATGTGTGATTATGTGTATGTGTGTGTGTGTGTGTGTGTGTGTGTGTGTGTGTGTATTTCTTATTTAACTATGAATTTTACCTCTAACTTGTTTACCAATATATTTTCAGTGCTGCCACAGGGCTTGGTAAAAAAATATCCATTTATTTAACAAATAGTCATCGAATAACTCCTAAGTTATTCAATGTGCTAAGTACAGTTAAAAGTAAGTGCTGGTTATATGATAGGGAATGAAGCAGGTTACATGCTTTCATTAGTTTTGCATTCTGACTTTGTGAACGTGTCTCCAAAAAGCAGTCAAACAAGCCCTTCATGTAAACTATATCTTAATAAAGCTGGGGACAAAAATAGGACCTCTGTGAGAAGGCAAACTTTAAATTCAGCCTTAAATTATGAAAAGATGTTGACCAAGCAGAAGTCAGAGGGAAAAACAGTCAAGGCAGGTAATTAATACAAAATACAAAAAAACTCTAAGTTATACATGCTCAAGCGACAGAAAGAAGGTAATGCGGCTGGAAATTACGATGCTGTGAAGAGCAGTTTATAAATAATGTGGAGTTAAGCAGAGGACAGTGAACATGGAAGTTATTGAAGAGTTACAATCAGAAAGTTGCACCAATTAGAGGGATGAAAGGAAGGAAGGCAGAAGGGATGGAGGGAAGGAGGAAGGGTGGATGGATTTTAGGGAGAGAAGGAGGGAGGTAGGGAGAGAAGGAGGGAGGGATGGAGCGAGAGAAAGAGGGAGGAAGATATTGGCAGTGCTGATGATTTTACCCACTGATTGAGAATATGGCTACAAGACAGTGAAGGGTCTCCTGCTGCTGTTCACATAAAGTGGTGGCGTGGCATTCTGTAAGTTCACTGAACCTGCTACTTCATGTTAACTGACATCTGACCAACCCGAAATTTCTCAATCCTGGCAGTCACGTCCAATACCCTCAAATGAAGCTGGAGCTTCAGCTAAGTGAATTCCGCATGAACATTTTTTTGACATGGTGATTTCCTCTTCACCGCTCACTGAGAAGAGGTCAGTGGCAGACAGGTGTATGAAAAGGGATGTTGAGGCACTGCTTGAGAGAGAAATCATGATAGGAGGCACTATCATGTCCAGAAGCAAAGCCGCAAGGATGCCCGTCACCCGCGGACACCAGAAACTGGGAGGACTCAGAAAGCTCATCTCTTTGCCAGCAACCCCATGACCTCCTCTCCACCGTGTCATTTCAGCCTAAGTATAGAGAAACATCCTTTAATAGAGATTTGTGACCAACTGTGCTCTGCTATTCTACAACACGCTGGTTACTGCTCACCCTTCGTTAAAGTAGTTACTTCATTAAAGACCAGTGATTTGAGAGCCGATTTTCATTTTAGGCCTCTAACATACCAATCAGTCATCTTCAAATAGGCAATTTATTTGCTAATTCTTCAAATTACACTATATTTGGCAATCTGGGCTATTCAATTTTCATCTTAAATGCTTTGTTAGTTAAAAAGAAAGATTTTAACAGGTTTGACAATTTTCTGTTTGGATTCGGATTCAGGTGAGCACATAGGCAAAATTCGACTGCTTTTTTTTTTTAAGATAACATATATATGATTTGTCTATTCTAGCACACATTTTATCTTTATTTTAAAATTAAATTTACTGTGGTTACTGGTTAATTTATATATATTTCAAGAGTATAATTTTATACTACAACATCTGTACACTCTACCGTGTGCTCCTCCACTTGAAGTTTGTCTCCTCTTGTCGTCTTGTATTTGATCCCTTTAACCCTTTGTATCCTTCCTCCCCCAACCCTTCCCCTCTAGTAATCTGTATCTATGAGCTCCTTTTTTGTTTTTCTTTTTATTTTTGCTGCTTTTTGTTTTATATTCCACATATAAATGAACTCACACAGTTCTTGTCCTTTTCTGTCTGACTTATTTCACTTAGCATAGTTCTATCTTTTTTATGGCTGAGTAGTATTCCACTGTATATATGTACCACATCTTCATCCAGTCATCCACTGAAGGAAACTTGGGTTGTTTCCATGTCTTCACTATTGTAAATAATGCTGCAATGAACATAGTGATGCATATATATACAATAAATAATATGTTGAAGAAGATGTGGTGAAATGAAAATTGATGCAGCCAATATGGAAAACAGTATGAAGGTTCCTCATAAAGATTAAATAAAAATAGAGCTACCGGATGGCACAGCAATCCCTCCTCTGGGTATCTTTATGTTTTTTCATTCCTTTCTGAAATATATTAATAGGCATAAGTATTTTTAATATGTTTGTTTTCATACTGTAACTATTTTATTTTCATAAGAGCTAGCATTTATTTGATATTTATTATGTGCCAAGCAAGGGTTCACCACAGGTTATATAAAGTTCACCTCAATCTTCAGAACAGCCCTATGAGTTTGTTATTATCAACCATTAAATAAGTAATAAAACTAAGGCAGAGAGATGTTAAATAACATTCTCAAAGATTTATAGATAATAAAGATTAAGCCAAGACTAGAATTTGATCCCAAACTGTCTTATTCCAGGTTCACGGATCGATTTGAGAAAATTTGGCATTTGTGCTTAAAGAATATTATTAGTAATTTTGTTAGAGGATAAAAAATATTCTGGCAGTTGTTAAAATGGAAAGGAGGACTTCCTTTATGGAGGTATGTTGTGATAGGTGTCAAGACAACGAAAATAAGGGTGACAGATTGAACTCAACTCCAAACATAATAACAAGTGGGGATTTATAGCTAAGGAGCAGATGGGGGTGAAGGCAGAGCAATGGATGGAAAATGACTAAGAGGAGACAGCAAGGGTAGGAAAATAAGTGCCTAACTGACCTAACAGGATTTTTGCTGAGGGCAAGTAATCAACTATCCATGGTGGGAATGAGGAATTTGATCAGATGTCAAGAGAGATCACATATCAAGGGAGTGATTCCATCTAAACTGACTTAGCAGAATTCCTGCTAAAGCAGGGCTGTGTACGCCTGGTAAGAATAGGGCCAAGGTCAAGACCTAGTGAAGAAGAGGACTTAAAGGAGCCTTACTAAAGTGCAATCAATGAGAACGTCTTGTCAATTCTCAAGAGTAAGAGTAATAGAATTTTAAAGATAGAGAGGACATTAGAAATAGCCTGAATCAAACTACAGTCTTTATACCTAAAAATATTGGATATTTATGAGCATCTGCTTGACCAAAATCACTTGGTTGATAGACACGTGAGATCGTGACTTATCCCTATGCTCTTGCCTTTACACTATTAATGTCTCTTATTGGATTATTTACATATTATCCCAATATATAAGAAATTGAGTACTCTATAACTGCAGAATGGCACAACACATAGTAGGTAAAATTGGCTATAAAACTCTCAATAAAAATTGACATTATTTGTTTTAGATTGCTCTTTTGTCATCCATTGATTCTCAGTTAAAAATAAATCTACTTTTAGGTTTACTAACAAATAGCATATGTGTTCTTTAAACTGGTTTTTACTGGATAGTTATACAGGATCTTTGAGTGTCAAATGAGAATCTATAGAAATAGGTTGGAATGCCAGTCTCTGAACTAAAAGTCTTCTATGGAGCCGTAAATGAAAAATGGTGATGAGAACATTGTTTTAGCACCTGTTTTATTGCCTGTACTTGATGTAATTAGTGTATCTGAAGACAGCCCTATTGGCTACACCATATGGTTTGTAATCATTTCTATAATAATAGATATACCACTTCAAATGGAGCTCAACAACTGAGTGTTATTGTTCCATTATACTCTAAAATAATAATATTTTAAATTAACCATTATTAATGATGACAATAACTTTTATCTTCTGGCTTACTAAAACTGGATTTCCATTGTGAAAGTCTAATTAGGTTTTATTCACACTAATGTTAGCTGTTATTAAAATAAACATATATATTTTTTTCTTTGATATAAAAAGTTTAGCAGGAAATAAGAAAATGACACAGGTCTTTATAAATCAAGAAAAAAATACCTTTAAAAACCTCAAAAATAGTTTCTGTGTTTATAGTTTGTTCCTAAATAACACCTAGAAGTGAATCAGTGATGCTATCTTCTCACTTAGTACAAGCTACAAGAGGTGACAAGCAAAACAAGAATCCTACTGGAAATAAGATTGCAAGGAAAATAAGTCATAGCTTTTAACCAACACTTACATATACATATGCACAAATTTTCATGACATACATTTGTAAAGAAGCTACATTTGTGACTATATACCATATAAATATTGAAGGGAAACAGAATGTGTAACCCCAAAGCAAGCCTCTTTTGGGTATTGGTTATTTTAAGCTGGCTATTTCTAAGAAATGAAAGACTCAGGAAGAAACTTTGATCTACTCTTCGTTGTCTAAAAAACATTTAGATATAAGGCCTAATCTCCTTAAGGAAGGAGCTATCACCATAGATAACTAAAGTATAATATGAACTTGCTATGGTTGACAGGGAGAGACCTAGCAAGACCCATCTATTCAAAGTTCTCTCTGTGTCCTAATGTTTCTAGATAGCCCAGCAAACATTTGTTCATCAAACATTTGATTTTCCATCTCATGTAAAATTGCCTTCCTCCCCTTTGAAGTTCCAAATCACTACATCCTTCTCCTTCACTGTAAATGGCATTTAAGCCTCAATGGTCTAGTTTGTCCTTGGACTCTATATCCTTATGGAAATCCAGTACTTATGTACATGATTAAATTTGGTTATGTTCTCCTGTTAATCTGTCTCATTCTGATTTAATTCTTAGACCAACCAGAAGAATCTAGAAGGGTAGAGAAAAATTTCTTCCTCCTCGGTAGTACCTTTAAGTATGAATTTAAATTTGAATGAATACTTATTATTTTTTTACACAGCAAAGTCTAGTCTCCATACTGAAATTCAAACTTTGAATGGAAAAGTGAAAAAAATATATACTCAAAAAAGGAAACCTAAATGTCCATGTTTTTCTCTAACATATAAAATATGATTAAATACACCAACACAATTGTTGTCTTTTTTGCATGAGAATCGCTTTGAATTAATAGATAATAAAACAGTATTCCACTGTCTCTTGATGCAAAATATGTATTCAGCTTCTTCTAATTTAATAATACCCCTCAAAGGATCTATATGACCTTATTTTCATTATCACCTGCTGCCACACCCCCACCTGTGCTGTTTTGCATTTTCTTTATTTATTTCATACCTGTGGAGGCCAATGTTGTCATATTATGTTGGCCAATCAATGCAGCTTGATTTACTACCCATAATGCAGAAGTCCCTTGCTCTGACTTACGTGTTCCCTGCACCACGTCCATTTGCTGCTGTTGGATTCTTGGCTATGCCTCATTATTGTTCTTCAGACAATACATCAACCTCTAATGAGATTTTGGATACATATACTAAAAACAAATCTATGGCTTTAATAATTTCTCTACTTAGGCTGACACCTATAGTGGTTTCCATTGCTCCCCTTCAACTTCTTAATTCTCACTTTAAATAAGGTAAAGTAACATCGAGTTTTATCCCATTTAGCTCATTTACAGAAGTATATAGTGGAACACTTGTTCCCTAATATGTTAATATTCTATAAGCTTTACATAACTTTGGTACTGAGAACTAAAATAAGAACCATCTGTTACACAATGCACTTCTACAGTTTCCTTCATGCCTTACTATAGCCCTGGCAATTCTCTTCCTCTACTTTTATTTCTATTTGTTCCTTAATCCTCATCCCATTACGCTACATGTCACCGCATTTTACAACAGCAATGTCTGCTAGGAAATTTCTGTATACTTTGGTTGATGTAAATATATGTAAGAGTTGGCAGGCATTTTGTAGCTTAAAAAAGGATAGTTTCTACTAAGAATAGCTAGCATATTCTGTCTGAGAGGCTGTGTCCCTCTAATAGGGGATTAAGTAAATGAGGAAATTTGAATAAAATAAAGTACTATGCAGATGTTAAAATTACAATTATAATGAATATTTAAAAGAAAAAGGGTAAGTTAGAAATGCAAATTAACAAATCAAAATATAACAAATATTAAAATAGATTTTAAAATATTGAATGAAAATTTGTTTTTGTATACCTTTATAAGTATATAATTTTTTTTAAATTGAGAATTAATTTATATACAATAAAATGTATTTTTAAACTGGATATTTAGATCACACACACACACACACACACACACACACACATATATATATATATTACATACATGTTTAAACATATGCCAATTAAAACAAGGAATATGTCTATCAAATCTGTAAATTCACTGGTATCCTTTAAAGTCAATAACTACCACCTCCAGATCAAATTACTACACTAATTTGTAGAGTGTTTGCCTGTTTTAGAGCTTCTCATAACTAGATTCTGGTTTCTTTCTCTCAGCATGTGTTTGATAGTCATTAATACTGTTCCTTTATCTTGTTGACTTGAGTCCAGGACTTTGCCTTTACCACTATTTAATTATCTTTCATCTTGCATAGCCATTTATTTGTTTTATATCAATTTGAAGCAATTAAGGGTTTGGTGCTCTGGCCGTTTCTTTACAAGGTATTTTTGTGGCTAGCAGTTACCATTTTTTTTTAAGAGAAAAACCAAGAATCGTAGTTGTCCTGTCATACAGTCAGTATAGAATAAACTTTTTCAGAAATAGACAAACTGTTTTCTAAAGTAACTGTTTTTTGTTTTATTTTGTTGTACTATTACGACAAATACATAAGCATTTTAGCTGCACCACATATTTCCCAATACATGAAGTTGTCACTTTTGAATTGTATTAATTTTGGGAAAAATGAAGAGGGACTATAAGCTGATATTCATGGTGAAGAAACTATTTATATGGTGTCTTTTGAAAAGCAGACTTTCGTATTGCTAAAGTTCAATCTATTTCTTTCTTTTATTGTTAATGACTTTTTGTGACCTAAGAAATGTTTGCCTACACTAAAATAAAAAAAATACCTTTGTTTTATATAAAGAGCTTTATTGTTTAAGCCCGCATATTAAAGTCTATCATCCATTATAAAGTCTTATATGCCATAAAGTTTATCGATATTCATACAGAGAACTAGTTGATCTATCTCTATTTGTTGAAAAGATTATTTTTCTCAGTTAAATCATCTTGTATAGTCACCCCTCTCTATCCATTGGGGGCTGGATCCAAGACTTCCTCAGGATACCAATATCCACAGATGTTTAAGTCCTTTGTATAAAATGGCATGGTGTTTGCATATAACCTATGCACATCCTTTCATATACTTTAATCATCTCTAGGTTACTTTAAACCATTGGGAGATTATTATTTTTTGTATAAAAGATAAGGGTATAATTTCTTTCTTTTGCATGCTTCAATGGTGCTACATAAAATATGCAGTTCATGTAAGTTTGCATGGTGTTCCAATATTAGATATAAAGTTTTCCAGACACCATTCATTGAACAGTTGATTCTTTTCCCATTATGTGTTTTTTGGTGGCTTTCTAAAAATTACTTAGTTATAAGTTATACATACCAAAGTTTATTTCTGGGCTGCCTATTCTGTTTCATTGATCTTTGTGTCTGTTTTCATGCCAATACCACACTTTAATTACTACAGCTTTGAAATATAGTTTGAAATCAGGAAATGTGATGCCTATAGCTTTGTTCTTGCTAAAGCTATTTAAAATCTTTTGTAATTTCATTTTAATTTTAAGATTTTTTATATGTCTGTGAAAACTTCCTTTGGAATTTTGATGATTTCTACTGACCTGTTTGCAAATTTTCTTACCCTTTTTTTCACTTGATATGTTCTTTTAAATTTTTTTATTGATTCTTTCAGTCCAGATGTTGTATTTTTCAGCTCTATGATTTGCTTGGTAATTTCAATACTTTTGTTTCTTTGTTGAAATTCTCACTTTTTCTAAACTTTGCTATCCTGAACTTAGTTAGCAGTTTTATGACTATTGCTACGAATTCTTTATTAGGAAAATCCTTTACCGCCATTTTATTATGGTCAGTTTCTGGATATTAATTTTGTTCTTTTGTTTGAAACATATTTTCTTGTTTCTTCACATTTCTTGATTCTCTGTGTGTTGTTTTTCACACCTGAGAGAAAACAGCCACCTCTCTTATTCTTAATAGGCTGGCCTTGCAGAGGTAGTGAACCTTGCCCATCAGCTGCTGCTCACACTTCTTGGCACACTCAAACATCTGTGCTTGTCTATACCACCATCTTTTTTCTCAGTGGCCCAGAAGATCAGGGTACACCATGGAAGGCAGAGGAAATACCCACATACCAGTTCAGGCTCCTGGAGGAACACTAATCACCTGTCTTGTCAGCTCCCAGGAGCAAGCTGTTTGGAAGTCCAGCTTTCACGTAGCAGCTGAGAAAGTCAGAATTTTGATATGCAGTGTAACCTTCATCAGGAATGAACTAATTGTTTTTATCTACTTGCACTGCACTAAGAAGCACAGCTACTAAGAGTGCTTGTGTGCCCATACAAAACTGTCTCTGTTCTCCACGGTCCCAGGGTACTTGTGAATGCTGAGCTCTGTCAGCAAAACATTGTTTTTCTCAACAAATTTTATCTTCTTCATTGATTCATTTTACCAGAAGACATATGCTACAAATGTGTATATTATTCTTTATTTCTCCAAATTATTCACCCTAAAAATCAAATTTGTTCACAAGTTTACTTTAAGATATCTCATAAATTCAAAACTTTTTTGTTGTCTCCTATTTCTTTTTCATTTCATTTCTGTTTTTTTTCATGTAGTCTTTCAACAGGCCTGACTGATATTTGATTGATCTTTTAAAAGTAGAATATAGATTATACCCATATTTCTACCATAAAGTTCTAAGTTGGTATTCATTTAGTTTAGGATAAAGTATAGATTCATAATTTGTTTTAGCATGATCTTGCTTCTGATTGCTTATCATTGTTAATCCTACCTTGTCTTACTCCAAAAGTTCTAGTTACCCTAAACTAACTAAAGGTCCTGCAATTTTAGTTTTTAAAGCCCTTGGTCTTTTGCTTCTACCATATGTTCACGCTAATCATCTTTTCTATATAACATTAATAAAAAATTGAGAAATAAAAACTTCTTCTTTTCTATTAAATAGTCTTTACAGAGTCCCACAAAATACTTCTGTCTGTATCTTATTGATTACTACCTAACTATATAGTTATACTTATCTTAAATAAGGCTGTAAAACATAAACATAATCTTTAGCCTGCTCCCAAAACAATCAGTTTCCTTTTGGTGAAAACTAAATAATGGAGAAAGAAAAAGTAATTAGCACTATTTCCATAATTTTTTCTTCTTTGGCTGCATAAATACTGATAAATATGCACTGATCTATATAATAACAGACGATCCTGTTCCTTGAGAGAAAATAATAATACTAATTATTGTATCTTCTCAACTTCTAGAATCTCTGAGTAAAACAAGGGTCTATCCATCAGGTTTCTGTGTTGCTATTTGTGGTAAAACACCCTGTAAAATCTATACTTCACAATGGAGAAGAAAGATAATAGCCATAGTAAAAACACCCATGTGGAGAGAAAAAATTTAAAACACAGCAGTCCCCACAAATTAAGTTACTGACTAGGAGTAGTAGAGACACCATGAACCAGAAGCAGAATGAGGTCATTTGTTAGCCCATCCTGCAGCCTCTCCTATTACTGGAAAGGACTCTGGTCCTTTAGTCTCTGAGCTCATATCTGGGATGGGCTTTGAAGATGCTACATGGGTGTGGTACAACTTTACCAGCAAATGTCTTATTCATTAAAATTAGAAGATCTCATGCTCTATTAAACATTTAATATTTTTGGTCTGTATCAGACCAGGTTGGAGTTTTTTTGACATTATAATTCCTTCAAAAACCCAACCAGTTGCCAGTGTGTTTGCTGTTTCTAAGTTCCATAGCCTGATTTGAGAGTCAACCCTTTTGTGAGATATTGGTTTTAAGTTTTTAATATGTTTGTTTATTGATATTGTCTTGACTGTACACACAAGGTGTCTGGTGATGAGTAGATTATTATTTACTTAACACAAATAATAACGATGTGGCTCCTTTGTGCTTAAATTCTCACCCCGAGGAGAATGACAGCTGTCACACTCCATATAAGGGTTCTTTATTGTAGGCAAAGAACCCTAATTCAATGAATCTACATGTTTATATAAAAGAAATAGTAATTGTCTTCTCCCTCCTAGCTGAGAAAGTCTCCTTAAAAACATATGGAAACAATTCTGAGCTGCTATTGTAATCTTTTGGATTGTAAGGAAATTTCTCCAAAAGAAAGATAAAACCAGAGTCTCTGGCTTTGTAATCCATACCATCTTGTAGTCCCAAGTCTTATCCTCCCTTGAACTAATCTTCTAAGGAAATAAATCTCTCTGGAGTCTGCATTAGTTAATCATAAATTAAATTTCATGGAGCCTAGGTCCTAAATTTCAGTGAAATTTGCTTCAAAAGCTCTCATTTTGCAGAAGCATAAACAAACTTTTTTTCTCTACAGTCTCACAGGTTTTAATCTTCAACATCATCATTTTGTATTACTTGCCTGTATATTCCGCAAAAAAAAAATGTGGCATTATCAAGACTTTTAAAACAATAGGATTGAATGAAGAGCCAACACATCTACCACTTTCTTTCTCAAAAGACTTACAACTTTTATATGATTGTTATTCATATCTTCCAAAGGCTGTGATTTCACCTCCACCTGTCAATATTTTTATTTTAAGAAAGAGAAGAAACTGATAACTTTTTCAGCTTTCAGAAGCCCACATACAGAATATTCCATCAACTTAGTTTGCATGCTATGAATAGGATTCTCTTAACTTAACCATCTCTGTTTGAAGACCTTCTGGCTTCAATCTGATTTTATCTGTCTCATAGGTCTTTACTGATAAAGAAGTGCAAACATACACCAAATTTCATTATTTCTTCAATTATCGCTCTTAGAGATAAGTATATAGCAAGACTTCCAAGGTACAGCAAGTGACCTGTAAAATGTTTTGTCACAGCGTGGTACAGCTTACCAGATTTTCAACTTGTGAAATATGCCATCACTTTCCCAATGCCTCAAATTCTTTATTTAGCCAAGTTCAACTTTAAGGTCTTTTATTTTAAGCACTTTACTTTCAAGTACAAAGTACCTGTTAAGGTTAGGTTAAGATTAGAGTAATGGAGACTTAATGACAGTTACATAAACATACCATGCAGGAAAGTTTTTCAAGGCCAATATGATGACTCCATGAAGTTACTGGAGACACAGTCCCTTCTTTCTTTTGATGAGCTATTTATGACCATCTTCAAGGCCACCCTTGGGCTAAGATGGATGCTGATTCTTAAGATGTATCTATATTCAAATCAGCATAAAGAAGAACAAAAAGAGAAGGGATTTGTTTTGTCCTTTATAGACAGTTTAACTATATTTCCTTGGCCTTCTTATTCACCTCTCATGTTTACTTTCCAACAGATTAGAGTATGTGTTGTTACAACTCCTTACATTGTAAACCTGAAAAAAAGAGTTAAGTTTTCTCACTGAGTATGAATAAAAGAATGCAGCAGTCTGCCACCATTAAATAAATTCTGTAAGACCTATAGAATCCAAGAACTATCTTCGATTTCTTTCCTTTGTAACAACCTCTATAAATAAAAGTAATCAGTTAACAACTTATGCCAGACATTTGTTAATGTATCGATTAGTTAGAAAACTAAATTTGTAGTCTCAGCATTAATTAAAATGTTTTAAATGTGTTATACCCGAATAACTTATTTGTTACTCACTTATTTGGTTATTCATTTATAGTCTTTTCTAGTTTTGGCCAGATGTTTAAATTTCAGAGATATTAGCACATAGAAAATATTTGGAAGTCTTGTAACTAAATGAAATTACCATGAAAAAACGAAGCTAAATAATCAAAAAAAAGGTACGAGAACTGTGGCTTGAGACACTCCGCGATTTAGGTCAGAAAAATGAGAGTTAAAGATAGTAAGAAGAAGATAGTTAAGTAAAAAGAAAATGGAGAGTGTGGTTCCATTAAACAAAGTGAGGAATATATTCGCAGTGGCATTCAAATTTGTTAAATGGTGTTGAGAGGGTGAAAGATAAATATTGAAATTTTATAGATTAATTTGATAATGTGGTCAAAACTTATCTACTTTAGCCACTGTGACTCAAGAGAAAAATGAGAAGCAAGTTACAGACAGTGGATATAAATAGAACTTTATATAAAAGGAGCAGAGAGAAGAAATATTAGTTGGAAGGCAATGTGGAGTAAAGAGATAGATTTAGGGCTTTCTCTTGGAAATAGAGATATTCTTAAGATATATCATAGCTAAGGGGGCTGGTTCTCTAAATAGGGCAACTCTGAAAGTGAGGAGACAATTTCTGGAAACATGTTTGTGTGGAGTCTGGTGGAAGCAGGACTCCGTAGCGGACATGGGTACTTTATCCATAAAAGATGATTAGATTCAGACACCAGGACATTAAAACCTGTATAATGCCAAATATGCCTAACGTTGTGCTATGCCACTGTCTTGTTTTCCTAGGGCTGCATCAAATTACCACCCTTTGGTGTTTTACAACAATAAAATGTATTCTCTCACAGTTCGGAAGTCTGGAAGTCTGAAATCAAGGTATTTGCAAGGGCTCTGCTCTCTACGAAGTAGGAAAAAATTCTTCCCAGTAAAACATGTCCTTGCCTCTTCCTAGCTTCTGGCGGTCCCCAGGAACCCTTGGTGCACTTTGGTTTATGGCTTCAGTGCTTTAATTTCTGCCTCCGTTTTCACACAGTTTTCTTCTCCGTGTCTCTCTGTGTCATTTCTCTCTGCTATAAGACCACTTACAGTGGATTTAGGGCCACATTAATGATTAATTCTTATCTTGACTGCATCTGCAAAGAACTTATTTCCAAATAAGGCCACTTTCTGAGGTTCTGGATGGATACAAATTTTAGAGAAATGATTTTCAAACCACTATAAGCACTTCTATTCAACTATCATTTTTACCATATTTTGGTGGAAATTTTTTTCTACATCAAATTTGATAAAAACTTGATATGAGCATTGTCGGTATTACTTCTTGATTATCAAAATTGAGATATCATATCCATATCATACCTGCTGGGGCCCAGATAGAATGTATATAAAGAAATAATATTCAATCCGCAAAGATAATGTATTGCCAGTTTTATTAATTAGAGAAATTGTGTGAGAAAGGTCATCTCTCTAATTCCTGTGAATTTAGGATTAAATAGAAATTGCCAACAATAGAAATGGAGGAATGTTTTCAGAAATAGATGAGCCTGATACAATTGAATAGATTATTCAGAACTTGCTTATTCTTGATTCAGGAACTAGCAAAATATTTTCAATAGTGAGGCACACTGAAATACCCTCATTAAATATTCTTTTAGCCAACATCTATCAATTAGAATAAAAAAAGTAATCAGGATCATTTGCAAATTATGTTTCTAAACAGTAGTTGGTACACACACATACTATACATTATATAATGTATAATTTATAATATAGAATATATAATATTTATATGTAAATTAAATCTATTTATACAAAGATTTGAAATGAATTAAATTTCCACTAATTTATATAACTCTTTAACTAATACCGAACCTGAGTAAATTATCAAAAAAAAAAAAAAAACCCTGATTCGCACTTTAAACTTTAAATGTATGTAAGTTTTTGGAATAAAGGTTCAGAGAAATCCCCCATTAACCCATAAAAGATATTTCATATTTTCTTTGTTAGGAGTGTCTCCCTCTTTTTATATAGAAACAATAGCCTATAGAATAAATATATAATGTTAAATATACATTTATTTTTATTTCTTGAAAACTTCTATAATATGTTTGATGCATTATTCTAAACTTTAACTGCAGTAGGTAGTAAGATCTAGAGCGTAATGTTTTATGTGTTATACATGCACACCCTTTTAGTTCCCAAACTAAACAAGTACATAACAAGTGCTGAAGAAAACAAAAATAAAACAATAACAAAACTCTTATTCCTAAAAGAGTAGGGAAGGTAGTAAATCACTTCACAAATGAATACCTAGGATCATATAATGTAGTATATTTCACTGAGCTCAGAAATAGTTTCTCTAATTCTACAACGCCAAGATAATAATAATGTTAATTGTTCAGATTCTCATAACACTTATTGAACGAATTTAGTGTATATTACTAAAAATAAAATACACTTCTAATCTATTAAATATTCTGAGATCATTAATTATGGGGGAAATTATTTACACATGTTGACATATTTACTTTCAGGAATGCGATATAACTAAAATCTAGGACTAAATTGAGGCTAATTAAGATAACCAATATACAGACGTTTTCCTGCTAATAATATTTTAATTGGTTGACATAGATAATCTTTTAAGCAAGTCTAAAAATTAATACATATATTGAAAGATTGAAAGGAAACATATTGCATTTAGTAAAATCAGGCAATCAGCCTAAAAGAGATCTAATGTGCTTTTCCACACCATTTGCTCTCTCTTATTATATAGTCAATTTAGTCAGAGATCCATAGGATGTTCATTTGCAACAGGATATTTAGTTTTTCCCCACCAAGTAGAATGATTTTTAGCCAAACAGAACGGTGTTATTGACACTTTGAAGAGAGATGCAAATCCTATGGGCAAATCAAGTACAAGAACTCTGGGATACACTACACTCTTTTAAGGGGCAACTTTTCTTAGTTTTCAATCTTTATCTCCTTTAAGCCAGAGAATTCTCTCTACCAGCCAATGAATTATCTTGACTAAGACCATTTCTGGCATTTTCTCAAGCCCCTGCAGTGCCCATTCTGGCTGTACTATATCCCACGGTGTGGGCAGATGGCTTTAAAAAAATGACTAATGCAGACAGCAGAGGTCTCTTTTGACACATTGTGTATGGGTAATACTTCAGACCAAAAATAATGCTTTTTCTTTTCTCAGTCTCAAATATGAGGAGTTCTTATCAAGTGTTCTTTGTAGAGAGTGCTATCTCATCCTTCTCAAAAACCCTCCTTCTTTGTAGAATTAGTGATGTTATGTTGAAGAGAGAAAAAAGAAAAACCTATTGAGGACTGGACAGAAAGAGGCTAGAAGGATGAGGTACTGGAAGTAATTATATGTTAAAAACTACATTTATATTCAAACGGTGTATGGATCAAGGGAAGACAACTCCAGCAGTTAGAAAGCGAATAAACTAGAAAAATGCATTTCCTTGAAGAAAAGTAAGTACTGAAAAACAAAAATACGCTGTGTGATTCTCCACCTTGAAAGTAGATATCCTCAAAAACATAATTGACACAAATTAAGTTTGACAGGTAGCTCAAAGAATGTTTAAAAATACACTCTTCTGCTTTCATAGAGTGTACTAGGCTGTGCATACAATCACGATAGAATAATCTCTAAGCGGCATCCCATTTATTTCTTTAATCTCCAAAATTCACTGTGGGGCAAAGAGATTAAGAAATGTCACATCTATGCATACATGATATGAGACAAGTAGAGTCATATAGTTAGGTGTATTTATAAGACAAGGTGAAAACAGCAAATAAGGTTGAAGATTGTATTATTTCAAAATCAACTCACATAAAAGACTCTAAGAAGTCAGACAAAACAAAAAACTGTTCTTTCCAAACCTGTTTATTTATTTGATTTTAAGAAAATAAATGCTATATATATATATATATATATGCATATATATTATATATACATATATATAATATATATACACACACATACATATATATGATAAAAATATATTTATGAGGGATATGTATTAATTTAATTTTTCTTTTATCCTTAACATTTAAAAATTCTCTCTATATATTATTTATATAATATATATATATATATATATATATATATATATATATATACCCTGACCTGTATTCAGATGGTGTAAGTTATATATACCTCAAAAGCAAGAGCATTGTTCTGAGCTTCTATATTAAATATAATTTAAATAATAGCATTACAGAATAATTATCATAAGTAATACACCTGAGAATCTGCCTGCAGCAACATATTGAAGAGGCATCTTTTGAAAAATTATTGTCAAGTTTATGCAAAATATATTCAAGATATATAGTTTTGAGATTGCATTAGGAAAATATCCACACCTATATTTTCAAGAAGGATGCTGTGCTTTTGTTATCACAGTTAATTAGTTGAATAAATAAATAAAGAGCCCTTTCTTCTGATGAGTGGAATTAGAAATAAATGACTCTTACTTACAAATCTTACTTAAGTAAGACTTAATTCAACATTCAATTGAATTAATGTTGAGATGGAGAAGCAGTAAGTAATGAGGGCCTTCTGAAAACCAGGGGAGAAAGTTTAGGGCTATGAAACAACAGAGATCTGGCCATGGGCAGGACTGTAGCAATTGCTGATCCAGGAGCTTATGTCGAGTTAACCTGCTAAGACCCACTTCTACACATGCAGCATTCCACCTGCCCATCACCATGTGAGTGCCCACTAGCTCTCAACAAGAGATTAAGAGACTTTACGATAGTGAACACAGTAGAGCTTGAATAGCGAAGAAACAATATTCAGCTTCATAAATCCAGCCAGTAACTTCTTGAGAAACACCTATATGGTAAAATATTCACACCAAGGTGTTGCTCCCTGATGGTCTAATACAGCACCACAACCATCGACCCCAAAATCCTTCTCCTTTTAAGAATACGAGAATTATGAGTTTTCAATTTTGTCTGTTTCTCACACCACTAATTTGAGCCCAATATTTGATACTCATTTAGGTAGTATGTTAATGTTTTGTTACATAAATCATGTTGCTATAAAAACTCTTGTACATGTTAATTTTATGTAGCATGAAGAGTTTCTTTAGAATATATACCAAGAAATGGATTTGCAGCATCATAGGTTATGTGTTAGCAAGCTTAAGAGATAAAGTAAAATTGTTTTTTGAAAGCATTTATGCAAAACCATGTGCTTGCCAATAGAGTTTATGGTCCCTCTATGATCCATATAATTATCAGTATTTAGTATTGTCAAACTTTTTATTGTTTTGCCAAGCAAATGGGTGGAAAATTAGGAATTTTATGAAGTCATAAGTGGCTCTGCATAAAGTTTCCCAAAAGATGAGCTCTTAAATGTTTGAGAGAATTTTCACATAGATAGACTAAATATATAAGCTTTTGCATGCCATGGTACTTATTTTGTATTCTTCATTTCTCTATATTCATCTGGATGTGTCCAAATACATGTATACAGATATATGCATGCATGTAACATTTTATATTTGAAATCAAAAAAAAATATTTTGTGTTTATTTATAGTCCCCAAGAAGTGAAGTTCTTATATATGCTCTAAGTTGAAACAATAAATATCTATTAATCAAGATATCAACTCAGATATTATTTTTAGTTTTATGAAAAATTTTAAAAATATTTACATTTTCCTAAGATAAATGAAGAGACATGAATATAACTCTTCCCACAAGAAATTTAAGCAGGAAGTGAGAACTTGATAAATGTCAGTGTATCTATGTATCTGTGTATCTATGTTTCCATGTATATGTATCTGTATCTATCTATCTTCTACTTATCTTGCTGAGATATAATTTATATACCATAAAATTTAGTCTATAGATCTATACAATTTGGTAGACTTTTTGGAATATTAACAAAATTGTGCAATCACTATTACTATCTAATTTTAGAATAAGCAACCAGAGAAGTCCCAAACTTATTAATATTCATTCCCTATTTTCTCCACCACTAGCCCCTAGAAAATATTGCCTTATTAAAGAGATTATTGTTTAATTTCCCCCATATTTATGAATTTACTGAATTTCTTTTTATTATAGACTTTTCATTTAATTACATTTTTGTCAGAAAAAACTTTGCGTAATTTCAATCTTTGTACAACTATTTAGGTATGTGGTATGGCCAACGTATGGTCTATGCTGGACAATGTTTCATGTGCTCTTGAAATCAATGAGTATTCTGTTGTTGGTTGATGTGTTATACATATCTATTACATCAAGTTAGTTGACTGTGTTGTTCAAGTCTTCTCTGTCTGTTTATCTTTGTCTAGTTATTCTATTGATTATCGGAAAAGGGGCATTGAATTCTCCAACTATTAGAGTTGAGTTGTCTGTTTCTTTTTTTAATGCTGTCACATTTTGATTCATATGTTTCAAAGTTATGTTTGTAATTATTACATCTTCAATTATTATAAAATGTCACTCTTTATCTCCAGTAAAAATTTTGTATTAAAGTTTATTTTGTATGATATTGGCACAGTAACTCATGTTTTCTTTTCATTACTGTTTGTATGGTTAATCTTTTCTCTATCCTTTCACTTTTTAACTGTTAATGTATTTGAATATAAAATATGTCTCTTAGAGATATCATATGTTTGGGACATTTATTTTTATCATTCTACCTATTTCTGATTTTCTATTAGAAGTTTTAATCCTTTTATTTTTAATGTATTTATTAATAAGGTAGGCTTAAAATCTGCCATTTTGCTGTTTGTTTCTTAGATCTATCTTTTGTGCTTTTGGTTTTCATTCACCTATTCTTCCATTACTTCCCTGTTTTGCGTTAAGTAGAAATTTTCTACTGTTCCATTCAGAACCTTTGCTGTTTCTTTTAACATATTCTTTAAAGGTACATTATTAGTAGCTGTCCTTAGGATTAAAAACGTCATGTCTTAAAATTATCCAGTTGAGTTAATGCTAATTTTAATAATATACAAATAGCTTTGTTTTCTCCTCTGCTTGTTTTTTGATTGACATATAAATTATATCTTTATACATTCTAATCACATCAGAATGGTTTTATAATTATTCCTTTATACACATCTCTAAATCAAATGAAGTAATAGAGTTACAAAAATATGTTTGTACTATTTTGTATATTTATCTACATAATTGTCTTTACCCATGCTCTGTCTTTCTTCATGTGGATTTGAAATACTGACTTATGTCCTTTTACTTCAGCTTGAAGGACTTCCTTTATTATTTCTTGTAGAGCAGATCTGTTAGCAACAAATTTTCTCAATTTTATTTTTATTAGCTGGAAATGTGTTAATTAGCCTTCCATTCTGAAAGACAGTTTCATTCTATATAAAAGTGTTGGTTGATGGCCTTTTATCTTCAGCATATTGAATATATTTTCCCACTGCCTCTGGCAGCCACTGTTTCTGATGACGGGTCAATTTGTATTCTTAATGGGGATACATTTTGATACATTGTTTTTAACTTGCTAATTTCAAGATTCTTTCTCTTTTTTTATTTGTATTATTAATATTTTTTATTATTGGCTTTTGACAGTTTCTGAGGTGGCCAGTTATGGAACTCTGTGAGTTTTTCTACTTGGAGTTTGTTGAGGCTTCTGGTTGTGGAGATTAATGTTTTCCATCAAATTTAAAAAGTTCAGTCCACTATTCATTTAAATATTCTCTCCACTTCTTTCTCTCTCTCTCTCCTTTCCTTCTGAGACTCCCATTCTGATTGTACACACACATAATTATAGTATACTTTTTTCCTATTTTTCTTGTGCAGATTCTTATGTTTTTCTTATGCAGTTTCTCAGGTCAAATAGCATAAATTAACCTATCTTCAAGTATTCTAATTTATTTCTGTCAGTTCAACTCTAGAATACCTATTTTTCTATGTTTATTTTTGTGTAGGTGTTCTCCATGTGGCAGGCTTTTTTTAAATAATGAATTTAATTATTTAGACAAGGTTTACTTTAATTTTTGAATACATTTATAGTAGCCGACTTAAAGTATCTATTTAGCAAAACCAATATCTGAGTTTCCTCAGTTTCCATTTTTATTGACTACATTTTCCCCCCATGTGTTTGGGTCATACTTATTATTTCTCTGAAGTTCTCATAATTGTTTTGTTGTTGAAAGTTGGACATATTAAGCAATATAAAATAACAATTCTGGAAATAATATTTAACCCTATCTCAGAGTTAGCTGGTTTTTCTATTTGTTTTTGTTATTTGTTTCTGTATAGTCTTCCCTGGACTAATTCTGTAAAGTGTATTTTTGTTTGAGGGTGATTACTGAAGTCCCTGCACAGTTAGCATACTGGTCCACTAATGGATAGACTGAGCATCTTTCAAATTTCTGTAACCAGTAAGTCTCCCATTCTTGGCTGAGGATTCTTTGTGTGTGTTGCATCCTGCCTTCCATGCTCAAGCAGGCAGTTTATGGCTACTGCTTTCTGCTTGCACATCCTCAAGACCAGTCACAGGTGAGCAGCTGAGACACTCTCAGGTCTTTCCTGAGAAGGTGCACTGCCCCACACATGCGCAAGGTCTTGTCCATCCTTGGATTGTGTTGAAGCTTTCAAAGCCTTCTATAGACACCTCAATCCCAAGATATTCTTCCTATGACCAGCTTATGTTTGTTCTACTTGGTAATGTCCCAGATGCCACAGTGTTAAACAACCTCTACTGCTTTTTGACAAATGCCCTAGAGATGGAGTTTTCCTTTCTTAGTGACCTCTGAGTCAGGTCAAAGAGAGAAAAATTTTGTAACTGTGGGTTTTCAGGGAGCCTTCTGACTGGTCAAATGATGAAAAAGCTCAGGAGACTGGGCTTCGAGAAGTCCAAAAACATTCTGACCCATCCATTGGCTTCTAGATGCCGGTTTTAATAGTAACCATATTTCCTAGGCTGCTGGCTTTCGAGGCTGCCACAGAGCCTGAGAAGAGAGGGAAACACCAATAAGGCAAACAAAAATGTCCCAGAGCCTAATTTCTTAGCCAGATTTATCTGCTTTTCTTAAATAGCTTGTCCAAGAATTGAGAGAAGCTACTGATATGTCATCAAGCCCTGAAAAAGTTGATTTTAACAATTTTTACCAAGTTTGTCATGGCTTTAATGGAGGTCCAGACAGTCACAGGTCTTTAGAACTTTCTTCTTGAAGTGCTTTGTGTCATAGGTTAACTTTTATTTTTAAATTTAACTTTAAGATTTTTTTTGGCCATATTATGTCAATATAGCAAAAAAAATGTAAGATAGGTTTGGGAAACTAGAAGAATACACATGGAGATGGAATTCAAATTGCTTGAGAAAGTCATTGCATTGTAGAAACACTACGAGCATTTGAGTTAAACTGTCTTTGGTTCAAATTCATTATTCAGCCCACGACTTTAAAATTTTCTTTCTGATCATTGATGTTCATAGGTGTTCTCATGTGTAAAAGGTTAATGATATCTTCTAAAAGGTTTTTGTAAACCTTAATTTATATGTATTAGGATTTTAATAAATTTAACTTCTGTATTAGAATTTTCAAATATCAGCAAACTGATTAATACTAAGAAATGATTGATAGATCAACTTGGCCTTAGAATCATAAAGAAATATTGATTTCTTCACCTAGATACCATGTTACCTAGAAGTAGAGAAGGGTGACTCCTATCACCAAGCGCTAGCAACAACAGGAAAAGCAAATGATCAAAGGCTATAATTTATGTGATAATCTGTTTATTAGCCAAATATTTTCATCTCTAAAATATTTAATGATGTTAATATAAAAATACATATAATTCATCTATTACTAATTAAATATTAAGCTCCTTCATGATTTTGAAAAGTTTTATAAGCTTAGAGAAAGAAGACTAACATTGCAGTATATCCAATCTGAGCTTTTCTGAATCTGCTTATGGATTCTTTGCTATTGATGTGACTTGGCGAGTTGCCAAACTTCAAAGAGAAACAGACCAATGTCATTAGGGAAAAGAAATAATTTTTCTCCTTCTCCCATCTTATGATCAGGTAAACTTTTAATCTCAACTCTGAATAGGAAAAAAAAAAGTGTGTTTGAACTTTTTTTCTCTTTAAAAAAAGATTGAAGAAAGACTTCAAAGAACCTGTCACAAAAGGCATCATACTTTGAGTTGAAGGTGTGATTTCTACAGACCTCAGTTCAGCCCTTGGGGATACATATAGATCTGTCTCCAAATGGATACAGGACTGCCTTAGATCTAATCATTTTTAAAAGTAAAAATAGACTTGCAAAGATAGGATACAGAGAGTAGAATTCAAAGCACCCAGTGCCACTACACAAACTATAAATATTGATTTAAAGAGTATTCCTTCTATGAAACATAACCTCGGTGTCTTGTTTGCATTCACTATTCTCTTCCTACAAAAACAAACAAACT
Source organism: Macroglossus sobrinus (assembly GCA_004027375.1). Lineage (NCBI taxonomy): Eukaryota > Metazoa > Chordata > Mammalia > Chiroptera > Pteropodidae > Macroglossus > Macroglossus sobrinus. The sequence goes on from PVKZ01001597.1 coordinate 93,095, forward strand.
AAAAAAAAACAAACAAAAAACTGTAGACAAGCCAGTGTTTCTATTGCTACTTGGATGACATGAGGAAATTTATTTAATCCATTTTCATTCTTAATTATCAACCTCAAGAAGAAAGAGATGAGGACAAAAGAGAGAGAGCACATACACATAAAATTACCCACCAACATATAGAGATTTGTTAAGTGTCTGGGTATTTTTGAAAAATCTAAATAAGTATACAGATTTCACTTATGTAAAATGTTTTATTTGGGAATCTCTCACTGTTAAATCTACTATGCAAGATTAGAGCACAGAGAGTCTATTTAATTCAGAACATGACCCTTCTCCAAATTTAAGTCTGGATTTTTATTAATTTCTTTCTTTTTAACTACAAATTTCATCTCTCAACTAATCAGCTCCTTAGGCACATAGATCCCTCATCCTATTCTGATCATCTGTTGCCAAATTTATAACAATAACAATTACTCAAAATAAACCCACATGTTCCAAATATTTTTTCAATTTTTTTAATTTAAAAATGTGTAAATAAGAAGGAAGGAAATACATTTCTGCATCTCTGCCTGTATCCTCTTTACCAAAACTTGTCCAATTCAGGCAATAACCATCTGTAGCATGTCGATTTTTTAAATTTCTGCAACCAGTAGTTCCACCTCTCATTCTTTCAACTTTTATGGACCTCAAGAAAGAGCTCCCTCAAACTAATAAATAAATCCTAATAAATGAGTGACAGTACAATAGACAGACTTGAATCATTACGTCCTACCCTTCCTATTTCCTTTCTTGGTCAAGGTTTAACACACCTGTGGAATTTTATTTTCATATTCAAAGCCATCAGCAACATTCACAGAATTTTTGCCATAAGCAACAGCAAAAAATGTGAGGCTTTATTATAAATGTATAATTAATAATTTAAAGACAATACACTTAAAAGAGAGTAAAGGGAAAACATTTATGTGAATTAAAATGGAAAGTATAGTTATGAAAAAGATAGCAAGACTCCAATAGGTTGAATTTAAAGAACAATTTTAGGTAAAGTGATATTTAACCTCATAACAAAGGGAGGGTTAAAGTAATTAATAATAATAAGCATATTTAATCTGGGAAATCTTAGAAACTGTGCATTATAATAAGTACGTTAATTTTTTCTTAACTCTGACCAAGGTGGGTTTGCATTTCAAACATATATCAAAGCGTGATTCAAAATTCTTCCCCCTCTACATAATTGATTTTCCTCATTAAATTAACATATGTACTTTTAAAGATGTCTCTTTCTTTTTTGGTTCTTCAGCACAATTTCCCAATGTCATTTTTCAATGTCTTCACACTTTAGAAATTGTATTTGTTCTTATAAAATTCCTCTTTAGGAGATTTACAGGATTTAAAAAAGTATTATTATGAATACATCAGAATCCAAGCAATAATAAAATTATTAATATTTTTATAATGGCTCTAAGTAAAATTAATAGACATGATACAATGTAAAAATTTATGTGGTTATACTATATGAAAACTTATTAAGAAACATATTCAAGATAATTTTATATTTTTTAGTCATTGCTCTAAACAGTTCTTTACAGTTCACAGGTGGTTTGAATACAGGTGGTCAATTTTTTCCATTCAGCTTCAGGTAAGAGATAAAAATTATTACATTTGAATTAATATTGATCTAAGTCAGTTTTCTCATTTTTATCTATTTTGGCACATTTGCAGTTACCATTTATCATAAGTCTTAGTTTAAGCAGGTTGATATAGAAAAATTCAGCACTCACAACTTCCCAGACTATCCTAATTAAAGTGGTATCTCTCTCCTTTTTCTCTCAATATCAACACATAATTTATTTCTTCATAAATTTTATAGTTTTCTGAAGTCATTTATTTCTTTACATGAAGGTAGAAACTTTTCTACTTTTCCACTCAGTCTCTCATATCTAACAAAGTACCTGCATTATAGTAGTTTATTTTTTTGAAGAATATACTTAGATTAATTAATTACACATTAAAGAATGTATGTATTGATAATAAGTCAATGAATCAATCTACCAAATACAATTAAAATAAATTTATACTGTAATACATTAAGAAATAAGAGCTAGTTTAACATTCAACATAATCTCATACAAAATGTTTGCTGTAGCTTAATAACATTTGACAAATCATGACATTCCTATAAGTCATTTCTTCTTTTCTCCTTCAATGCCATAGTCTGTGGACTCGTGTTCAATTTACTGCACTTTTCCCCAGCTATATCCTTTTTCATCTATTCCACCTTCCATTAGCTCAGTTTATGCCACCAACGCTCATGAATTTTTCTGTCAACTCACAGCTACAGAATATAAAACAATAATCATTTAAGCTCATTTGTTGTAAAAGTCCATATGTATTGTCCTTTTATAGCTTCGGTTGTGCAGAGAAAAGGGAATTAGAGAAAAACATGTAACAAAACCTACATCCCCTTGGTCTTATATCTAATTAACATTTTCCTTCTTACATTCAGACTTTCTCTTTCTGTCTCTATATTCTTTTCCATATTAACTCACTTTCCCTGTGTGTGTATATATATTTATGTGTATGTTTGTGTACACACACACCACACACACACACACACACACACACACACACACACACACACACACATATCAGTTTCCTTTCTCTGGCCTGTTAATAAGATGTTCAATCGTGCTACAAACTTGTGTCTTAGTAGCCTGAAAGAATCATTTCTCTAAGGACCTATTTTGCTCACAGGAAGTAACACGGGCTCCTGGAAGATGTGTGATTAAAAACAAACGAACAAAACAAAAACTTTGTTTTTTTATTAAGCTATATTTTTCTCTAAAAGCATAAATGATTATAATTAAAAACCATAACTTTTGAGCTTTGAAAATAACAGTAATCTATATTTCCCATTAAACTTTGTTTAACCTTGGATTCAAGGAACCATAGCTTTTAAACAATTCTAGATCATAAGGTCTGCTGTTTCTACATAGCTGTAGGGATTTGTAAGCTTCAATATGATTTCTTCTTAACATGCTCTTCCCCTACATAAATACAAAGAAACTAATAAAAAAAAAAGATCAACTTCACAGATATTTACCTACTGAAAAGAAATAAAATTAAAATTATCCTTCATTTAGAATTCTCTCTAAAAAAAAAAAACATGGTATGGTGGACTAGGGTAATTAGAGCTTTCTAATCTTTACTTTGAAGACTATCTGGGGTGGGCTTCTGAATTAGAAGATGTAAATTTTAAGCAAGTATCAACCTTTCTATGATATATTGGCCCATGAATCCCAATCAATGCTTTGTCATTGAAATATTAAATTGCTATGATACTAAATCCTAAATAGAGTTATTGTTGTCTGTGCAGTGGTCCTATTTTGGGGAGAACATTTTAAATTTGATGAAAATTGATAAGACTACATGGCAATCTAATTCAAATATCTTGGCCTGTTAGGTCCATAATCATAATACTTAAAAATTAGTTAAAATTGCAGATACAATTAGACAGGACTAGTGAATAAGTTTATGTAAATAGGTATGAAAGGTGAAGGACCACAGCTTTATTATATGCTTGTGGAATGATAAGTGGAACTAAAATTAAATCTCAATACTGTGCCCTAGGTTCATTTGTGAGAGTCATATAAGATAACATAACTAGCATTTATCACAGTGTTTGAAAAATAGTTAGTAATCAGTAAGTGGTAATTTTTTTTTATTCTTTTAATGAAGTTTTTATGAGTTCCTATATTATGTTATTATGCCCAGGCATTTTTCCAGATGCTCAGAATACATCAATAAACAAAAGAATAAAGCAAAGAAAAAATGATGTCATAGAACTTATATTCTAGTAGAATCAGATAAATAACAAAACTATTTAGAAAATAGGTGCATAGATAGATAAATAGATGATCTATGATAGATGATAGGAAGATGATAGATAGATAGATAGATAGATAGATAGATAGATAGATAGATGATAGACAGATGTGTGTGTATGCTATATTAGAAGGTAATAAGTAACCTAGCAAAGACTTGTGGCGATTTTAAATTATGGTAAGGAAATGTGTCACTTGAGAAATTGACATTTGAGCGAAGACATGAGTGAGTGAACCATTTGAATACACAAAGGAAAGCATTCCAAACCCCGAAATGAGAGCATGTTTTAAGCAAAACAAACAAACAAACAAACAAAAAACAGGAATTTAGTACTGGACATGTTTAGTTTTAAATACGAGGTGGAGCTATCGAGTTCATAATTGGATATATGAATTCAGACATTTGGAAGAAGTTACGGTGGGAGATCTGGATACGGAGAGTGTATTTAATTTCAATGGCTAGAATGAGATCTTCAAGTTAGAGAAGAGATGGAAAAGAAAAGACACATCAGGGCACAGCAGCAGGGAACTCCAACATCAAGAAGTCAAGGGTATGAGCATGTTCCACAAAGGAGCCTGAGAAGGAGTAGACCGTAATATAGAAGCAATTCTAGAAAAGAGGATTTGTCCAGAAATGAGATGTTAAGGAGTACTGACTGATTAGTTGCATCAAACTCTGCAGATAAGGCAACATCCATTAAGGCTAATCCATTGGATTTTGGAAGCGATTCTGCTAGTAAATAAGAGCCAGTTATAAGCATTTCTCATGTTGGAGGCTTGAAATTGGCCACAGCTGGAGTATTTACACCATGGGCATCTGTAGACTCTTAGAAGCAGATTTTTTTTTCTCCCGCTAAGAAGCATTGCTAAATTTTACCGTCACACCACTAAGACTTGACTACTGGATTTAGTAATATGCAGGTCAGTAGAGACATTGGCACATTAATTTTCAGTAGAGTCATGAGGGGGACAAGCCTCAGTGAAGTGCCTTCAAGGAAAGAGAAAGGGAAGGAATTGCAGACGGTGAGTATGTACAACTGTCAAGGAAAGTTTATGTAAAAAGGCAGTAACTACAGCAAGATGTAGGTCGAGAGGTTTATGTTTGTTTTGTTTTGTTTTTAAAGAGAGAATGTATAGCATTATTATGTGCTAAGGGAATTGATGGAAGGTGAGGAAAGATGATAATGAAGAGAGAGGAAAACAGATGGAATTATAACCTTTGAAGTGACTAAGAACATAGCATGCAATTGAAAGGATGTTTTTGAAGAAAACTGCAGATTTTCATCCATGACAATAGTAGAAACACAAAGCATATGGTCCATACACGTGATGAAGAGATATTTTTATGATTGCTTCTTTTCCCAGAAGTGAAATCATTCGCTGGAAGCAAGAATGGGGCAGAGAGCAGTTGGAATTATGAGGTAAGAGGATGAGATAGAAATAGAAAGCTAATGAATGTTCTAAGGAAATGTAAGATATCTTTCTCTCCCAGCACTAAGGGCTCACTTGATGCTGATAGTCAAAAACTTAAAATAAAGCCAGTAACAGAACTGTGAGTTTCTTCAGCAACAGGTGATTTCAGGGGTAGGTAGAGAATTGGCTCTAAAAATGAATAAATTAAAAAAAAAAACATGGCTGTGATAAAGGAATTGGTATTGCAAAGCAGATTAAAATTATTAACTGTGGAATCAAGCTAGTTAAGGAGGAAAATGAGTACATGAAGGAAAGGAGATTATCAACAAGCATGAGAGATCTTATTGGTATGATGAAAATGTTCTAAAACTGGATTATGGTAATGGTTGCATAACACAGAAAATTTATTAACTGATTATTGAAAACCATTGACTTGTACACTTAAAAATGGATGTATTTTATAGTGTAAAAATTATACCTTATTTTGTTTTAAAACAATACCTAACGTGGTTTTTTAAAAAGGAGGAATAGCAGTTGTTTTTATTTGGTGACTTGAAATTCAAGATTGACCTTTTTTTTCTGGGCTGGGAAGAAAGAGAAGAAATGGAGAATTGCATGGAAGCAACATTGACGAAGGGACATATGCTAGCTCCATGCTGGGGAAGGAAAAGAATCAGCTTTGACTTGAGAGAATTCGTGCCCTCGAGGTAGAGATAGAAGTCAGAGCAAGAAAGTAAAGAACACATTCAGAGAAGGTCCAAATATTACATATTTTGCTATGAGTAGGAGTGTTTCTAAGGGCCCCGGAGAAGTGTTTTAAAGGCTCAAAAGGAATAAGAAATGGGTTTAAAAATTGTGTGTACAGAGCTTTAAGGAAGTGAAAATCAGCAAATACCTGTGAGCCCTGCTTTACCCTGGTAATTAATAAAAACCAAGATGAAGAGCATCATGAAGTGCGAAGGCTCTGAAATTTTACCCTGCTGGCAAGCTAACAAGTTAGCCTGTCACTATTTCATGGATGCTGGCAGAAGACATTAGATTCCCATGTCAGAAACAAAGGACTTTATTACTCACAGTCCAGCAAGCAGCATGCAGTTTGAGTTCATGCTGGTTTCTCTTGTCCTACAAATCCCAGGGGAGGGATATAGAGGGATACAGCTGTGCAGGAAGAGTGTTGGTATCAAAGGTAGGAAACACCACTCAAGGAAACCAAATCTTTCATTTCGTTACAAGTTAACCTTCCCGGTCTTTGCCTTGGAAAAGACATTACACTGGACTCTGTACTGGGCAATATATGGGTCTGTTCAGAAAGTAACATAATATAATATCTATCTTCCAAGGCTGTTTGCCAAACAAGCATCCTTGAAAAGATAGCCTAGAACAAAGGCTAAGAGTGCCTCTACTCACAAGATGTGTGAAATGCAAAAGACCGTGGACAATCTTCCAACAAAAGACAAAATGAAATCAATCAGTTTGTGACATTAAACAGAAGACTATTATAGAGGTACCGGGAGTGATAAGGAGGTTTGGTTAAGATTACGTAGTGGTTTGCAGCCTCCTCTTTCTCCTACATAAATTTAAGTCAGAGCACAGATCATATTGGAAACACCTGGAACTCTGGAGTTCTTCACGGCCCGCAAATTGAAAATGTAAACACTTCTCAGATCAGTGTAAAAGCTCTGAAGAAGGATTAGATTATTGCCCAGAAACTTCCTTTTTCTTCCCTTAAATTCCCTGAGAGCTGACTCTTCCTCACCCCTTGGTTTTTGATAATACACAAATGGGCTGTTTATAGACCTAATGAGAGCAGATTTTGAAATGTGTTTGCACAACTGGTAATGCCTTTTTATAGCCTCTGCCATTTCCTCCAGAAGAACATGGGCAAGTCAGCTGAGGATGGTCTGGATGAGCGACACCCAGAGGTAAAGGTGGGTTTAGCTGGGATCACCAAAGCCACCCAAGTTAGCTACACTAGGTTAACCAGCTGCCTGCAAATCTGCAGATAAGTAAAAATAAGTGACTGTTTGTTTGTTTGTTTGCTTGTTTGTTTTAAGGCACCAAATTTAGGTTGTTTGTTTGTTTGTTTTTTCCAGGGATGGGGCAGCAATAGTTCACTGATATACTGCTTAAATACAGAAAATAGATTTTGACTGTAGAAGTGGAGTCTACTTTTGGAATAGGGTATACCAAAGGGAGGTCTAGTTTGCCATTGGAATGACAGGAGTACACGTGTGTTTTCACGTGTGACATCAGTCTGGGAGTAGACATTCTACAAAGGGTCTAGGGCCTAAATACACATTCAGTGAACCAGGCTCCTATTCCACAATCCTTAACATTCTTAAGTTGTTCATATTGGCGAAGGGCTACATCACAAGTCCCATTACATTACATTATTACTTAACACAATTAATGATAATATTTTACATTATTTAAGAATCTTATTAATAATTATAGGATAGTAATAATAAGTAAATCTGTGATCATTAGATTTAATGAACGGGTAAGTTTATTCATGGACATAATTTCAATTTCACTTACAGCTTGCTCTTGACTCACAAAACCTTTGACTTAGCAACAGTTTAGTGCTAAGAATCGGCATCTGGGAGCTCTGTTTTTATTATTATTGTTTTATTTAAATAATTATTAAATGTGAATACACAGAACTTTATTATTTTCTTTTTTAAATGTATAGAATTAATGATTTATTAATATTCATAATATTTATCCACTACCATATCCTATTGACAGTGATCCACATAGAACCACAACAAATAAACAATATATAAATAAGTAAATATATCCAATGTCCTATGTATGGATTGGAAACAATTTTAGACAATAGTAGTTGATATACAGTGGGTTGTATGGTAATATCAATCATTTTATCATCTATTGCCTATATGAAAATCTGAAATAAAAAGCGGTAATATTTATTCTGCATTTCATATGAACAATTATTTTCTGAGTTCCAAAACATCAAATCAAATATTTACTTTAAAAAGACAAAACAAAGACAAATTTTTGTTAGACGTGTAATTATTGTCTCATTTAAACCTCGTAAAGCTCTTTAGGTTTACCATTATGCCATTTCTAATTTGAAGGATGGGAGGATCATAATAATTATATCTTACCTATGGTTGTATATGTAATCAAGACCACACAGTTTTCAGAACTGGTCTTTGAGGTAAAACCCATTTTACATCTTTATTTAAAGATTATTTTTCATATAAAATACATATACTAATTTTGCTGGAATTTTTGCAAAGTCATAAAATTGCTCTACTTCCCCAAAAAAAGCAAATTAAAAAAATTTAAAAGGTATTAAAAATAAATATAAGCAGATTAATTAATATTATCATTAGTGTCACTTCATCCAAACTTAGCCATGCATTTTTCTTTTTTGTTTATCATGCATCTAAATGTATATTATTTTAGAACATTAAAAAGTTAAAAACACTTTTAGGTAATCTACTTTCATTTATTTAACATTTTTATAATTGGAATGAGATTAATTGGCTAGAAAGAATCAAAGACAATGATGCTCAGCATAAAATTTCTATTTAAATGATGGAAATAATCAGGTATTAAAAGTAAAAAAAAAAATGTGTATGTATTAACATTTCGTGACATTTGGCAAAGATCTGAATTTCTAGACCAGGGAGTCCCTGTGAGTACCCCAGGCCTGGCAGGTCCCAAGTCAGGCTGTGATCCAGGCTTGTGGCTAGGAATAGAATCCCTGATTTAAAATGTTCCATTAGTGTAGTCGAGCGCCTGCCCCTTAAGTATGTAAAGACACTTCAGCTTATTGTATCCCATATGTATGGATGAATTCCACTACTGTACTCTGATATATGTGGAGCCTTGGGGTCTCCTGGGGAGCAGAAGCACACTCCCCACAATAGAATTGCACTGCCTGCAATAAAGTCGGTGCCTGCCATTCCATTCTCATGTCAGCCCCTCGTGCCTTCTTCCAACTGGGCATCTCACCACCAAAACCTTCCCTTCTCGGTTAGTATGGTGCTGACAGTCTCCTATGGTATTATAACATACTTTTACAATTCAATATTTTCATTAAATTTTTCATAGAAACTAAATGGAGTAAATGAGCCAAAATGATCTATTAAAGTAAGAATTCATTTAAAACATAAGAATATTTTCATGATTAGTTTACTTGACTTAGTATAATACCCTCAAGTTTCATCCATGTCTAGTGTATGACAGAATTTTTTTTTATTTTTTAAGCTTGAAAAATATTTCATTGTATGTCTTTACCACACTTTCTTTATACTTTTATTCATGGATGTACATTTAAGTTGCTTCCACATCTTGGCTATTGTGAATAATACTGCAATAAACAGGGTTGTCCAAAGAAGAATATATTTTAAAAATGCAAAGTCTTTCTCATAGGCCAAATGAGTAATATAAAAATTTGGAAATTGCTTTAAATTCTGGCAAACTTCCTTTAACAATCAATTTAAAATAAACGAAAGTGTTGAATATTAATTTTCTAAAGCTTTATGTAAACAGGGAATGCTAAGAGTTTTTAACAATCTGGCGGCTGATATAAAAATGCCAAATTAATGTCAAAATATATTTCAATATGATATTTTAATGTGAAAGTATATTACATATTTCCCTTTGAAAGTGAATATTAATCATCATTATGCCTTACATTACTTTTAGGTAATGTAAGTAGGAGGAAGAGAGAGATTATAAGGCAGTTATATAAAATAAATAATTTATTATTCTTAATTTTTGGACAGAATATTTTTACTTATTCATACAAATTCAAGAAGCGTATTTCCAAAACATCATCATGGACTCAAAGTGCAGATAAGCAACAGAGAAGTTGAATACCAGTTTAGAAATAATTTTATCTCTAGTGAAATTATTAAAACATTAGTTTCCTAAGTAATAATCTCAGAACGTATTAGGTTTTACTATGTTAACCATATTATGTGCCTCACCCTTTTGGTATGTGAATTACTCTATATCATGAGCCTTGACCCTTACTGGACTTAAGAACTTGTTTTTTGAAACTTTTACAAAATTAAAGTAAAAACGCTTGTGATAAACCTAAGCCTGTTCTCAGTGCATGCTGTACATTCTTGGGTTATGGAAACACATAATTTCTGGTCCAAGAAGATGTTATAAGAACAAAGAGTTTGAAGTGAACATAACCTTCCCAAGAGAGTAAGTAAACATAATTGCCAGTATGCAACATTCCAAAGGGTGGACCTGTGCCTGTGAGATTCAAGTGCCTATGAGTCTGTGGGCATTCACATCATGAATGAGTATGAAAGATAATGCAAAAAGAAATATCAGGTAGTGAACACGATAAAGAGAAATAAAAATGGAGAATTGAGTGGTGAAAAAACTATAGATGCTCTTAAAAGCAGAAGGATTTCAATCACTTCTATGATAACTCTTTAACAATCCCAAATCAAATCCACAGGAGCAGCTCAGTTCTTGCTGTTTTGTTGTTACACTACTACTCTTTTTCCAAACTTTTAAGCATCGGCATTGATCAGGAATTAGTAAACCCTTTTTATGTTTATGCGTCCAACTTAACGAACAATGCATTATGTAAAATGCAAAAAAAAAAAAATCTTGCAAGTTCAAAATCAGATATGATGTCACTGATGGGTGATTTTGCAAGTGAAGAAACAGCATAAACATGATACAGACCTCTCTTAGTAATATTTCTCTTGTGATCCTACTTCATAAGCCAGCACTGACATCAAGTCATTATGATATGACAGAAAAGCTACCTTTTAAAATATCCTGTTTATTTCTTAATGAATTCACCTACAACATTTAAAAACTTCCTCGGGCTCTCTGAATTTTCCTAGGTTCCAAATATCACCCTTGAGATAATTTGATAATAGGCAGAATATCCACGTAATAATATTATGATATCAGTAAATAATAGTAAAATAAGAAAAAAAGGTAATTAGGTGCATACAACTTCTACTGCATAATACCTACCACTAAGCATATGTAAATCCATAAAATTTGCAAAATTCCATACTTTTCCTATGTCATTAGAAACAAATTTTACTAAAGAGAAGGGAAGATGAAAAGTACTCTTTACGATTTGTATCCTGCTTTTATCTTTATAAACTAGAGTGTCTTTCTTCTCCACTGTGTACTTACATGTTTCTTCTCCCTTTTCATTTTTTTTTGTTGTTGTCATTCCTGTAGTTCTCAGATTGCACCCCTGATAAAACAAACTTCTCTGCAGTATTGTTTTCTTGCTCTAGTTATACTTTCTAGGGATCATGCTTTTAAATTTCTAATTAAAATATTAAGATGTGTTTTAGCTGTAGTTAAGAAGTAAAATGTGTAGTATTGTGTGGTGAATATTATCCATCTTTTCGGTTTTGATTTTTTTTAATGTTAGATTAATGAGGGAAGAGTAGAGTCAGAAAAAGATTAATAATTTACAATAATCCATAATATAAATTGTTCTTCTTCATTCTACTTTTGTCACTTTTAATACCTAAAGGAAGGTGTATTCTTTTAAATCTAGTTATACATGGAGAGTGAAGCTGTTGCAGGGTTGAAAAAAAGATCATTAATATCCTGGGGAGTCATACTTACTTCAGTTTTATTTAAACTAGCAATGAAGTCTAACATTTATTATGGAACTATTGAGAATCTGGAAAACTCCATATATAATATCAGCCATTGAAATTTTTATAACTAACTGTAAAGGGTACCTCAATGTCTATTTCAAAGCTGATTTGATGAATACAGAAAAGGTCAAACTAAAAATAACTGAGATGAATCCGTTATAAGTGTAGTAACATATGCCTCATGTAATAATGAACTCTAAATTTGCACCACAGTCTTAGTACCATGAAAGCAAAGGGTTATGAACTTTCTGTTGACTTGCACCCGACACAAGGTCAGGATGTTATGAGCTAATGAAACCCTGGTGTAGCTGAAGGTGAATGACTGACATGAGCGGGCTAGTGGGAAGAAACTGCTGTAGCATCGATGCACATTCGAAATGACACGGTGTCCTGAAAAAGGCAAGACTTAGATCCCATCTCTTCCTAAAGTCTAACTGTTTAAGTTAAAACCTCCCTGTGCAGGCAACGCATTTCCTAGGAGATTTCTTTTTTTGATCCATAAACATTCAGATGTTACAAGAGCTAACCATTTTCAGGGCCCCCCTATATGTGAGGTTAGCTGTTTCTAAAACATTCTAAAAGTTTTCATTGAATATTTTTGACACGCTGAGTAGCGATGAAAACTTGCATGTGAGGACTGTAGCTTGGATAATCAGTTTACCCAGGTGCTGATTGCAAATGTCTGAAACTGATAATATCCACAAAGACTTGTTTTAAAAATATGATAGTGATCAAATGAAATGTAATTTGTTCTTGCTAAAATTCAGAAAATCAAAGGAAGCTCTAAGCATGACAGCTCTAATAAAGCTAATGTTGCCGATGTAAACATTCTTTTAAATTACCTGTAAACATATATTCTATCAAGTCTGTGCTATTATATTTCCCAATCATTTGAAACTCAGGAAAAAAGATCGGTTTTCTGTCTCTTTCTTTTTTGAGCACCTCTCTATAACTTTGAAGTGTCTTCCCTCCTTATGTAAGTGCCTTTTAAATTGTACCATAGGAATAAAAGATAAACAAAAACAAAAACGAAACAAAAAAAGAGGGGGAGAGGAAGGTGAGACTTTTACAAAAGGTCCCATTCCAGAAAACAGTATAAAGACAAAGAAAAAGACAAAGAAATTAACTGATGCAAAACACTTGCACACACACAAACATTCTCATATAAACAAACACTAGCGAGCATCAGGGGTATGTATTTCAAATTAATTTCTTGATCCTTTAGGAAGTCTTACTACTATTGATATGGAATGACACTATAAGGGTTTGGTAAAGTTTTTAACTTTTTAGCCAAGGAATGGCTTCACATTGTAACTAGATTTATTTAGCACTTAGAAAGTTGTAGGAAACCCACAAAATGATCAAGTTATATAAATTTCTAGGTTCTTTCATTTTATGCCCCCAGTTATAATTATGAAAATTAATTATAATGACCTTTATATCCATAACAGAATATTTTCAATATACTAAAAGAGAGTATTTGAGTAGTTAATTTTTATTTCATACTTTGTAACTAATGAAGAGATGCTCAAAAATATCTGGGTGCCCCTACCAAGGGTTCAGCATTAAGAATTCAAAGCTGACAAAAACAAAATATCAGTTCTCACCAGAATTATAGTCTTGTTAGGTATTAATCAAATCATTCTATGAATAAAAATTTAATTTAGACAAATACATAGATATGTAACTTAGCTGATATTAATCAAATGATTGTATGACAGTAAAATTATTAAATGAGCTACTTTTTGCAAAAATTGTGGCAAAAGAGAGCGGAAAGCATGGTTCTGCAAGAGAGTGTAACCGAGAAAAATAACCTTGTTCGGAGGGTCATGGAAAGCATCCAAAATACATCAGGATTTAGCTGCCATCAAAAGCCAAAGACGGAGGTAATTAATTGAGTGGGTGTACTAAAATAAACCTTCTTGAGGAAGGAACTAGTGTGTGCAAAAGTTCCCTGAAGGGGGAATGTTTCAGAAACTGAAGGAAGACGTGTCAGAGAGATGAGTGACCAGAAGACACAGCAGAAGCTGCAAAAGACCATGGTGTGTGTGCACAGCCTTGGCAACCAGCTGAAGAATCTTGTTTTTCATCCAAGTCCAGTGAAAATCTATGGGAAAGGTGAGACTGTCAGAAGCCAACCCAGACACAGTGCGCATGGATCTACAAGGGACAATTTAAAGACAACAAACTGTAAGTGAACAATGGAAGGAGAGTCGTGTTGAGATAAGGCTGTTTGGGAAGAAGCTGGAGAGGAAGGTAGAGGTGAGAATGTGCAAGCCATGCTGGTACACAACCTGAAGTGACAAATCACAGTTTTCAGTGGGCACATTAGCAGGGCTTTGCGGGGAGGCTGTGAAACCGGAAGTCACGTAAGAGTGGAATGAATGGCGAATGAGAGGTAAGGAGAAGAAAAGAATTGCAGATGTAATATATGAAAATCATGGGACATTTAGGAAAAATGCACATGCCCAAAGTAAAACCAAATTCAATGCTGCAAAGTCTGATCCTTTTCTTGGAACTTTAAGTTGTACAGAGTGTTTTCCTATCTAAATGTGCCACGTGAATATTTTCATAATTTAAGTTTAAAACCATTTTTCTTAGAGTTTTCTTAAGATACATTCTAAGAAATGAAATTACAATATAGACCATTTCAAAAAATTATAATACCAATTTTCAAATGTTCTTTGGAAAAGATATTCAAATTTAGATAATAGTAATGTATTCAGATTACCTTCTTCACACCTACACTAATACTTGGTACTATTATTGTGAATGTTGCTAATCTGAAAAGATGAAACAGTATTGCAATGTTGTTTTAAATTGCATTGATTTGACTAGTACTATGACTGAAGATTTTCCCCTACTTTTGTGAGCTATACGTGCTCATCCGTCTTAATGATAATTGCTACTGAACCACCCATCTTTATTGTGACTTAGCAATCATGAAAGTTCCCATGTCACAGTACTAGGCCTCCCACATGCCAAATATTCACTTGATGTCTCGTGGTCAGGTAATCTAACCCCAGGTACCTGCTGCATTCTAGGATCTCTCTCTCTCTCTCTCTCTCTCTCTCTCTCTCTCTGTCTCTGTGTCTCTGTATCTTTGTCTCGGTCTCTCTCTCTGTCTCTGTCTCTCTGTCTCTCTGTCCCTCTCTCTCTCTCTCTCCCTTTTTATAATAGTACACAATTCTCTGCTGTAGATAACAAGAAATAAACTGCTGTATTATTATTAGTGCCTTTGTATAACAAACAGTGGATCACTAGTAAATGTCTTCTTTTTGTGCATATTGTAATTTTTTAAAATTTCTCTCTTTTTTCTTGGTTTGTGCTGTTCTTGATCATCTACTGAGTATGAATCACTGCTGATTGATGTCTTTATAATACTGAAGAGCTATTGAATGACCTCTGATATTTCTGTAATAATATAACCAGAAGTCGTGCATGCATTTTGTGTACAACTAAGGCCATCACCAAGAAGTCCTCTGCTCATTATATTTCCAGTAAATTGACTACACGGGTTTCTAAATGGATCAAAATTCCCATAAAAAATTTTAAGTTCAAAAGTAAATTTTAGATGCATTCATCAAAGACAATGGAAAAGAAAAATCATCAGTTGCTTTATGCATCTTTAAATGTAGTTGGTATATTGAATTTTAATTCAGTTCAATGAATTGCCACTTTTCCCTGTATTTATTCTTTGATTTGGGATATTGTTCAACTGACACCCTGCCATCTAAGGAAAAATACCAAATGATTTTGAAAATCTTATCAAAAAACACTGAAATTATTTCATTCAACTCTTTCAGATTGAGAAAAGTTTCTTTTGGTTGTACATTATGTATCACACTTTTATCCTAATGATGAGAACATTTCATTTTCAGGCTGCAAGACAATAGCTACAATATTCACTCTCCCATGAATAAAATCATAATAGAATTAAATTGAGTATTACTGTAGGTTTGACATCTTGCTATTACTACCTAAGGAAGCAGAGACCAGCATTATGTATTTCTTAAACACTTAAAATTCAGATCAAGTTGGCAATGGTTTTATTTATTTATTTAGCACTTGAACACAAATGAAATCTTTCATCAAATGCACATTTATGAATTCTGTAAAGAAGAGTTATTTTTGGTCAAACTGGAAAAGAAAGTATGGAAACTATCTCCCTAAGGTCCTCTTTGCTTTTTCATCACCTGTTCTTTCTACAATGGGCATTCCTGAAGATGCACCTCAAAAATCCTAAAACAACCAATAAACAAACAAACAAAACAAAACAATATGAAAACTACTGTATTGAGAAACAGGTAATGAGATAATGTTTGGGCAGAAACTGGATACAAAATAAATAAACTATATTATACAAAAGAAAATATTTCCTACTTCTAACCACATATCTCATATAAATATGCAAGAATTCTGAACAGCAAAGGTTGAGAACAGAGATATATTACACAAATGAGATTGCACTCTTAGCATAATATGGTTTTCCTTTCTGACCTTATACATCAGTTCAGATTCTTCAAGAAGCAGGCATCAAAATAGAACTTCATGTGCAAGAGATTTAAGAAAAGAAATGCCCATAAAGACTAGAGGGGATAGGAGGAGGTAGGGGAGAGAAAGTTCAGACTGTGATGCAAGTGTGACACGTGTGAAAGGAGAGGAAGAAGGAAGGAAGGAGGCATGGGGGGCAGACCGTTGTTCAGTTTTGAGAGGGTCTCAGCAAAGGCCCAGAGCAAAGAACTCTTGTTAATGAAATCCCGCAGTGGACATTCATTGTCTGGTCCCAGAGTGGCATCACCTTGGTGTAATGTTATGGCGGATCCAAAGGTAGCGCCTGACAATCTGTCATCCATCCTCTTGCATCAAATTATCTCAAAGGGTGATCTGAGCAGTGCACCTTCATGGCACCCTCACCCTGGTGATTATAGAATAAAAGCAGGATCACTTGAAGCAGTGGTTGTGAGACACTTTGGTGCCAGGACACTTGTACGCTTAAGTAAATGATCAAGAATCTTAAAGAGTATAAATTGATACAGATCATAGCTAACAACACATACTGTTAGAAATTAAAACAGAAAATCTTAAAAATTGTATTTATTAGTTTTAAAATAACAAAAATGAATTCATTACATGAACATAAATAATATATTTTTATAAAAAAAATTTTCACCCCCCCCCAAAAAAAAATCACAGAAGAATTACATTTTTTTTTTTTTAAAAAGGAAGACGTTCTAATGTCTCTTCTGGTTCTACACAGCTGGATGCTCATATCAGCTTCTGCACACAATCTGTTGTGAAAATGCCGTTTCAGGTTTTGTAATCAAAGAAAATCAAAGCTCACACAAATATGTAAATTAGAAAAAGGGGGACATCAAGGACTGCGTAAAGCAGTCTTTAGGGGGCCTCTGTACACATGCTGAGAAGCATTGATTCAAGTATTAAATATACTTCACACATTAAATATGATAATACATTTAATTTCTTTTAAAAATTACCTTGCAGATACAGAATATCTTTCTGCTAAGAGTAAGACTCAACTAAAAAATAACTGTCATTATGAATTCTTCTTTAATTTTTCTAGATAAAAATATTTTCCAATGTACAAATATCTTCAAGACAACATGTAAAAAGATTTGGCTTTAACTGTCTCTATCTTCCAGAAATCTTACCTTTCTTTTTATTTTCCAAAGTGCTTACTGCAATGCCTTGCACATAATAGGATTTTGGTAGTTTTTAATAAACACTGAATGTTGATTTGTTACATTATATTTGGCATCAAAGTGACATTATGAACCTATGTGGTTACATATTGCAAGTTATATGTTATATTTAAAATAGTATGTTTTTGTAGTTTTTCTTTACCTTGAAAGCAAAAGATATTTATATTTCAATAAAACTTGGAAAATATTTACGTTCAAGTTATTCCAAAAAGCAATCCTTGGTCACATTACATTTAAATTAGCCACTTGTGGCTAATGACTATTCACCTCAATACTACAACTTAAAAGTTATCATTTTAGTGTTTATAGATTTATCAATGTGTTTAATGCCATTTGACTCAAATACTGTCATTAACATGAAACCAGTAACTTCTAAATTTTGAAACATATTTAAATATCTTGAAATATAGATTATGAAAAATAAAACCCATTGCTATTGTTTGTAAACATTACATATAATATCGTTAGGTAAAAATATTTCCCATTTTATCAGAAAAGTATGTTCCCCTAAACAAATGCAGTTTTCCTTGAACTAGTGAGAAAGCAAGAGACATATTCCAGGGATGTGATTAAATCAACCAAACCTGTCAATGGGGTGACAGATGATAATTAGATCTGAATATCATATTTCCTGCATGCCCATCCAGTGTGAATTTTATAAATTCTCAAAGAGTTTGATAGTTATGTAAAAGCACTGGTGTAGTAAGGGGCCGAGACTATAAATCTCATTATCTTATGACCTTCAGTATGTCTCGTGATTTTAATAGATTAGTGTGTTGTCATTTAGCTTGGATGAGTCTGTAAAGAAAATATAATTAGAAACCTTAGAATTTCCAATGTCATTGAGAACACTTCCTTCTAAAAGTCTAGTTTCTTAACTTCACTTTTAATGTTTCCACTATATATACTATAGTAACTATACTATACAGATAAGTACAGTAGTGAGCTATAAGTTACAAGGTCCCACGTGGTAGCCATTAGATACATGTATTATTAATGCCTGAGATGTGGCTTGCCTGAATTTAGATGTACCATAAGGACCAAATACACACTGGGTTTCAATGAGTTAATATGAAAAAAATAAAAATATGATAGCTCATTAATATCTTTTTTTTATTGATTGCACATTGGATGGATAATGTATTTTTTACCTGGTTATTTTTAGTTTTTAAAATGTAGTTACTAAAAAATTTAAAATTATTTGTTGTTCCCGTTATGTTTTCATTGGACAGTGGTTCTCTAAATATTAAAGTACACTTTAAAATTTATTGTGTACATCCTATTTCCAAAATATTAGGTGTTACTTATAATATATATATATAGGGGATATGCATGTAACATATTCAAATACTTGAAAAAACATATTGTTTTAAAAAAGCACATTTAATTATTTTTAAACATTTGATATAATATCTGTGACTAAAACTATTTTCTCTTTTATCGGGGAATATATATTTTTTTACACAATAAAGCTTAAATTCCTTCTGAAGGCTAACATAATTTTCCACTTTTGTATTGATCATAGACATGTCTCCAAGTTAAGATTCATTTGTTTATGCCATATGTAACATAAAATAAACCCAATTAATAAGAAGCAAGGACATATCCTTTAGGATAATTAGTGCAATTTCCCTTAGTCTGCGTCTGGATACTATGAGCCATTTGTGTTTTCAGTTGACAATACAAAAAATGCTGACCTCGATATCATTCATATCTGTGGAATTAGCTTCAAATATCAGCAATGTCAAAGTAATAAAACACATGTCCTTGGAATATGAGGCAGAATGCAATTTAAAAGTTTCTAATTGTGCCTAAGTCTACTTAAATCTTCCAGTGATGTTTTTTCTCTACTTTTCATTATAATAAGCCGTGTTGTGAGAATACAGATTTTAGCTGTGATTGCATTTTTGAAAAGTAAAACCAAAATAATGTCTACATTAATTCAAGATATTGTTATGACTGTGACTAGCATCCTATTAAATGTGAAAATTAAGGAATCTTAGCATTTATGCAGTAATATAATCCCAATTTAAACAATGAGAAAGTAAAGACATCATTTTTTACACAAATATTAAGAATTAACTACGTGTTGAGTGTGCCCTATGGCAACAAAATATTATCCTGACTTCAAGCGGGTTGTAATTTATTGGAGAAACAAAATGCAAGTTGAGAAATACAGAGCACTGTGGTAAGCACTTATACATAAAGCAGACGAAGTAGCTGTAGGAAGAACACAATAAACCCAAAGGGAGCTAACTCAAGCCAGGAAGAAAGGACAAGGGACTGGTTAGTTTTCCTCCTGGAGAGGATTTCTTGAAAGGTCAAAGTTAGCAGACATATATATTTGGATCAAGTCAATGTCTTCTAATCTGGCAGAGATGTGATTTGTGAGGAGTAGAGTGTGTGAGCCCTGTTGACACGGGAGAAGCTATGAGATCCTGGAAACGCAATTAGAGTGTGGGCTACGTATGCTACCCTAAGAGTTCTTTCTGGTGGCCACCTCAGGGGTGATCACGTGACTTAGGTTGACATGCATGATGCAGGTGTAGTGATTTATATAATGCCTCCTTAGCCTTTTGCTCATGCTTCTTCCCTCATTCTTATCACTTGCAACAGGAAGCAGAATCTGTCCTAATTGCTAGTGTGTGAGAATCAAAATCTGAATATAATTTTTTCATGAAACTTCTCATGGCTAATCTAAATTAATTTGTGTTATCTTTTAATCCATATTCCTCTCAAATATAGATTGTGTTTAATAATTATAAATGACAGATAGGAGTTATTATATGCAAACACTATACTAGATGTTTCACATTTTATTTTATTTAATCCTCCTAATCATCTTGTGAAATAGATACTGACAGAACTTCTATTTTGCAAAGGAGAGAACTTAAGTATAAAGTAACTGTCTCATACTTACACAGCTAATAAGTGATAGAATTATAACCCTGAAAGATAAGTCTTTACTAATATAATGTCTCTTTTGGCCGATATTTATCTAAGATAGATAGATAAATAGATAGATAGGTGATAGAAAGATGATAAATAGATAGATAGATAGATAGATAGATAGATAGATGATAGATAGATAGATAGATAGATAGATAGATAGATAGATAGATTAGTTAGGCAGATAATAGATAAAGATAGATCCTCATAAGTTTGCAAAGTGCTTGCGTAAAGAAAATATGATTATGTCTCCCAAATTTGTATTAGATTCTCAAGAAATATACGGACTGAATTTCAAAAAGAGCCAAATAAAATCAAATCCAGAGCACTAAAATCAAATAGAAATCTTGTTTTGCCTTTAAGATAATAGTAACTGTAAATAACATAAAGTGTTCATATGAAAAAGAGTAAATAAATCTACTCTCAGTTTGGGAAACCAAACTGGAGATGATATGTTATTGTGGAGGGCAACTAAAATAAATAAACAAATAAACAAGTAAACAAACACACAGACATTACTAAAGCAATAGACTTTTACCTGGAGAGAAAAAATATTCTGCATTAAATCTTAAACCTCACAGGTAAAAACCTATGACCTAAATCTTGCCACCAACCTTCTGTCTATGCCCACCATTTATTTTAAGTTTACTGGAGACTGAGACCTGTACTTTAAAAATATTTATCAAATGTCTAGTATCTATTCTATGAATAGATTCCTCATGATCTTAATTAAAATTGTTGAGGAAATGCAAAACAAAATAAAACAAAAGGTTGTGACTAAATAGTTACCTGCCGCTTGTTGGTAACTAAGAAAAGAAGACATCTACAAGTATTTTTGAATGAATTATATAAACTCTTATTCTATAGGCTAAGAAAAAAAAAGTATATTGACACTCCTGTCACTGAGGTATGCAGTAGATACAAATGACTTCCAGTTGCTTATGGCATTTAACCTATTTACTAGCTAATAACAAAACTATAGTAAGATGGAAATCATTTGAAGACAAATAAAGTCAATGTGGATGACTGTTCCTACAGACAGCTCAAGTAAAAATGGGCCATTAGTGATTCTGGCATAGCTGCTACTCATTTATCATCACTGGTGCATTTCCATGTTAAATATCTGGACAGTACATGAGAAACTGCGTTCACGTACAACAGAAACTTCATCTAGTAATTTCTGGTGGCCACTACAGAAGGTGACTCAGTAATGTCTCCTCACCTCAAGTCACTTTAGTTTGTTTATCAACTTCCTTCTCTCATGAGGTCAAAATGCATGTGATTTATAATTCTCGTATCTTCCCATTTGCATGCTTAAATTTGAAGCCTTGAACTATCTCATTATGTGGCATCGTCATACTAAGCTTATCAAAACATGTTCCAGAAATGGATATCCCATTGGGCTGTGTATACAAGATTTGACTGTTTATATAGAATTAACTACATGTGTTTTCCAATGTGGACCCAAAAGCAGACACTAAGTCCTTATCAAAACTCGCTGTGGCAGAGATGTAGTTTTAGAGAGAAAATGGACCATAGTTGTCATTAGTGTGACACATTTAGTACCTGCAGCTGAGGAAAGCAATGCTTAGTGATGTTAAATAATCTTAAAGGTCTATCGTAAGACAATGAAATAGAAAGTATTGTGTCTTTCCATTACAAAGCTTTTTATTCATCGTGTATTGTAATACAGGCCATAGCTAAGGCCAAGGTTAATTCTATGCAGTCAGAGGTCACTGAGGGCTCAGCCTGTGAGTATATGCCCTCTGGTCTCTAAGGATCTTGCATCTTTCCACCTGCAACACTCGGATTCCGGGCTACATGATGTGTCCAGTACTTGCTACAGTGTTGAATGCCATATTCTTGGCCATATTTGTAGCAACAGTCAGTGTTCCAGATGTAAATATAAAGCTAGGTAAGCAGTTTGCTGAATTCAAGGCCTTGTGGTTCTAGAAAAAGCTGCTAAAAGGTCTGACACTGTAGTTATCACCATAGGTACTCCATTGTTGTTTGAATTGAATCAACACTACTTTCACATGTAGTACACCATCCCTCGATTTACCGGATTATCCATTCCATACATCATTCTTTATGCAGAAGAAAACCACGTAAAAAGAGTATACCAGTACAAAAAAAAAATGCTAAAGAAATAGGCCAAGTCATATGAATATTGATCTTACATATTTTCACAAAAAAATGCTAATGAAAATTCGGAAAAGCCAAAATATATTTTATTTGCTGTCAGTGTCTGTACTGTAATCTAAGGCAATCAACCTTCTATTTTAAATTGGCACAAAGTCACTGTCTTCATCACTTAAAATATTTGAAAGTACTACTTCGTTTTCATTATTTATGTTTATGTTTTTTAGATGATCTTTTTCCAATCCCATCTTTTGCTAAGTTTTCATATATTCTTCAATACTCACTACAATATGTTTAAAAATCTCTTTAAAATTTTAAGGCTCATTGGATGTTTGGATTTATCTAGAATTGAAGTTTCCAGTTTTGTGGCCAGTTGAAGAGCTTTATAAATATCTTCGGCAGTGAATGAAACAGGATCAAGGTCACTGCTGTATTCATAGCAGGATGGGCTTCTGATATTAAGTGAATTAATTCATTATCAGTTAATTTATGATTAATTGGTAATTCATTAATATCATCTACATTCAAATTGTCAGAGCCTTCTTTTTGAAATTAATTTAATACATTAATAATGCCAATTAATCCCTCTTTAGTTGTCGGAACCGTATTCCCTGGTACAAATCCTTTTAGCCATATTGCTTTCCAGCAAACATTTAAAGTTGATGGCTTTATAACACTCAGATATAAAGCAGTATTCTTGATACAACTTAAAATTGTATCCAGATTTCTGTGATTCAGTATCTTCAAGTTTATTAAAAATATCATTAAAACTCCATTTAATATAATTAATTTTAAAGGTAGAAATAATGTCTTGATCTAAAAGTTGCATCAAGGAAGTTGTATTTGGTAGCAGCTATACAATTTTTATATTTAGATGTTCTAAATTGTGTGAATGACCGTGTGGATTATTTAAATGTAAAAGTATTTTAAAGGGAAAGCATTTTCCTTCATATAATTTCAGCTTACACAGAAAAAAACAGTTGTAAAACCAATCCTGAAAAATATCAGTAGTCATCCTTGCTTTTTTATTTGCCATCCTATGAACGAGAAGATCATTGATAATTGTGTGTTAATAAGTACTAGTTCTTTGTACATTGCAGAGTTCAGCTATTGTCTTTTGGAAAGCGTTATCATCAATAATGGAAATGAATAAAAAATGACCAAATATAAAAAAAATCACGTAAAAAATGTATACTGCATAAATCGAAGGATGGGTGTAATAATAAGAAATTCTGCAATTTAAAGAGCAGTTTTGGAACTGTTTCCTTTTTAACGGGGAAGAGCATAGCCAGCATTGCATGAACGTGAGAATTGTGGTGATCTGTTCATTTCTCCCTCTTCTTCTTCTACTTATTCCATAATCTTTTACTAAGATAGCCAGGAATAAGGAATCCCATGTTCTCTGTGCCCCTAAAACACTCTTTGTTATTCTTTTAAAGAGCATGAACCTTTTAATTTATGTATTTAATTATTATTTCTAAGATTTGTGAGTGCTCATTTATTCTTGGTTTTCTTTTCTTACCATCTTCGCATCCACCAAAGTGTCTATGCAGGTCTTCTACAAAATAAATGTTTTAATAAATTGAACAAAATTAAATTATTCTCCATGATAGGGAAGAGACTACATCATAAATTTATAATGACATGAACTACTATATATTATTCTTTTTTTAAAGATGGGCATGTCTAGAGTAGGCTTGAGATAAGTAGAGTGAGAGGTAGATAAAATTTCTCCTAAAGGGTAAACAAAAGTATAAAATTAACTTATTTACATTTACATTAACATTTTTCAAATGTTAACCCTATTTTTAAATGTTTTTCATTTAGTAGACTACAGAGTAAAGATACCATTTTTTTGCACTGTAACTAATTATATTCACTTCTCATTTTATTAACAATTTTAACTCTCATAGTAGTCTTTTAATCTACCCCTTATCAGCCTTCTTTCAGATATAACTAGCTTGAAACTTTAAGCAGTTAAATGTATTTTCCAAAGATCACAATTGACTAAGTTGGGATATGAACCTACATGTACATAATTTCTTTTTTCTTCTAGATCAATGTTTGCAAAACTTAGTTTCCTGGGTCATTACTAACTAGATAAATACATCCTAAGGATGCAATAAAAAGCACAGCCAACTCATATCAGTAGGATCCAGATTATCTACCAATTTATTCTTTATCGAGACATAAAGTATTTGAACTGCATTTATTCATAAGCTACTCAAGTTGAGTTCTTTGCTCATTTGGGCAGTAGTTTTACTTCTTCCATAGGACTTGCTGCTTTTTTATAAAGTTCATTTTTATATTTTGAAATCTGATGTTTTACATCATAATACCTGTTTTTTAAGTTTCACATGGCCCAAAGTAGCTAATCTATGTTTCTGTCATTATGATACATAGACCCAGTTTGTTGGTTTAATTGGAAATTTATGTATATCTTATCAGTATCTCATTATAATTAACAGGGGTGTCTGGAGGTTTGCTGTAGATGAAGATGAAGGATACTGCCTATATCGTTCTTGCTTTTCACTGGGTCACTTGGCTAATTCATTGTCATGAAATATACAATTAACCATCCTTCCCCAGTGTGAATATTAATGCCACCTCCTCCACTGACCCCTCCCCCAACAACAACAAAAGTCTTTATACCCTCACCCTGATTGGTCTGCTCTAGCACACATTTAGAAATAATATGTTAAACTAATTTCAATGTCAATAATATTATGGATCCTGGCCAGTGGAAGTTATGTGCATTTTACATAAAAAAAAATTTATCTGAAGTAATGCTGAATGCTCAACAATGTTACCATGATGAAAATTTCAGGTAGAAGAAGAAAATCTTATTGTTCAAGAGAATATTAGGCTGAAATCACACCATAATAACAATCACCTCAAAATAGCGATTATTATTTATGGAGGGAAAAGCAAAACAGAAAAATTGTATTTCAATTATAGACATTTTCTCATTCTCCATTTGAATAAAGTATTATCTCAGAAAACTGACTGACTAGGTTTCACTTTGTTTTGTTTTAACCAACAAATGTTGTGATTAGTTTTACAACATCATGACATTATACTGATGCCAAATGGCATGATTTTGCAAATTCTCCAGAAGTCTTTTTTCTAACGATAATTACAATTTCATGTCCTAAGTGCCTATTATGTGCAGACACTGTGGACAGACTATCAAATTGATTTTTCTGACAAGTCCATGAAAAAGGTATTACCAACTCCACAAGTAGATAAGATAGGAGAGGTTAAGTAACTCAATAAAGGTCATACCATTAATAAATGCCAAAGACAATATTTGAAGGCAGGTACATATGAGTCCAATGTTGGTGTGTTCTCCCATTATATTTTTCTGCCTTTGTCTGGCAAATTTAATCCAAAGAGAGACAAAAAGAGGATATAAAAAAAATGAGTACTTTAGCTTCTGGGGATACTGAGAAGCTACAGTGAAACACAGACACATGTTCTTTAAATGTTGAATTAAAATGTATGCATATATTTTCTATGTATTTTTGTATGTGTGTGTCTATGCATGTTTGCATATATGATTAGAATTATTAAATATTGGATTTTAAATGTTTATAAGTACTTTGAATCAAGCATTACAGTATTTACAGCTGAATCTAGGTGTTTACTTGACTATACAATGTTCTGCTGAGAAAATGAGATATCAGGATGCCACAAGAGTGCTTAATGTTTCGCTAGTCTAAAAGAAATTGATTTTTTTGAAGCGTTTCTGAATTTTAGTACACTTTATAGATTTGTATGATATTCAGGAATCTTTTTTTCAGTTTTCTCCCTTTCTTCTTTGGTGTAATAAGATTATATATATATATATATATGTAAAAAAGCATATACTTGCAAAATGTGGATTGATCAAGTCGGGTGACATGGGTGGCACCTTGGAAGGCAGGGCCAGATTAGAGATCAAAACAACTTAAAAATTTTGGAAGAGTAGCCATCAACAAACAGGATAAAAGGGCGACTGCTGACAAGAAATAGAAACCAGAAAAATAAACTGAAAATTGTATATGATTAGTTACTTGTGCTTTTATAGCCAAGAAGAAAACCCTGGAGATGCCACTAATGTAGTGTGGTTGCTCTGAATCTGTGTGCACTTTTTTGCATATTAACAAGGACACTGGGGTGGGCAATGGTGAAGGTAGTGTCCTTGCAGTCACTTTGTCAGTCCTAACCTCTTTCCAGACCCTGGTGATGACTGTCCTGGCACCAACACAGAATTCCTCATTATGTAAAATTCCACTGGAACACAGTTCAGCAGAATATCATAACTTCTCTCTGTATTAGCAAACGGAATTTGAAATTATTCTTCCCTGATCCAAATCTTGGTAGATAAAGACACAGAAAGCTCTCTTTTGCCATCATATAAATGATAGCAATATTACTAATAATGCTAATAGTAGCTAAACATTTATTGAGTGTTTACTCTGTCCTGGTGTCTTTTGTTTACCCACAATCGTACTTTATAATGCTTCCTTAATTTAACAAAAGAGTATATACTGAGGTTTAAAGAGATTAAGTAATTTACTATTATCACAATCTGGTAGGTGCTGAAGTCAGGATTCAAGGCAGGTGTGTTTTTACAATGTAGACTACAATTTAATCCTCTCCTCCTTCTGGCCTCTGGCTTCTCTGGAAGCTTCTCAAAATCACCTTCTCAGTTGGCAGAGGGATTGAGTTATCTAGCTTCCTTCAGCTGAGATCTTTTTTTGATATTGAGAAAGACCTTGAGGCTTTCAAATGTTCCCAAGTGACTCCTGCCTAGTGCATTACACCTGCCAACCCATTCTTCCTCCAGTTATATTCTGCCTCCAGGAGTGATTTACCCCGATGAGAATGCCTGCCTAAAATTGGAGAAGTGTTTTGCCTCCCTACTTGGACTAAGCATTTTTACCATCTTCACAGGATTGAGAAGACAAGCTGTTCCTTCTGCCTCTGAGTTTTTCATTCTTCTTACCTATTCTCCATCCTGATATAACCTCACTTGACCATAAAAATATAACAGTATATTTTACCCTTCTACCTGGAGTGCTGTATGTTAACTAAGAAATAGTACAGACATAAAAAAAAAAAAAAAAGAACTCAATTACATGGGAAAAAAGTTTCTCCCTAAAATTTTGGGAAGTTATAACACTGGATAAAAATTAAGGATAAGATATAAAGAAAGAGAAGTACAGAGGAGAAATAAATGAATATCTTAAGACACATAGATGGGATGGCTATGGATTTTACTTGCATTGAGGAGTGTGCAAGACATCACAAACTACATTTAATCAGTTTAAGTGCTTACCATGGGCCAGCCATTTGGCTGACCGCTAGAGAGAAAACCCAAGCCTCTGCCCTCACAGAGTTTAGGAGGATTCAACATTTGATGAGGAGTAATTGGAATAAAGCTTAATAAATAACAGTAATGACCAGCAGAGAATAATAATGGCGTCCAAGGAAGAAATATCTATTTAATCCCAGGAATTACAGTGGAGAATTCCTCTGATAAATGTTTGAATCATACTTTGGATGAACAACTTTAATAGTCATGCAACCGATCCATCTAGCACATTGATCTTTTAGTTGTTTGACTTACTCATAGATGATGATAAAAACATAAAGCTAGAAAAACTCTTAATTGTGGTATGCACAAGACAGGGTAAGAAACCAAGAGTTCTACTTGAATAAAATGTTAAAAACCTCAGACCGTCTCTAAGGCTGTTTTATTCTTTTATTAGTAAGAGTGGTTCTGAAAAACTGGAAAAATTTCTCTCTCCTACATATTAAGCGTGATGTGTATTGCCCCGCCCTTGATCCTCGTCATTACTGGAACATTATGGTTTTCAAATTTATGTCAGTAGCTCAGGCATTCTTTTCAGAGCTGCAGGTCTATGGTTCCTGCTGCCTTGTCTACATCACCAATACATATCTCTCACAAACTGAGAATGTTCAAAACTGAATTCATCTTTTCTCTGTCCTCAAATCAATTTGACTCATCCTTCTCTTCACTCCTAACCACCCATCAAAGACAACCATTATTTCCTTTATATGGCTATTGATTCCATCTACTTCATCCTTCTCCAGAGCCAACACCTCCGTCTAAATCACTAGTCTTAGTTACAATCGTCCTCTTTTCTGAGGCTTTACTTTCTGCAGTTTCAATTACCTGCAGCCAACTGTGGTCTAAATTATATTAAATGAAAAATTCCAGAAGTAATTCGTAAGGTTTAAATCACACTTTTCTGAGTGGTATGATGAAATCTCAAGCAGTCCTGCTCTGTCCCACTAGGAACGTGATCATCCTTTTGTCCAGCTTCTCCACGCTTTAGATGCTCCCTGACCCTTAGTCACTGGTTAGTTATCAACTAGTAGCAACCTTATTTTACTTAATAATGGCCCCAAAGCACAAGATCAATGACCCTGGCAATATAGATAGGCCAAAAAGAAGCCAAAAATTGCTTCCTTTACATAAAACGGTGAGTAACTTATAATATTTTGAGAGACAGAGACCATATTCACATAACTTTGATACAGCAAATTGTTAGAATTATTCTATTTTATTATTTGTTATTGTTAATCTATTACTGTGCCTAATTTATTTTTCTTTAAAAATATTTTTATTAAAATATAGCTAACATATAACATTATATTAGTTTCAGGTGTACACCATAGCTATTCAACATTTATATACCATAAAGAACTGATTATCATGATAAATCTAGCAACCATCCGACAGTGTACATTGCTATCATGATATTATCAACTATATGCTCTATGCTGTATGTTATATCCCTGTGACTTATTTATTTTAAAAATCTGAACCTCTTGTTCCCCTTCACTTTGTGCCTAACTTATAAATTAAACTTTATCATGGGTATATATAGAAAATAATATAGTATGTACAGGATTTGGTACTAATCCTGGATTTTGGGCAACCACTGGGGTCTTGGACAAAATTCCCCATGGGTAAGGGGGGACTGCTGTTACACAATTTGCTAATGTTTCATTTTTCTCACAGCTAAAAAAAACTTATTTGGAAAATCAAATTTGATCAAATCTTTTGCTTAAACAACTTTAATGACTTTTCATTGTTTTTAGGTTAAAGTAAATACATATAATGAACCACACGTTTTGTGTGATCTGATGCATTTCTAATTCTTTGCTTTATCTAATGTCACTGTACATTCCACATTTTTCTTTTGCTCTGGCTTCATTGCTCTTCTTTCAGTTTCTCAAACATGTAATTTTTATTTTCCTTTTCAAGCTCCTTTAACATGTTTTCTCTCTAAGGCTTTTTTTTTTTTTTTTCCTGTCCATTTCACTCCTTTCACCTAAGAATTTCTATTCAATCTTCTGGTCTTGATTTAGATGTTACTTCCCCCAAGAACCTCTTCATTGGTACCCAAAGCTCATATAACAATTTCATTTCTCTCATTCATTTAAAAATATCAACTGTCATCTATACTCTAGGAACTGTTATTTTTAATGACTGTCACAAAGACAGAAAAATAAATGAAGTTAGGTCACAAAAACTAGAAGAATACCTTACCCATTAGACATACCAAATAGTATTTGTAGGATGGATATTTAGATTACAATGAAGCTAGCCAGACTGAGAAGGAAAATTAGTGCATTTCAGGTAGAGATAAGAGTGTGAGTAAATCACAATAGTTACATCATTAAGAATAAAGAACTGTGTGGTTTGATAGGATAGCAGTATAAGGTTCTTAGAAGATGAAGAAGTGCATATAACAAAGAGAATCCATGCTTATCAAGTACATCTGCTGAAAAAGAGAGTTGCGGCAGTACCTACAAAGGTATCTGAAAATCAGGAGTGGAGCATTTGTTTATTTTTTTCTGTAATAGAGAATATCAAGCATAGAGCTATAAATTGAACACAAAAAGAAGAGAACTCATTTCATGCAGAAAAATCACAATTCTGACAGAAAGAGATGGAAACTAGAGTCTGGATAGAAGGACTCCTTGGCCAGAAACTAAAGAAGAAAAATCATGAAACTGGAGGAAAATTAATATTTTTTATTATTATTTCTATTGATTGCTTGGAATTAAGGAGACAAAAAATTTATTTTCGAGAAAACATATTGTCTCTATGAAGAAAATCTTGTCAATGTTTGAAAGTAAGAAGGGGAAACATAAAAATAATAATAAAGGTTTGGAACAGCCAAGGAAGGGAAATAGAATAGAGAACTAACAAAAAGCACAAGGAAAGCAACAATGGAGTAGCACTAAATATTGGATTGAGGCTGAGAGCCATAAATTAAATTAAGGTGTTAGAATGGACTCAGAAAACAGATGATTATGAAGAATTCTTGAATTTCTCTCCCATTATCACTTTTGTTATTGGCAGGATTTTTACAATCTTCTGTAATCTATTTTAGTCATCTGTGCAAATGGAAGTTATACAAATGCCTTCACTGAGGTGTGAGCTACATTAAAATGAACACATGTATGACAGAAAAAAAGTTAATGTGAAAAGTATAGCGAAGATACCATCTATTTTCCTTTCTAGCAAGTAGCAGAAAATACTATATAGTAATGTATCTATGGTCAGAACTCTGTTTAGTTTATTAAACATGAGTCATATTTTTTTTCAACACATCTTAATTTCAGTCTAAATATTTTCTGAAAGCCATAATTTGTGTTTTAAAGAAAATGAAGTTTGTCTTATTCATGGTTGGGAAATTTGAATGTACTATATGATTGACATAGAAAGAAATATTATGTTGAACAATTTTATGGCCGACATGCCCAAGGCAATTCAGATGGGAGAATTAATAACAATGCAGGCAAAAGAAACTTCTTATTAAAAATTGTTAAATGGAAGTATAATTCATTAAGGATTATATCACTATAAAAATCCATCATGCCAATGGGGATGTCTATAGCCTATAATAAATTTTGTATCACTTTTATATTCTGAAATAGTGTAAAGTTAAACTTATTTGTGCCCTCAAATGGTGGGTATTTTTTGGAACGTCAAAATAACGAGCACAAATTCGATAACCATATTGAATTCCTCAGGCATTTTTACACTTAAAAAGCAAATAAAATAAAATCATCTATAAAATTTATATGAAACTTTTTCTCATAGTAAAAATAATATATCTGCATTAGAAAAATGAAAAATAATTGCAACTCTTAATTTTAATTGTAGTTTTTTCTATATCTAACAATGCATGTTTTTATATAGTTGACATCATAATAATGTAACAAATGTAAATTTCACATTCATGTGAGCTCAAATGTGAAATAATTGTATATTTCTTTTAAATAGATTAACTTCTAACTCCAGCCTCTATTCTTCCTGATGACAGAAAAGTTGATGTAGTTATTTTAGGCTTATACTTGGTCCCTTTTGGGTAAGCCAAATCAATTTAAGTTTCTTTCTCAGTAGACAAGCATCTAACCTCCCTTGGCCTTCCAAACTATACAGGCATTGGTGGGAATGAGTGAATGTGTCCATGATCTCCCTTGAAAATTAAGAAGACAAAACCCATTTAATCTCAGGTCTTGTTTCACCAGAAGAGACTCTTTTAAGTTTCCAATATCTCAGAATCATACCTATTCCATTTGAAACCAAATGGGAAAAACAATTCATGGCTTCTCAACCCCAGTTGAAGGCATTTTCCATGAGATAGCTCCAGATATATGCAAAGTGGTACTTACTACTCAAGTAAGCATGTCTACTGAATTCTGTAATATAGAGATGTTGCTGGTAATTGATGTCCTTTTTTAACTTCAGATGGAACGTGCTATGTATAGACAATATCCTCATGTATGCTGCCCCCTAGAGTTCTACACTGAAAAGCCAGCTGCCCTCTACTTGTTGATAACGAAAATTCAACATGGGGTCATTCTACTGGGAATAGAAGTCTTTCTTGTAAAATCACTCTGATGATTCTAGTTTTATATTTTCTTTACATATTCTCATGTCTTTACTTTCTTCTTCCACTCCAAAGCTCCTCTAGCTCCGAAAAAGTCAATCAAGTTAGAAATGAGGAACTTGAGTTTTTCTAATTTTTAGTATCAATTGAGCAAAATGTATATTTGTTTTCCCCTAGGAGTTGCAGAATACTCATGATAACAATTCAAAAATCCAGTTTTCAAAAACAATGACCATCTCGTGTCTATAAAGATTATTTTACTTTATCTTTTAAGGCATCAAATGCTTTTAATTCAGTGAAAGAATGAGTATCAGGGCTCAAAAAAAGAAAAAAAAAGTAGACCCCCGAGCTGTAGGAGAGAAACATTTGACTGGCAAGCCTGAAATCATGGGCTCCTCAAAACATCAGAATCTTCCAGGCCAGCAGGAGCGGACCCTTCACCTTGACTGAGCTGAGTAGCCCTTCTCCCCAAATCTCTGGACCTCTCAGGAGATTTTCATTCTCCTCATATTCAGCATTTCTACCGCTAGTGTGTCCAGCTTGGTAAGCAGAGCAAGGTTTTTGCAGAACCAGAGCTCTGAGAGAAAACAGCTACCGTGTTAGAGGGATTTCAGGACGTTCCCAGCATGTGTCATCAGTAACCATGTGAACATATCTAGGAATGGACAGCGAGGGTATTGCAGCAAGAGATAGGAAATTTAGGCTCAACATAAATGTGTGTGCACACAAACATGACTCACTATTTAAAGTTCTGACACAGGGAGCAAAACTGGTCTCAGTTTTTTTTGGAAGGCTCTCAGAACTTCGGAGGCACAATGCCCAACAGTGAAATAGGAAAGAAATCTAAATTACAGGATGTAAAAGATGTCTCAAAAATATTAGGATATTAGAATTGATTTCTTATACAGGACCCCAAAATATAGAATATAAGTACATTCTCTGTGCAGAACGTACTTATCCCTCCAGAAACCTAATATCGGGTGGTGTGCTAATATGGGAACTGGCACTTATGAGGAGCTCCATAGTAATTGACTTTGTAAGCTAGAGTTGCCTATAGTAGATGCTAAAAACAAATAAAAACAACAAGCAAATAAGTCTCTGGCATCCCTATCAATTAACTGCTAGAGATGATGTGGTTATAATTGCCATAATACACATGGCATTCAGCCTCTTTACCCACGGAGATCTGTTGCAGTAGCTCATGGTATAACTGGGGTCAAGATGGACCACCAGATAAGTTGGTACTCAACTTGCCTAATAAAAAACAACTGATAGTTGTGGAGTAGAGGTTGATGTCAGCTTCTACAATGAATCATTGAAGCGCCTCATTGAGTTCTCATATCTAAGTTAGCATATTGTCCTATTGTCTTTAAATAAAAAGCCTGTAAATTCAGAAAATGACTTGAAGGTTAGTGGTAAAGTTAAGGTAAGTTTTCACTGGGTAAAAGAAAATGTCCAGATTATTTAACAATAGAAACAGATGCTGAGCTGACACTGGAGTCAGGGCATTCAATATGCCATTGTACTCCTTCATGTAGGTTGCTGGGGATGGCAGGGGTGAGGTGGAGGGATTAGTAGGCCAGGCAATACACTGAGTATTTCTAAATTCAAATGACTCAACAGTTATTTTCTCACTCTCTAGTTATATAATTG
Source organism: Macroglossus sobrinus (assembly GCA_004027375.1). NCBI lineage: Eukaryota > Metazoa > Chordata > Mammalia > Chiroptera > Pteropodidae > Macroglossus > Macroglossus sobrinus. The sequence goes on from PVKZ01001597.1 coordinate 127,408, forward strand.
GGCTAGACATGACTAACAACTCAAAAATCTTCACATTGATTTCCTGATCTATAGAGTAAGTATGTGATCATAGGGAGGGCCAAGTGTATGTCCTTGAAACTGCAAAATCTCACCAAGGTACTAATTTCAAATAAGCATCAAATGTTTGGAGAAATTACAGGAATTCATGTTACTCTTAAAGATTTAAGTCAGTGATGTTTAGTATCCCTATTAAGTTTCCCATTTTATATCTGTAGAGACACACTGGATATTATTTAAAGGACAGCGATTATCATCATGATAAACTACTATAAGCTCAGCCACTTGGCAACACCAATAATAGCTGTCCTTCTGTATTAGGTATGTTTGCTGGATAAAAACATATTGAACTAGCTTTGGATCCGGTAAAAATGTCCTTTTCAATCCCCGAGAGTGGGAAGGAAAAGAAAGTTCACCTTCGCAAGGCAGAAAGAGCAGTATTACCTTCTACATTTGGCTCCAGAACTAGGTCATTTCTTGCTATCAGATATAATAGAGTCAGCTGAGACCTGAACTGCATTGACATTCCACCAATGTCAAGTTGTTCAATGTCACTAATTGCAACATGCTAATTTGATGCAATAGTAAGCATGAAATGTCAAGTATACTAGGTACTCTGTTAAGACACATGCCTGCCAGAAAGAAATCCCTGGAATCAAGAATCTGCCACCTAAGCAAAGGTTGTGCTATTGGAACAAGTAGTCTGAGATATAAGTGGCACATTCTGTCTAAGGTAAATGAAAAGTCATTCTACCTTGTACCTCCCCACACTGAGAAAGAGGTCCAGGATGTAAGAGTATGCTCTAGTTGGGATATTGGTTCAAACCTTTGATCGGTAGTATAGAAGACTGCTCATTTTAGAGGAGAGTAAATGAGAGTTTTGTAATAAGTCTAGGCTATAACACAAGCTCTGTCACTCATGTCTTATGATTCATCGTAGGACCCTCTAACATCTAAAGATGTTCAAAGTATTAGTAGTGAATAACTGTGCCATGTGGAGTCTCTGGCAGGCACGAGCAAGGTGGTACAGTGCTGACCCTCCCAGAGTACTAGAATAAGTTTGTGTTTTCTGTGGAATATATATATATTTTCCATTTGAAAAACTACTATTGACTTATCTTAACCTCTGCTGAGCTCACTTAGTGATTTTTTTTTCATTTCAGTAACTGTACGTTTCAATTCTATAATTTTTCTCTTTTTTGTTTTCAATTGTCTGCTGAGATTATCTATTTCCTGAGTCATCATTATCATTTATTCTTTATTTATTTAAACACAGTTTAATTTTGGGGGGAAGACAAATATTTAATGGTTGATTTGAAGCTTTTGTCTGCTAAGTTCAACATCTATGTCTACTTAGAATTCGTAACTATTGTCAACTTTTTTTTTTCTTTCCTGAGTATTGGTGACACATTGTTATTTGTGTGTGTGTGTGTTTTGATATTTTTTCAAAATGTAATACTTTAATACCTAGTAGTAACTCTGAATTCCGAATTCTCCCTTTTGGGTTTCATGGTTGTTATTTCATCTTTTGTAACATGCCTAGATTTAAATTGTAAAATTTCTCTTTCTTACCGTGTACAGCTGGTGCTGATTTTTCTCAGTTTCTAAATTATTCTTTTTTCCTTTTTTAAAAAATTAATCTTTAAATTTTGGTTTCCTAGGGGTTGTCACAATTTCTGCATTGCTTAGTGATCGGCCTGTGATCTGGGCAGAAGATATGCTCAAATGCCTCAAAGCTTCAGACCTCTGCTGGTCGTTCATGTGTAGTTTGGGGAGCATATTTAAAATTCAGTTAGTTCTAGAAAGAAAGAAAGGAAAGAAAGAAAGAAAGAAAGAAAGAAAGAAAGAAAGAAAGAAAGAAAGAAAGCAAGCAAGCAAGCAAGCAAGCAAGCAAGCAAGAAAGAAAGAAAGAAAGAAAGAAAGAAAGAAAGAAAGAAAGAAAGAAAGAAAGAAAGAAAGAAAAAGAAAGAAAGAAAGAAAAAGTTAGTTCGGTTAGCTCTCATGTCCACCCTGGGTTCATATTCTTCGGGAATTTCTTGGGTCTCCCCTGCATGTGTAGACAGTCTTCCAGTTTGCCAGGAATGCGTGGAGAGCTCATCCTTCCCTTCTGTCACTCTCTCGGTTTCATGGTCAGTCCGCATCTTCCACCTGGTCTACTACCTGCCCTAACTGACCAAAATAACAGGCCGTCTGAGCTACGAGTTTCCCTTGTTCTGACCTATGTGTTTTTCTCTCCTTGAGCTATGAGTTTTCTGAGCTACCAAGTTAAATGCTTGTTCTGACAATGACAGCAGGTTTTTGCCCTCTATCCACCCAAAATAAAGCCTGTCTCCTTTGACTACAGCAGTTGCTAGTTTCCCAGGTCAAACTTACAGTGAAAAATAAATTGCTGTTCTTACCAATTTATCTGGAGGAATTGGTGTCGATGGTGGTAGTGGAGGGGGCGGGGATTGAAGAGCCTTAGGCAAAAAAGCTACAGATCTCGACTATTCTTATCTAATTTTTTTTTAATGAATAAACATTTTGCAATCTGATATTAACTTTCTGTCAATTTTAGAACCCCAAAATGGTCGTTTTAGACAATTTTGTCCAGTTTTATTCTTGACTTTTAGAGAGGTTTACTGACATCTCAATTCTGCCTTAGCCAGAAATCTCAACTCTTCATTGATTACGTTACACCGTGTTCAGGAATCAAATGATCTTAACTGTTCAATGGAAAGAAATGAATTTGTTTCTCAAAACACAGGTTCTGAGATTCTTAAACATGTGCATAGAAAAGATACAAGCAGATAAATCCTGAAAGTCACTGGCAACTTTATTTCATTTGCATCACTATAATTTTACAGATGCCTTTATCGCCAACACAACTCTGCTTATTAACTTTTCTCTAAAACAATTTGCTAATCTTGAACCTGACAAGGAGCTCAGCAATGTTGGGATGATAGCATTTGGGATGCGAATGTATCTATTTCACAGGAGGGAAAAAAGTTTGAAAACAAAGACGGAGGGTGAGGTGATAATATCAGGTCACTTCTGGTGAAGGCTTATAGTCATGATGAGAGAAGCAATTAATTGAAATGTGAACTAGCAGAAGTTCAATACAACATAGAAGATGGGTAGGACAGACATGCTGCCTGAAAATGCAGAGAGAAGTGAAATGTTCAAGGCCATGTTTATGGAAACTTGCTTCTGGGAATATTGTTTACTTTGGCAAGGTAAATTAGGCTCCTGGAATTTTAATTGATGTTAAAGTCAGACTAACATCAACTAGGTTGAACATTTGCAACCATAACTAGAAAGTACATTAGGTATAATTGTGGCACACTGGAAAATATAGCTAAGAGTCCAAAAGACAGCCAAATTTATCTTTCACTATTTTTCTTGGTGTATGTCTGTTTCCCCTTAATGAAAATAAGCAACTATAATCCATGCCTTACCACTTCAAGATTTTAATATTACATATAAATATTATAATATAGAAGCCGTTTATTTATATTTTATAAGGCAAACCCAGGCAATACCAATAAAATTTTAAATGTAAATTTTTGTGATGAGAAACTTATGTAATTGTTATGAAAGTTTAAGATTATTTAAATAAAAAACATGGTTGTCATTTATTCTGGTTTCCAGGAAGGCATCATAGAACTTAACAAAACTCTCTTCCATTTTTATCAGTCTGGGTACATTCACTCATTTATGACCTCCCACTCTAATTTTTTTCTTTTCTTTTTTCTTTTTTTTTTTTTAGGTTGATTAGCTTCCTGTGAGTCAGACTCCAAGAGGCTAAAGTACAGTTAATCCCTTTTATATTGTCAATCAGATACCAATTTGATGTCTTTTTATAAGTGTTAAATGCTTAGGAAATCACTTAAAGGTCAAAAACAAGGCCATTCTGAAATTTAATTGAAAGCGTGTCCTTCTCATTCACTTGTTTAAAATGGCCTCTCTGTAAGAATCGCTTTCCACAGGGACCACGAAATCATTCAATGTGAAAGATGACCTTAAATTTTTGCAGTATTTCTTTTCCTTTAAAGACAACATCTAAAAAGGTTTTTTTTTCTTTTTTTTCTCTCTTTTTTTTAAATGAAAGAAGAACATATTTGGTAAAGGTAAAAAGTCTCATCAAATTGGCTCACACAACTACAGAGAAGCAAAGGAGCATAAGGAATCGATGTCCTTTTAGCCTCCATCATTACTTCTCATTCCTTGTGTTGTTGTTGTTGTTGTCTTTTTTCGTAGACACTGACTCAATAAATAAATAATCTCTCAGAGTCACTTATGACAAGGACTCTAGAAACACATGGGAAATCATACACATACAAATTAATGTTTCTTCTGTTTATGTCAGTTTCCGTGCCAGTGTTTTGATAGTCCTTTCACTCTATTGACTAAGATGTCTCTACAAAGTAAAAAAAAAAAAATTACTTCTTCAAATGGCAAGATCTTTTTATTTCAAAATTGTAAAACTTGCAAATAAAAAATGCACTGGATATAAATTACTTAGAGATAAATCACTTGACTCTGAGATTGTCCCAAAGTAGCCATTAGAAATGTGTAGTATTTCCTTAGGGGGAATCTAGCTCTGTGAAATACTGATGTCTAAAGTAGTCAGTTTGTGGTGGGCAGAAGTTATGTTTACAGTGAATACTATAAGAATCTCTCTTGCCTGTAGTAACTGCTCAGTGAATGAATATATATTTGAATATTTAGTTTCTTATATAGCTAATAATCTAATTATTAATCATTTTCCCTCACAAAAATACCACAAAATAAATTTAAAATGATTAAAATATTTTAAACCTTCAGGAATTATAAGAATAAGAAATGAAAAACAATAATTCAAAAGATATCTACAAAATATTAGAAGCTAGGTAAAATAGATAGTTATGGGATAACTAGGAGGTGGAAGGCTTGAGCCCTAAACTTGGGGTATGAGGTGTGGCAGAAAATTTAAGATTAGTTAGGCTGCTCTCCCCCATAGGACTATGGACAAGTGGAATAAAAAGGTGAAACCAAAGCTAGAAAATAATATTTGAAAGTTTATGGAAAAAAACAATCACATATGTTTAAAATCTTGTTATGCTTCAGCCAATGAGACACAAGCAAGGTGCTAAGCATGGTTGCTGGATTATGGCACTAAATATAAGATATATGACCTATTCCATTCACATTTTTAAATTTCCAGGAGTGTAGATATGGTGGTAAAATACCTTCATCCATGGAGCCACCAAACCAACCAAAGAGAATGAAGTAATAGCTTATATATTTTGGGTCTCCATCATTGTAGTGAAACTTAGAACTTAATTTATATAACATAAACAAGAGCTGAATACAGAATTGATATAAAATTTTCAACTACAGTGAAGATATTTTAAAGACTAGGTCCGATAATTAATACTGGAGAATAATAAATAAACCAGGTTGTCCAGATAGCTTGAGATCAGATTTGACATCTTTAAATCCAAACAAAAATATGTAGATTTGATATAACAAAGAAACAGAAGTTACTAATGTTTCTTAGATAGCAGAATGTTCAGATAAAAACTATATATTAGAAAGAATAATCCTCCAGAGATGAGTTATTTTTAATATATTATTAAACGAGATAATAGTTTTAAGTAAGAAACCTCAGAAGATTTGAAATTATAGAGACTTGAACACTGACACATTCATTTCAGTGGATATTACTATGAATCAACTATATCTAGACATTAACTTCAGGACTTCTAGAATTAAAATGACATGCTAGGAAGGAAAGTTGGTATGAAAATGATATGACCAATATTACTTAGTTACATACTTAAAGTGAATGTGGAAATTTTAAATTATATTGTATATACTATAAAAAGTTAGAAAAATAACATTTAATTTCAAATAAGATCAATATCAGAGATGTTCAATAGATGTTGATAACTTCATGGCAGCAGCAATTTGAGAAAATTTTCCAGGGGTAACAAGCAGACCAAATTTTTTCAGTGGAGAATGCAGAGGAACTAGCTCTCTCCATCAGTTCACCTGCCCTTTATCTTTAGCTTTTTGACACTAATAAAAAGAAGTCAAATTATTGTGCTTTATTTTTTTAAATGAGCAAGTTTAAATAGATAAGGGTTTGTAAAACATTAACTTAAGATTCAATAGTTGATAATATTATTGACAATATCAGCAATCAAAAATATCTTTTATAAAAGTTATGATGGTCGATACATTCTTTAGCTTATATAGAAGACAAAAATTTTTTCTATGTCTGCTCAATTTCACTTATTCCTTAAGAAAATTATTTTCCATTAAACATAATATTTTACTATGCTTATTATTTTAAAAAACCAAATGCATCCTGGCAAGCACTAATAACATTTTGAGAATGGAATTAACAATTCAACATTTTTAGTTTCTCTTATTACAAAACAGTTTTATTATAGTAATATAATTGCAACTATGTCACCATAGATAATTTCTCAATTCAATAGGTTTTCCCTTGAAAGCATTAATTTTCTGAAATGGAACATGTAGAATGCTTTGAGAGACAATGTTTTTTTTTTTCCCAAATGGCTGCAAGATGCAATTTGTGAATTAATCATTCAGTAAACAAATATTTATTCAACATCTTAAAAGTATTGAATAAGCAATGTTGATATAACAGACTAAACTGCTGACTCTTTAAGTTTACATGTATTTTCAATAATCTACGAAGACAATGCTAGTAGTAGTAAGTACAACTACTTGCTAATAAAAAGAAAAAAATATAATGTGGGAAATTGTGCAGTGAGTAGCTGCTCTAAGAAGGAAAACAATTATAAATGTCCTCAAAAGAGAAACCACACCCTGAGTTCAAGCACAGAAATCAGAGTGGACAAAATACAAAGAATGAGAGATAGAGGAGAAAGGAGAAGATGACATTTGACATGGTGAAGACCTTGGATTTTATTTCACATATAATGAAGATTTGCTGGAGGGTTTTAAAGTGAATGATGGCATGATAGGATTTAATCTATAGAAAGAGCAGAAGGAAGGAATGGACAAAGAAAAATAAGTTGGGGACTATTATAGACATTTGGAAGAGAGTTGGTGGTGTCTTGAATGAGGCAGTGGTAAGAATAAAAATTTAAATATATTTTGGAAGTAAATTCTAAAGAACTTAGTGCCCCGTTGGACAGAGGGTTTTAAGGGAAGGGCAGAGTAAAGATTATGCAATGGTCAAATGGTGATGTCGCTTATTGTGATTGTGAAAGTCAGGCCATAGAAAACAGGACATGATGGAGGGAAAATAAGAGTAATTAGTTTTCTATGAATCTTATTAACTGTTAAAAGCATAGTCAGTTTTCCAACTGTGTCTTAGCTAGGATAACTATAACAAAATACCAGATACTGGTTGGTTTATCAACTACAGAAATCTATTTTTCATGGTTCTGGAGGCTGGAAGCCCAAGACCAAGGTTCTAGCATAACTAAATCAGAACCCTCTTCTGGGTTGCACACATCTCCTCTGTGTCCTCACATTGCAAAAGGGGCAAAGGACTTTTTTTGTGTCTCTTCTTATAAAAGAACAAAATTCATTCATTAGCATCCCACCCTCCTGACCTAATTGCCTCCAAAAAGCCCGCCTCTTAACAGCATCGCCTTGGGCATTAGGTTTCAGCATATGAATTTGGGGAAGAGGGGAAGGGCATGACACTAACATTTAGACCATAACAAACTAGAAATGATAAAATGTCAGGATTAAGCTATGGAGAATGGTATCACTGAGAGTAAAATATGGAGTAAGAGGCCATAGTTAGGAGCAGAGATTGCTAGCCCTAAACCGATTATACTTTGCTCAGAAAATATTATCAGTGAAGCTTTGACCTGAAAGTCCCTAAGACTCTCTGAACACTTTACTTAGTTCTACGTATGGGGAACAAAGAACCTCAAGGCATTCCATGTTTGTATTTTTGCTTGTGAGCAGAAACTATACCCACCTCTAGGCGCATTTAATCCTTAATTTAGCTTCTCAAACATGAGGAACATAATACAAGTGCTAAAACAGGATAATTAAGTTGTGAACCAAGCCCTGTACAAACCAGGGCTGCAAGACAATGAATAACCCTCCCCCTGGTCCTAGAAAGATGCCGATAATTGTCAGAGGAATGTGAAGGATATTTAGTATATCTACTCTTGTTATGGAAATCCTTGGTGACTTTTCGAAGCCAACGTCTTAAAAAAATAGAGAGAGATGAATAGAATATTGGCAAAAATATTATACAGATTTACATTTGGAATGAAAAATCAGACGTTGTGATTTCACATTTGTAAAATGTGGATAATGACAGGAATGTTTTAAAAATTAAATAACAAAAACTACAACAAATATGCTCTGATGGGAGCAGAATATCCTATCCCAAAATATGTCTCTTTGTCATAAGAATTAGTTTCAGCTGGTATTTAATAAAAATAAATAAACACAGGAGAAGCTCTGAAAACTGAGTAGAAGTTACTCTTTTGCAAGAAAAATTTAACATTTAAAACAGAAATCTGACTCTGGCTTACTTAAATGTATATATTATGATTGCTCTTGATGGTTTTCCTTTATATGCTATTTATCATCTATTTCCAATAAAAAGGCAAATATTGGAGAAAGAAAAAAGGGAAATTAGTACCAAGAAGAGAAGGATGACTTTAAATCTCTAGAAACTTGTCAGACTTAAATCTGCATAATAACCTTTCCTTTGTTTACTGTGCTTTTCCTTGTCACCTCCCTGTAACTGTCCTGCTTCCCACCCTCCACGCCCAATGTCTTCTTTTGTCTTTAGCTGGGGATGGTATTTAAGGTGATGGCCCAGGTCATTTTGAAAAGTCACTCAGTTTTCCTGGGTGTCTACCATATATATTGGAGAGATGCATGTTATTAAGCTTCTGTTTGTTAGGTCAGGAGGGTGAGGTGCTTAATCTGTCTTTATTTTGCGGGAAGAGGTGTCAGCCAAGAACCTAAAAAAGTAAAGGGAAAATACTTTTTCCTCCCCTACACCCATAATCCTCCCAAAGATATCTATAAAAATGAACCACAGAAATGTGGAGTTGATGTTTCCATCATCTCTGGTTAATGCATTGTAATAAATTATAATAAATTGATTTAATATATTTAATTCCTATAATATTTTGTGTGAGGGTTCAGAAGGTGCCCCCCAAGATGTGCTTCAGTGGTATGCAGATTACTTTGAGATAAGGCAATTTTAGCCCCCAAGCTCCAGAAAAACTTCTGCCCCTCCCTTTACCTAGTAGAACTTGAATTAATTAGGGGCCTTGCTCATAGGAAGTTATTATCAGAGATAATTTCTTTTGACCTATGTATAGGGCAGGGCGAACTTCTGTTTACTAAATGTCTGTTATTATTCTGCAATGACTCTTGGAAGACTCTGAGATGCATTACCTCACCTCTAGCTGAGGATGTCTTATATAACTCAACTTCCTTTTCCAAAGCTGAACCTCTCCTGCAGCTGAGGGTCTCTGATTTTCTCTAGTATGTGGGGTTCCTATACATGAGTATTAAATCTGGTTATTTTCTCTTGCTAATCTGTCTCATATCTAATTGATTATTAGACCAGCCAGAAGAACTTTGAGGGAAGAGAAGTTTGTTCCTCCCCCACACTTAAAGAGAGAAAATTAAAAAAAAAAAAGACATACTTTCTTAATTGACATAATTAAGCTAAAGGATATTCTGAACTCTGAAACTGCAAGGAATTCCAAATCAGAGAGGCCTCTTATAGTATGTGCTGTTGAGGCCCATTTGTAAATGCCTATTGTTGGTTTTTACAAGGTTGTTAACCTGAAAATAAAAAGCCAAAGAGAGGCAACAAACTTTTATTTGAGATCCAAGTTTAGATTCGAGCAGAGACCCTTGGGCGAAGGCAAAAGCTTTTTTTTTTTTTTTTTTTTTTATGAGAAAAGAAAAAATAATTATAAAAATACAAGAAAGTAATTTCTACTGGTGCTGATAAGTTATTCTTCAGCAATGCATGGCTGTTTACTGATTCTAAAGAACACCCTTAATTAGCATTTCTAATAGTAGGAGGCCTGCTTTCCTGTTAGCTTTGCAAACAGTTGTTGGGAAGTCGGCCCTGCTCTGGCCCCATCCAGACTTGGTTTTGCTCAGTTCAAACATTCCGAGTGTAAAGGAATAAGACATGCAAAGTAGTTCCTCTGGAATGGATGCCCTGCTTTCATTTTAAAATGGCTTCACAGTACGCCAACTTTTCACAAGGTGTTTTCCTTAAGTTAAAGTTGCCAACTTATTTATTTATAATTTCTCCAGGTGAAGCCCAGCCTTTTACAAGCTATGCTATTCTAGGAGGTTTGCTATCTTTAAGGCCAGATAAGTTAAAAATGCTAAATGGGTCCATCATAGACTATAAAACAGAATCCCACTCACAGTGCTCAATGCTAAAGTCAAAAGCGAAGTGATACATTGAGCAATTTCAGAGAGAACGGGAGCTTTTCTGTTATGTTGAAGCTCTTGCGTATCATTTTGTATTTTCTAGCAGTTTTAATAAAGATGGTGTGTGAGTTACCAAAGTAAACTTTTTTATGATTTGATATGACAGCCTTTCTTACGGTATAACTGTAGCTGTGTGTTTACTATTTTTATGCCATTGTGACTCTATATATCCTTTATTTCATCACTCCCTTGGCGCTGCAGCTTATTTTTTGAGTTAAATAAAAACACTAGCAAAGAAACAAAGAATGTGCTGTAATCGTCTGACCCTCGTGCTGACAGTTCCATATATTTTGAAGTAAATAAAGATATGGAATCGGGATTACGAAACAAACATGCACTTCAGAGAGGTGTTTCATAAATTTATTGCTTGACTGTGTAGTGTGACTGCCATAGTGTCTGAGAGACAAGAACATATATCTGGAAAATGAAACAAAGATAGTGGCTCACTGTTCTTCAGAGATAATAACTACTAGAAGATGCAACTATTGAGAAAATGTGAGATTGTTGGTTTCCTGGGGATTTATTAATTTGATGTATTTTAATCCCTGCTTTCTGCAAGAGTATTGTCATTCAGACAATAGGGTCTCACTCATTTTGTAAATGGTTCTGAACATCTTTTTCATTTATATCTAAAATGCATCTAGCAGTAAGAAAAAGGCTCTGCTGCTGCTCGGCAGTCAGTCACCTGCAATGAATGTGAGAGCCCACGTCCAGGCTTCAAATGTCACCACATTGCCATCTTATTGTGAATGACTGAAATGTACTTCCCGTTGTTAGTGGTGCTGAAAATTGCCACAGGTTTCTGTAGTTTATAATGTATTGTCTAAACTGAAAACATTTCCCAGATTGAATTGACCTTTTAGAAAACAGCACTTTCATCCTCAAAATGCAGGACTGTTGCAATATTTTATTTAAAAAGGTTATTTAGCTAAAGAGCTTGGAGAAAGTGTGAGGAATTAGAACTGAGTAGATCTCTCTTTATAATGCACTACTGTCACAAAATGCAAAACAAAGATTACTGATCCCTTCACCACCCAAATGCTACTGAGAATAATGCACTGTCCAGGATCCACAGAAAAAAGCAATAAAAGGAGTGAATGCCTTTTTTATTGTGTACTTTTAATTAGTCTGTCATTTTATCGAAAAGGAGTAGAACATTGTCAAGTCTATTGGACTACTCTAAATAAAATACAAGTCTTAGAAAATTTATCCACAGAGCAAAGTACTTCCTCATCATCCTAAAATGTGTGTGTGCGGGGTAGGAGATGGAGGGCAGAAAAAAAATAAAAGAAGATAGAAAAAAAAAGGTAGAAAAAAAAGACTAACACAAGTAATTGAAATGAATTTGAGGTTATACCATGAATATGGTTCATGAAGCTGGAAGAAAAAAATACAAAGTATTCAAAATCATAGAGTCCATTTGATAAAATATAGCCAAATTAAGGAGCCTCTCATATTCTCTTTTCTTCTTCTTTTTTTTTTTCTGTTTGCTTTTTTCCAAACACTTGGTTGTTGACCATGATCAGAGAATAAATAGAATGTCTCTTGAGTCAAATATTTTGGATAATAAGTTTCAAAAAAATTTTAAAAATTATTTTAAATGCACTTAATAGTAAATGTATATTAAATTATTATATTAAGTACCTTTTAATATTCAGAAGGCAGTTGAAGCTTCTTAGTACTTTAGGACTATTTTTATAAACATGATTACCTTTGGATCATCACAGCAGTAAAGCTGCATTACATTTTATTACAGTATCCGTTTCATTCTTTGGAGGAAAAAAAAAAACTCTTCTGCTTCAGCCTTCAGTTTGTGTTTGGTTTTATTGAATGTTCTATAATGTCATGAATACATTTGCATGACTATTAGAACTTCTGTGATGCAGGGGTATACCTCCATGCTTGGTTTTACTTCAAAAGCACAGAAAAAATTTGGGACTTAGATAAAATTTGATGATGGTGAAGTCAATGACAATAATCATGATTATGATTTTAGTACAAATTTCATAGAAGAAACTGAATATCAACATAATATTGATGGTTCATGTAAAGTAGACAATAAATAGATTACTATTATATTTACACATATAATATTGAAACGTATTAATGGTTGAGTTGATATTACATGCAAACATTTCATTTTTTTGCAACTACCATCTAAAGACATATAAAACTAATAACTTATATAACTGATTTAACTATTAAGAATACTGAAACCACGTAGGTTAGCTTCTATAAGAACCCTTGAATATTTGGTCTGTGTTTCTTGTAACACTACTAGTGATAGAGCATTTCAACAAAGACATAAAACTAAATAACAAAACATAGACGCATGTATCGGCAATCCAATTTAAGAAATAGAATATTCTTAGTACATAAGACTCCCCTGTGTGTGTCTCCTTGATTGCACCACCCCACAGATGTAATCATCGCTTTTTAGAAATCATTGATTCCTTTTTACCTAGTGCAAATTTACCTCTAAACAATATGATATTTAACCTTGACTATTTTTGAGCTATATAAAAAGTAGAACTTTATTTCATTTTTCTCTAGCTTTCTTCCATCATTTAAAATTTGATTTTAAAGTTAAGTGAGTTGAGGTGTATAGTTAGTATTTACTCATTTTCATTGCTGAATCATATCCATTGATTACAATGCCATACTTTATATTTACACTTTTTTGTTATATCTATTGAGGTTGTTCCCATTGTTTACATTTGCAAATACTGCTGCTATTAATACTATTCTGCATAATTCCTAGGACATGTTGCAATAATTTCTCAATTGGCAGAAAAGCTGTGGTGGAAAGAATCCTAAAATAATCCCCAATGATCTATGGCTGTGCATAAGCCACCCCCTCTCTAAGTGTTGGTAGAATCTTTTAATTACTTTTAATCAAAAGAATATGGTGAAAGTAACAGACTGTCATTGCCGTGATTACGTTACATTATTTGGCAAAGGTGAAGGAATTTGCAGTTGCCATTAAGGTCTCTGATTAGTTGACTTTAGGTTAATCAAAAAGGAGATTATTCTTTTTGGCCCTGACAATTAGGTGAAACCTTTAAAAAAGGGTCTAGAGATGAGAGACAGAAATCCAACTCTCCTACCAGTCTTGAATTCTGCTAACAAGCATATGGGCTCAGGAGAGGATCTTAGGCCTCAAACGAGTCCCCAGCTCCTATCAGAGTCTCATCTGAATATACCCCAAAGTAGAGGGCCCACCTAAGCCATGCCCAGACTCCTGAACTATGGAAGATGTGTGATAATAAATGGGTGTTGTTTAAACTGCTAAATATGTAGGAATTTGTTATCCAGCAAAAGAAAAATTATATGTATACAGATTAATATTGGAAAAAATATATGTATTGTTATTATTAACATCTCTATTTTTTTAGTCACAGAGCTGAGTCATAGAAATTTAGGAAAATTACTCGAGATCAAAGAACATGACATAGCTGGGATTTAAAGCCAAGCAGTCTGGCTCTAAAGTAAAACAAATCCTTATGATTAATGTAATACTACTTTTACCTCTGAATGAACATTTAAAACGTTGAAGAATTTGCAAGTTAATTGTTCCAACACATTTAGCAAAGTTAATGGTCAAGGTGAGTAAAATTGTTTTAGTCTAAATTTGCATGTAATACAGAGACTGATTGTAACTCCCTTTTAAATTCATGCTAAATGCTAAAGATAATCGATATTCTTGCCCAGTTTAGCCTCCCTGGTTTTAGACATAGAAAACACGGAATTAAAGATTTGACTGCAAGGAATAAAGGACAGAAAATAGATCAACTGTCGGCATAACACTGATCTATACCTATTTTTATGAGTAAAATAAGATTTTTTTATAAAACTTCAACATACCTCAGAAATACTTGTTTTTCCAAATATTTTCTCTCTTGGTAAATATTTTGCAAAAGAATTTAGTGTTCACAGAAAGCCAGCAACAGAGAACATTAAAACCAACTTGTGCTTCTCCCTCCCCCCAAAAAAGGTTTTATTTTAGCCTTTTCCTACATTGGGGGAGGGGGTATTTGAAACAATGACATAAAATATCAACTCTTATAGTACTGAATTTGAAGAGAGAGAGATTAAAATAATCTCTTAGATCTTTTTAAAAATCTGGTATGATGAGAGACAAAAGATTGTTCTGTCTCTTATTATACAAGAGATAAAAGAGAGATAAAATCTATCTCTTCAATTATTTCTTATACAATTTTATTCCAGGGTTCATGTCCTAAGTCTGTCCATAATTCTAGATCCAATCGAAGGGGTTTCTGGATAGAAATTTTGTAGAGGATATATGATAGGGTTTTGAAAAGATTCCATGATACAATAGATTTTGAATAGTCTTTTTTCTTGATTGTCTTCATTATTTCTTCTGTGCTTAATAATTGTGTTGGTATTTTTTCCTTTCCTACATGTTTGCTTAAATTGATTTTAAGCATGGGTCCTCTCAAATTATTTTCTAAATGAATAAAATAACATGGTGGAGAATAATTAAATCCCAAACAACACTTTAGGAATAGTAAGGCACAACAGAGAACATGATTAATTAACTCTTTCATGTCATTAGTTACCCTGTCACTGTTGAAGTGTTCAAATAGCATAGTCATCTACTCGTTTTTCCCTTTGGAGCTCGAAAATCGGACGAGCCTTAGTAAATTGAAAGGAAAACAAATTGATAGTGATGAAATATGGCACTAAGTGTTAAAACTCTAAAGGACAACTTTTGTTTTATTCTACACACACACACACACACACACACACACACACACACACAAGGAGGGGGGAATTTAAGGTGAAAATTCTGTGTTTAGAAATACATTTGAGTCCCCTTTTATTTTGGGATGTGCTATTGTATGCTATATTATTTAAGATTACTGATATGAAAAAAATCCTTTTTACATCCCTTTTCAGAACACCTTGTGAAGTATATTGTTTTGGGTTTGAAGCTTTATCGGTGTAGAATTATCTCCTCAATAATTTTAGAGCTTTTTAAGAGTAGAAAGAATAATCTATGCATATGTGATTGTCCCCAGCCATCTGCACCAGGCTTCACACATGGAAAAACTTCATCAATGAGTAAGCACAACTATTATTTGCTCTCTTGAACTTATCTACTACATCTATTTGACCTTTTATAGCCTCGAAGTTTTCTAATTGACCTATCTTTTTTATGTTTCATTAAATTTCAATCCTTAATACACTGTTTCATAAACAGAAAAGTAAAAACTTTCACGTAAAACTAGCACAATGCATGAACTTTTTAACCCTGCTACTCAAACTGCCATGCTTCTGGAGAAGTATTTCGAATCTAAGCTTCTCCAGCAAAGTCAGGGACTTATGTCCAACTCTACAGATATATGCTCTTCTGGACTATAATGCTCTGTAGTTACCATGAATTTATTTCAGGGGCCTGTCAATTGTTTTCGCTGCAGATAAGACGAGGCCCATCTTACCTAATTAAAAACCATCTAACTTAAGGTAAAGAATGTTTATATTAACGACAAAAATATTTTCCATTAAAACATATACTTTTAATTTGTTTTCTTTTAAGATTTTTGTTTCAAAATTAAAAATAAAGGAATATGTCTTTTTTATAATTGTCAAGTTAGAACAATAAGAAATATCACTACCTTTTCCTACTGTCATTTCAGTCTCCTTTTAAATTAAGAGTATATGCCTTAAAGAGAAGCATGCAAGTTAAATACATGCTGTCTTTCAAAAATCAGATCTAAATCTCTAAACCATATTATTTAAAATATATATATTTATATATAAATCTATAAATATATATAAATGTATAATATATATGTTTATATATTATATATATTTAATATATATAAATATATATAAATAAATATATATACATATATATGTTTATATATGTCTATGTATATTATATATGTTTATATATTTATTCCCAAATACAGTTTACATTCAACATTATTTTACATTAGTTTCATAGTGACTAGAAATTTATATAATTTACAAAGTGATCCCCCTGACTAGTCTAGTACCTACCTGGCAATACACATAGTTATGATATTATTGACTATATTCTCTATACTTTACTTACATTGCAATGAATATTTTATAACTACCAATTTGTATTTCATAATCCCTTCCCCTTCTTAACCCAGCCCCCCTCCCCCACCCCAACTTCCTTCCCATCTGGCAGTCACCAGCTTATTCCCTGCATTTATGATTCTGTTTCTGTTTTGTTTGTTCATTATTTTATATTTTAGATTCCACATATAAGTGATATAATATGGTATTTGTCTTTCTTCTTCTGACTTACTTCATTTAGTATAATACCTTCCAGATCCATCTATGTTGTTACAAATAGTCAGATTTCTTTCTTTCTTTTTCTTTCTTTCTTTCTTTCTTTCTTTCTTTCTTTCTTTCTTTCTTTCTTTCTTTCTTTCTTTCTTTCTTTCTTTCTTTCTTTTTATAGGTGAGTAATATTTTATTGTATGTATGTACCACTTCTTAATGCAATTATCTATTGATGGACACTTAGGTTGCCACCATATCTTGGCTATTTGTAAATAATGTTACAATGTACATAGGGGTTCATATATCTTTTCAAATAAATGTTTTGGATTTCTTTGGATACATATCCAGATATGGAATTGCTGGGTCATAAGGTAATTCTTTTTTACATTTTTTGAGGAACCTCTATACTGTTTTCCATAGTGGCTGCACTAATTTGCAGTCCCAGCAATAGGGACTTTTCTCCATATGTACTCCACATCCACTCCAAAACTTGTTGTTTGTTGATTTATTGATGACAGCCCTTCTGACAGGTATGAGGTGATATCTCATGTGGTTTTAATTTGCATTTCTCTGAAGATTAGTGATGGTGAGCATCTTTTCATATGTCTATTGGCCATCTGTATGTCCTCTTTGGAGAAATGTCTACTCAGGTACTCTGTCCATTTTAAAATTAGATTGTTAGTTTTTTTTATTTTTTTGAGGGGGTGATGTTAAGTTGTATAGATTCTTTATAATTGTGGATATTAACCCCTTGTCAGATTTATCATTGACAAATATCTTCTCCCATTCAGTAAGTTATCTTTTTCGGATTTTTTCTTATTCTGTGTAGTTTTATTAAATATATTACTTTGTGTTCAAATGTATATCTAACTTATTTGGTATACAGTAGTATTTTGTACAAATAAAGTAACATTATAAAAATATCAAAGCTAAAAATAAATGTATAGATCATGATATTTTTTGTCCTATAAAATGCCTATATCTCTACAATGAAATGATCAGGATATTACAGCTTCATAAATATTCTAAGACCGAGTAAAATGAAGATTTCATTTCACTTTTCCTCTTACTTCAATATACTCTCTACAAGCCAGTTTTTTGACCCATGGAATAAGCTAGATAAGATGACAGTTCTCTCTGGAGTGTATCAAAATACGCCAAAGAAATAAAAACTATGATAGTGAAGATTAAGGTTTCTGACCCCAATTGAAGCATCTCAGCTTTTTAGAGAGTCACTGGAGAATGGCCTTGAACTTGCTCTCACTATTTTTCATTCTCGTCTCTCTCTCTCTCTCTCTCTCTCTCTCTCTCACACACACACACACACACACACACACACATACACTTGCACACACACATCAGTGCATAGAGTGTTTCAAAAACTTCTTGAAACTAAGAAATCTCTCTTTCAAAATGGAACTTGAGGGAAGATTTAAATCTTTTGATCCAATGACAAATTTCTCTATCCTGGAGGATTAATTGACCATTCAGTTGATAAACTTTTGAAGACTTGAAGGGAAAGTTACAGATTCCACATGGACTGCATGAGGGCATACTAAAGGGACAAACATTAAATAACATCTTATTTAAAGATGTTACAACTGAATCATAGAAATAAGTGATACATACAATCAGAATAGATATGATCATATTAGTAATTAAATGACTATTGACATAGCCATTTATTTCTTGTTGTGTTTAAAATATGATGTTAGAGATGGATCAGGGGAAAAAGATTTCCTTCATGAATCCTGGCACTAGAAATAAGAAATGAATAACCATGTATAGAATAAAATATACCCAAAGCTAAGTGACATAAAAAAAAAAAAAAGATAATAATCAGCATCATGAAAGATGACAAGAGAAAGTGGTTACTTTCATAAAAAAATTAATTAAGACCTCCTAAGAAGAGTTGGATTTGAGCAAGAATTGAAGAACTTATAGAATTTAACTGCGGGAAACAATATTTGAAAAGATCACTCACAAAAAAGAACAAAAAACAAAATGTAGCACTAATAAAAGAGTCTTGAAGGCCAAAGAGTTTTACTTTAATTCTGCAGCTTCTCTGGGCATGGATTGGAGACTATTACTATGGCTACCACCACCAGCACCACCAGCACCACTAACACAGCTGTGGCTACTCCAGAGAAGCTGGAGCCAATGGGATGTGAGCAGAAGTTGCTGTGGGTTTACGAGTAAAGAAGTAGCCTGATTGCTGCTGTATCTTGGAAAGGTAACCAGCAGTATTTTGGATGCAAACAAAGTAGATGAAGTGATTTTTTTTTTACCTAAAATAAAGGCTGGGTTGTGTCATTTCTCTAATTAATACTTTGCAGTGTTTTCTCAACTTAGAGTAAAAACCAAAACCCTTATTCTGGCTCTAGGTCTAGTCTCTTCTCTTTCAATCTCTGGAGAATTCTGCTCCACCCACACTGCTCTTTTAATACACAGAGCTCGCTTATACTGTACTTTGCTATTCTCATCCCAGAAAACACTGTTTCCCTATTTGTCAGATTGAGTATGGCTCACTTCCTCAATTCCTTCAAGAGTCTGCTCTATCTCAATAACCTTTTTAAATAAATGACCTTTTTATCATAACTTTCATCTAGCTGTCAATTCTCTTACCCTGCTCAATTCATATGTATTACTCTTATCATCCTATCATATACTATACATTTATTATTTATTGTTTGTGTTTCTCCCATACTAGAGTGCTGCTCCAAGATAAAAGAGACAGAGAAACTTCTGTATCCCCAGAACCTAGAACAGTGTCAGGCATGTAGCAGTTACTCAATAAATAGGTGTAAGAAGAAGAGAATGGAAAGAGAATTTAAAGATGTGGAGACTAGAAAGTGTTTTGTAATAGTGAATGTGAAAAAGAAATCAGGGCTTCAATGAATGTGGGAATGAAATAGACAGGAAAGACCAATACTTAACTACAAAGAACTGCTTTATGCAAGTAGCACAGTTAAAATGGATAAGCTGTGAAGACAGATGGTCTCTGGTTCAAATCCTAGACTCTCACTTAGTAGTTGTGTGGCCCTGTGCAAAATACTTCATCTCTCTGAACCTCGGTTTCCCCCTCTGTGCAAAAGGGAAAATGTCCCCTTTTCAGATGGCTACAGGTTATAGAGGAAATGAATGCTTAAACTATGTCCTAGCTGCTACCACTGGCATCTTTACAGTGTCACGTATATGAACATATGTTTAAAATAGGAATAGAAGTTCTATTTCTGTTGAATCTCCACAAGTAGATTTTTAGTTGTGAAAAATAATCTGAAACCTTTATGTTTTATAATTTTCATAACTCTTAGTATGATCCTACTTTTTATGTGACACTACAATAAAATAATAATAACTCCCATTTCTTCAACATACGTGATTTGAATTTAGTATTAATCAAATTAAATTAAGTACGGTTGTATCTAACGTAATTAATATATTTGAAATCAGGCTCCGAGTATTAAAGTAACTTGTCTATGGTCACATAGCCCATAAGCAAAAAAACTGGGATTCAATTTCCAACCTTTATGGAACCCAAATTCATCTCTCATTGTTTTCATAGACCTACTATGATATGTTATAGTTCCTAAATTGACAGATTTTTCCAAGTAAGGTTCATGTCTTACAAGTTTTTAAAATTTTAGCTTCCCCTCTGCATACCACAATTTATACTACATACCTAACATGGCTATCCTTTTTACTTCTTTCCTTACAGACTTTTAACTTTGATCCAAAAATAAATGTTAGATCATGACCTTTAAATGTTTACTCCAAATTGTTGTTTGTAACTATTGTTTACTATCTAAGTTTATGACCGTTGGACCATAGTTCCAAAAATGTTTCTGCAGCTCAGAATCCATGGCTCTCAAAATGTGGAGGGCCTTAAAGAAAGGAGTATAAATTAACATAACTTTTTTTTTTTTTTTAATTGCCACCCTTTTGCCAGGCCTGGGGCTCCGAGCATGAGACTCCTTTAAAGCTTTCCAAAGATTTGCGTATTTCTTCTCACTCACCGCCCCATGGCTGAAAGCAGCTGTCCAAGAGAGCAAGGGTTTTCGGCTTTCTACCCTGTATCATCAGTGATGAGGTTTATGTGGCAATCGCATGACTAAATGTCCTCTCCCATCTGGCAGAGAAAAACAGAAAAAGAAAGAAAGGAAACAAGGCTCTCATCTGTGAGAGTAAAAGGCTCAGTAATAGGCGAGTTAGAACAAGACTTGTGTCTAGAAAGAATATTGTACGTGCGTTTTCTCACACAAAAGGAGAGTTTTCTGGGTAGACATCTGAAGAAAATGACATGAGCAGCATGCACACACGATTGGGATGACTGTTCCGTAAAAGTCAGAGAAGACATCAGGATGACAGGAAAGTAATAACGCATCTCTGCATTCTTAATCTGAATAGGTATGTTGGCAACACAAATAGCTTTTCTGCCACTCTTTTTTCTAGCTCAGATATAGCAACGTGGGATTTGAGGCTTGATGATTCTCACATTCTCAATATTTTCGTGATGAAATATTTTAAATACATGTACACACCTTTTACCTGATAGTATACTGATTCCTATCTCAGTGAAAGATACAACCATCTTGAACTATCCTGTTGTACACAGCCTCTCTGATAATTCTGGCCTTAGATTTTTCAATTGTTTTGTCTGTCTGAATTGGCACCCATTCACCTGGCCCTCACTACAGAATTCAGTAAACGCTTCAGCTCTTCAATAACCTTCCCCGGACCCCAACAATGCCGGGTTACAAATCTCTCTCTTATGCTCTCATAGCATTGCATCATTTACCCTCATTCTACTAATTATATATTGTGGTGCAATTGCCAGTTTATTTATTTGTCTCAGCCAATAGCATTAGATATTTTTTTTATTGTATTTGAATCACTTATTTTACTGCATAATGCATAATAGTTGCTATTGTAGCTACCAGTTTTGAGGGGAGAGCTCAGTAGCCATACTTTAAAATCAGGCTTAAACACTTGTTGCCATAATTTAAAGGTAAGGAGAAACTTGCTGAAAGAAAATTGGGGGAAGTTAGTGCCACTAAGTTGAATGGAAATGTGAAACATCTCTCTGATGTAGCCACCTGCTCTGATTATGCAAATAGATATGAATATCTTTTTTGTATACAAGAAAGAAGATACTCAAATAACAACAGAATTTTAAGGTGCAATCTCAAATTCTACTCAGGTACATTTTGATTTAGCTTTTTTTTTGAGTAGCTAAATATATTTTTTTGATTATCATAAAATGTATACATTCATTTAAATTTATTCAATTTTTATTGTGAAAATAGTATTCCGGAAATCAATCTCTGATTGTGAGAACACTTGCCTTCAGATAAATGATTCTTCTACATTACAAGAGAACACAGATCTTCTTTCCTAAAAACTCTGTGCAACTAAGATATACAAATTATTTGAGATAAAAATCTGTCTCGAGTTAAATAATTTTTTTTTCATTTAGTTTAGGAAGTAAAGCAAGATGAATGAACCACAAGCATATATTATCCTGTGTGTCTTTGAAAGATGATGTGCAAGTTATACACAATGTATTACTGTCATTAGGTTTAGTATTTATTTTTTAATATTTTATCTCTGATCAGTTTGTTTCTCATTTAATAATATGATTATAACTTGTTACAACATATGGATGTTCAATTAACTTTGAATTATAATGACATCTAACTTGATATGTAGATGTTAAATAAAATTTATTTATTTTAACAGAAGAGAAGAAGTATAATAAAGAGTCCCCCACCTTTCCCACCAAGCCCACCTCCAAGGAAATATTGAGGATGAGTGCTCATTTGGTTAAAGTCAATTACAGGGGCAACAGTTTTATATGCAGGAAAGCTCCAAGCTCTAATAAAGTCACTTCCTTAGTATGATAATTATAAAATTAGATAAAAACATTTATTATGTTCATGGCAAATCTTTTATAAAACAGAAGATGCTGAAGCTGAAACACAGCCAGATTTGGTAACAGCATGCAAACAACCTTCAGAGTCAAAAATCATTCAAAAATGTCTAATCCTATAACTGTATCAAAGCTGGCAGGTGTTCACTACACAGAACACTAATTTGGAAGATTTAGAGGGGATTTTAAAGATAACCTTCTGTGCCAAAAAAGTTAAAAGCAATATGTCTCAGGATAAAAATACTGAATATTCCATAATCTGTAAGAAGGATAAAGATACCAAATGTAAGCGATGGGATATTTTCAACCCCAGAGAAATTATGTAGTTTACATTAAGCTCCTGTGTTTATACCAGGGGAGTGGAATCCGTGTAAGAGTTTGAAAATAAAATCAGGATTGTTTCAGTGTGTCATAATCATCGGAAGATGGATCACAATCTGAAGATGTTTGGTGTTCAGCAGCAAGAGCTCAGGCCCAGGAAACATTAATGAAAACCTTGATAAGGATGTTGAAGGACAGTGTTGCTAAAATCCTCTGCTCTTGCATCCAGGTTGCTCAGCAGTGCAGTGAGCTGGGTCTTGACCTAGCAAGCCTCCTAGTGCCCTGCGAGCCAAATTAAGGCTCTTATGTTAAGCCGTCAACAATTCCCTATGTCTTCTGGTGAGTTCTGAATCACTACTACCCTAACTAAAATTCAGCAAGGGAGGGGGTTTGTAGAAAAGTGAGGACATAGGCTGAACAAGCATAAATGGTCAAAATGCACTTGATCTCACAAAGAAATGTCAAAAACGACATTAATCTGATTTAAAGTTATAAGATGTTGTGGATCAAAGGGGTAAATGATTTTCTAAAATTACATTATCCTTTTATTTGTATCCTTGGTTACATGAGCTCTAAAACACCAGATTAAAAATGTCACACAAGAAACCAACAGAGGAAGACCTAAGGAAAATATAGAGTTGATTAGTGATCCCAGGAAAAGGGACTGATAGAAAATTTCTCATGATCTTTTTCTAACTGTGGACAAAACACTCTCCCTTCAGAAGGGCATTAAAAAGAGTATAATTAAGTAAATCAAAAAATTAACAGAAAAGTTATACCTGTCTTTTTTATTTCCTAATCTCCTAGTGCTTTTTAGAAGTAGACCAAGGTGAGTGAATGCTTTGTCTTCACTCCTGTGACACACAATCAATTGTATGGAAGGTGTTATTTCTACCTCAGTTTTACTCTTCCTTTTAAGTCTACAAACCTTGATGAACTTCTTTAACCATGTCTTTGTGAATATTTTCAATTGTTTTTAATTTCCAGTTTTGAACCTGCCTTGCAAACCCAAAATGGAAGAAATACAATAAACTGATTTCTTCAATCCTATACCTGAGCAGCTGAATCCAACTGGAGAAAATTACAAAATCCTAAAAAATATTGCCTCTGTAAATTAATGTTCTCTGAACTCAACAGGACCATTTACCCTGCTCTCCAATTCCCTGTTCTGATAAGTTTTTTTTCCCTCCATTTTCCAGAATATCTAATCAAATCCTTTCTTATCCCCTCAACCATCTAACTCTGTCACTTTCCCACTTATTCTCAGCAGAAAAGAATGCATTCTTTCCTTCACAAAAATGTAGAAACACAGGGAGAAGAACTCCTTCAAACGGCTGACACCCTATTCACAAAGTGGTGGTGGTAACTGACCACTCTCTCATTATGACAACAAATGTCTCATTCTGACTGAGGCTAATTCCTCCCCTTGTTCTCTGGATTCCATGAATACTACCTCAAGAATTTCATTCCAACTATGAAATCTCATCTCATTTTTCCCTCGTACCCTCCTTTTCTAGCTGCATTTTTGAAAAATCCTCATGTCTTCTCCATTTTTTCTTACATTCTATTCCTCCAGTTTTGTTTCCCTATTACATGGCATTGCCAAGTGTCTTGAAGAAAGACATTGAAACTCCCTGCACCTTTCTCCTTTCTCATTGATTGTTCAGATCATGGTGATATCAATCTCATCCTTTACTCATCCACCAAACAAACTCTCAGCAAGACCATTAGTGATTTTTTGATGCTATATCCAATAATTACCTAATTATCATTTATCTATTCTCCAGGGAGTATTTAAAATTATAAACCATAACCTCCTCCTTGAAACCAAACTTCTCCGAGCTTTCTCAACGTTGAACTCTTCCATTTCTTCCCCTACTTCCTCTTTCATTGCTTTTTCTCAGCCTCCTGACAGATATGCCATAGTGATCTCATTCATTCACAGGTCTTTCTATCCTGTGCTGATGGCTTCTTTAACAGGTTTTCTGCAGTGCCTGTCACTCATTCAGGTCACCTGATTCACTCAACACACTTGTAACATGGCATTCTGTACACTAACCTATTGAAAAGATGCAAGTAAAATGTGTAGATTCACCTCCAATCAGACCTTCATTGTATGTTCTCCTACAAAACAAACTTGTAGGAAAGCCTTGAAACCCTAAATTTCCTCTGGCAGTATGGCTAGACAGATATTTGTAGTGTCTATCCCATCTTAGTAAGGTTGGAGGGATAAGCAACAGCTTAAATATTAAAGGCAAAATTTTTAAATACAAGGAAATACAAAATGACTTCTTATTAGGGAAGAGAATAAAAAGATGACTTTCAAGGCAGGAAAATATATTTACAACACTTGTAACTGAGAAAAATCCACAATTTATAAATAAACTCTTTGAATAAATGAGCAAAATAGACATAACAGGCAAAATGTAGAAATTGGCACTTCACACAAAAGAAAATCCCAATCACCTCAACAAGCAAAAAGGTATAGAATATTATTACATAAAAATGAAATGTAAATTAAAATTCCAGTGAGGTGTCGATTAATACCCAATGCATTCTCAGAAGTTAAGATGTCTGATAACATCAAATATTGGCAAGAACTTTAAGCCATGAGACTATCGCACGGGCATTAGATCAATTTTAATACCAGGCATCTGTCTAGAGAAATTTTCACTCATGAGCACAAGGACCTGCATATAAGAGTGCTTGAAATTGCATTGTTAATAGCAAGAGAATAAGAAAATCCTAAATATTTATCAAAATTAGAAGAGATAAACTACAATGTATCCATTCAAAGAATATTATGCAACCATAAAATTAATGAAATATAACTCTGCATCATATGAGCGAGTCTTGAAAATCATATTACTCAAAAAAATAAAGATATGTAAAAAGTTTCTAGATAGGAAAAAATAAATAAATTGCAGCTTTTAGGATATATATGTCTGTGTATATATGTATGCTAGGAAGAAAAGAATATTTATACTACTAAACAGCATTGTAACTAGTATTAGGTCTGTGTGACATGAAAATTGGATTTGCTATACTATATACTAGACATCATTATACTGTCACTATTCTGTTTCATAAGCTAAATTGTGAATGTTTTCATTTTACTATAATTCTTTAAATTGTGTATATCTGGACCCGAACTTCTTTAAATTTATAAGTTAATTAGTGAAAAGAAGAAAGATTTCTCATGAACTAGAAGAGAGTATAAGGTCCAGTTGAGGTTTTTAAAAGTTGGAGAGGTCTCTTTAGGAAAGCAGAATAATCCTTCATTATAATCCCCGAAACCTATGAAAGTGTTAACCTCACATGGCAAGGTGACTTTGCAAATGTGAGTACATGAAGGTTCTGGGTATCAGACAATTATTCTGGAATATACAAGTGACCTCAAGTCATAGTGTTGTTAAAAATGGAAGAGGAAGGCACAAGGAAGATACAAGGAGAAAAGAAAGTCACGGAGACAAGCAAGTCTGTTGGCACCAATGATGGAGAAAGGACATGAGCCAAAGAATACAAGTCACCAATAGACTCTGGAAAAGGCAAGGCAATAGATTCTCCCCTAAGCATCCACAAGGAACACCATCCTGCCAAGATACTGCCTTTAGTCCAATGCAACTCATTTTGGATCTCAAACATCCAAAGCTCTAAGACAATAAAGTTGAGTGGTTTCAAGCCACTATGTTGGCAGTAATTTGTTACAGCAGCAATAGTTAATATCCATCTCTTCTGATCAAATGACCTTCAGGTTTTAATGGAAAGACAAAGAGAAGAAGTTACAACAAATGCTGCTGCCACCATCATTACTACCACCACGTGAGTTGTGGATAGCTTGCATGAATCATTTTGCCAAAATTGCATATATCTTGTATTTAAATTCAACATTAAATCTATAGGTCCAGAATCATTATTTCCTTTCAACAGACAAGGAAACTAAGGTTCTGATGAGTTAGAATTGTTAGTTGTTAAAAGCCACAATTCTGGTTAATGCACATATGACTAAAGTTATTTAATAATAAAATAAAAATAAATTTTATTTGTGAAATCACAGAGATAAAAATGTGCTTAATTGGTAATTCAATTGTCTGTATCAAATGCATATATTACTATGTATACATTATAATTAGCATAGTATAATTATGTGTAAACATATAATTGTATTGAAAAACTTCTACCTGATTTGTCTACATTTAGAAAAAACAATAATTACAGTTGAAAATTCCTCAAAATGTGGACATATGTCCCAAGAAAAGTTAACAATTTACTTTACAGGACTAGTTTTTACAGTCAAACCATTGTGATAGAAAAAATATAATATTTGTGAATAGTTTCTGTTCAACCTATTTTTTGTATGTATAGAATTATATGTGAATATTAGTTTAGCAATTTGCTCTAAATTTTACTCAACCAGAACACTGTGAGTAATCTAGATATCTGAAATACATTTCTCATTTTTCATCAGACTCAATGACATTTTTACTTTGATCTCCATATAAGCACAATTTTACTGAAGTGAAAGATGGAGAAAGAAGATTCAGTCAAAGAGAGGGAAAGAGTGAAAGAATCTAAGAGGTGAGTTTGGATTGAGGGAGGAACAACACGGCTACATTGAGAAGAAAAAGTTAAGTTATTGGCAATTATTTATTGAAGCATTTATTTTTTTTAGGTTCCTAAAAATGTCAAATCAAGCACTGAGGAAAATGGTTTACAAATGCAGAACTCTAAAACATTATGATCAAAAGGAGATCAAAGACAACATTAAAAAGATTAAGTTTAAAATGGTGGCTTTCCATTTCACTGTCATTTAGAGTCAATTCAAAGTTCAATTTCAACCATACACAAAAACATGAATTGATTTAATGGCATGTATGGAAAAAAAACTTGCCTCAATTACCCTAACAAAAAAAATTTCAAGAAAGTAGTTATGCCTATAATGGTTTTATTACCCTAGGCCTCCAAATTGGAATTGTGTAGTAAAAGAGAAAGTATTTGAAAAAAAGAAAGTTAGTACTCAGAGCTCAGGTTCAAAAATCCCTCTACAACATCAAGCCCTAAATGTCAGCCAGTCAGTTATCAGGTTAAAAATCAAATTATTATATCGTGTATCTATAGATCACACCCCTCAGATACAAAAATAATATATTCACCTGAAAGATAGAGGTGGAAAAGTATAATAATAAATATGAAAATTGGATCTTTGCTTGTATTTGCTTTTTAAAAAACTGGCAAATAGTCATAAACATTTACAAAAATAGAGTTGATCTAAATTCAACATGTAACTTCAGCTTTGTGAAAGTTCACATGCCCAGTGTTTACTCACTTATTCTAAATTTGTTTTTACTTGCATAAACTTGACTGAATGCTTATGAATTTTCAAGCAGTCAGGATCAAATAAACATCAATAAGTAAATAAAAGTATTTCTAATACTGTAAAGGTGAGATGGTGGATTTGCAACCCAGCAGAAAGTCCGTGAAGAATATGTATTCTCATTCATCAGGACCCTCTCACAATTCTATTCTCTTTGAGCAAATGACATTCCATAATTGAAGGTTGGGTCTTCCTTTTGTTGACTTTATAGTATGTGTGATAGAAGTTAGTCTATCTATTTATGCTCCTGAATATTAATATCCTGAAACACTTCTAAGTATAGTAAGTGGCATTTGAATGTCACTGTTTTAGCACAGGCACAATTGGCTTTGGAAATATTCTGTTCAGACTTTGAAAAAGTGAGTTTTATCTTTTATCCATTTATTTTTTTTAAGTTGCCATGTCAATCACATAGCAGACACCCTCACTCCATTCCTGAGTCTCTACCAGTCCCAGCTACAACTGTACCACAGATCTTACTCTCAGCACCACGGGAATCAAGGATGCGATGAGAATCTTTCATTGCACATAGTATGGAGAGATGCTGGTCTAGAGTTTTAGAGGAAGCAGGGCATAAGAAATAGGGCAACACTTGGAGAGAGCAAAGTTTAAGGATATGCAGTTTGTATCTGATGTAATTTATAAAAACAGTTTCTCAACATTTTTTTTTTTACCAACTATTTTGTTACAGTTGCACCAAAACAGCTGTTTCTGATAGAGACCATCAGAAAACAGAGGGCACCCTCAAAAGGTAATTAAAGAGAATATAAGGAAGGGGCTCCTGCACATATGTAGACAGGGTTAAGGAAAAGGACACAAGCTGCTGGGACTCTCCAGAAGGAGCAGCCATGCAAAGATATGACCACTGGAGCTCTGAACCCAGAGAGTGCAGCTGTGGTTGAGTTCCGAACTCATCTACTGAAAAGGAAAGGGGCTCGTTTAAATCCGCACATAGAAGATGATTTCCAGGAGCAAAGGAAATAGTTGGAGGGTGGGATATTGAGGATAGAATATGGATCTGAGATATTTCCCTCTGTTCTCTCTTTTTTCCCCTCAGGATACACTTCTTTTTGTCAATCAGTAATCATATTATAACTGGTTGGCATCAGCATAATGACAATCCTCCCCCAAACCATATACTCTTCTATATGATGGAAATAGGGGGAAAACAGGAAGGGTAAGGAGAAATACAGATAAGTAATAGAAAACATAGAGTATCCTTTTAACAAAAATAAAAAATAAATAAGGTTGGTGCTCTCACCTTTGTTTCTGCTTATTTGTTTCTCAATCTGTAAAAACAGAAATACCAGGATTATAATGGGCTGTTTGGACCTCATCATCACTGTGGCCATGGTCAAGCATTCAATCTCTGCTTTTTGAACAGGGACATCGCCTTCTTCCAAAGCCCTAGAGATCTGCTCTGTGATCAGCATGCTAAGGGAGCCCAGAGGCTGCTGCTATGTCCACATCTCCCAGAAAATCCAGCACCGTGAAATTCAAGTAGCAGGCTGTGCTTGATGCTTGAATATGCTGTGGAAAGCATATACATGTACTTTGCATACTGTTCCAAAAACAATACAAATAAACCTGTTTATTTGGCAACTGCGACAGCTTCTCTATTCAAGAAAATACATTATTTTTATCAAAAAGAGATATCAGATTATTTTAAGATTGTCTTGAACAAATCCCAAAGAGGGTGGTTCTCCTTTGCTTTGTTTTTTCTTTGTTTTTCTCTTTTATTTTCATGACTTCTTCCCACAAGAAAACACACAGTTGATTTCAATGCAAAACATAGGCAAGCTGAGGTCACCAATCTAGTTTCTGAAACAGAAGTCTGCTCATTTATGCAAGATAATTACTACTTACTTCTACTTCCCTCTCGCAAGGAGTGATGGTAACTTAAATGAAGTGAAAGCTCTACTTCTTCAGGAAGTGACTTTATTCTAGTTTTTCTATTGTGAAGTTCCATACCACAGAATCTTGATAAAGTTCTTTGAGAAACTCTCATAAGGATTTCAGCAGAGGTACATTTCGTTTTCTATATTAATTAGAGCAGTATGATTGGCAGGCCTAGGATGATATCATGTCTATTTTATGCACTGGCACTTGAATAAAAATGGTTGGCTAGGCAATAAAGAGAAGTAGGGGTTATGCTGTGGAAATTCACTTCACCAATTTGAATATTTATTTTATTGTCGGCATCCTAGGAGATTTCAAGTTTAACTCAGCATATGGTCTGTAAATTTAAAATTAAATTAATTTTATAATTTTGACACAATAGGAGTTAAGCTCAAATAGAGGATCGACGCATATGGTGGGTTCCCCACTAATTGAGAGCCTTGTACTATGAGAAGAAAGGAGAGGATGAGTTTGGTAGCTTTGCTTTCATTTTTATGACCATATATTACTGAGCAGATTTCATATATTCTTCATTGGTTGTTATTCTAAAGCTGAGGTGGACAATATTTTTTTTTATTATTAAAGCATATTTAAGGATATAACTGTTCTACTTAGAGAAACAACTAAAATTTATATATGTGTGTATATTTTCATATATAACTATATGCACATATGTGGGCATATATTTATATACACATATCACCTGAGAGTCCTCTCTTTTTCAGTTTTATTAAGGTATAATTTACAAAAAATTATGAGATATTTAAAGTATGAAATATGATTAGACTATACACACACACACACACACACACACACACACATATGATAGTCCCCTTTAAAAAAAAAAAAAACAGTAAATTTCCACCTTTCAGAAATCTCTAATTCAGGATATCTTTGGTGGGAGGCATTATTCAGCCTACCACACACTTCCCACTAAATCTTCAGCCTTTTCCTACCTAGCTTCTGCTCCCATCACTGCATTAAAATCACCTTGAATAAGTGCCCCAAAGATCTGAATCTTGTAAATGAAAAAAATGTTTTTAGTTCTCATATTCTTCTCATCATCTAAATCAGTTGCCAACTTTTTCAAGAAAAATAATTTTTCTTCTTCACATATTTTCTTTTAACACCATATTCTCATGGATTCACTGCTTCCACTTTCTTTTTACTTACTCTTCTTTTTTACTCATATGTGAACAAGGAACACATTTTAAGACCTGATTTTATCTTGGAAATATTATGAGTCTATTTTTTTTCTTGTGGCACCCTTCTGCCTGGTTGTTTTCAGAAATGCAGACATAAACTTTAAGCTGAATGTTTGATTTATTGTAAATTAAACATTGAGTAGAATGGCTTAAGGCCATGAGTTTTCCAAACAGTAAAAAAATTTTTATTTCTGCTTGGTGAAGTGACAGGCCCAGAAAATAGATATTCTTTCATCCTTTTTCCTAACCTTTTCACTTATGTGTATAACGAGGTTCCTTCCTGATTTTGCTAATATGGCAAGGTTCTCTGCATCGAGGAATATCTCTGGACACATTCTGCCATCTTCATGAACAATATCGCCACCACCCAAAACTTAGGCCTCAAAAATAGCTGTTTCTGAATAGTGAGACTTCAAGAGATCTGTTTCTTTTGTGCCTAGACTATTTTCCCTGGGCTGTTTCTTCCAAATCAAGAGTGTGTATTGAATTATACTATAAAAAGTCCTGATGGAAGAGTTATACAAAAATCTCCTCTTTTTTCCTCCTCATTTTCCACGTTTCTTAATTGATGTTTAAGATTGGAGAGTAAGTTCTTTCTCAGTGTTGCTTTGTTATGTTTTGTTTGTTTTTATTTTAGTTTGTTTGTTTTGTAATCTGCTATCATGTCATTTCTAGCTTACATATTTTAAGGTGTGAGGTACAACTTTTCTTCTGTTTCTGTGAATAAAATAGGATTTTTCTTGTTTTCTGGGGACATTGCTTTTGATATTTCAACACAGATTTTAGAACAAGAGAACTGGATATCTCTGTTCAAGCTGCTTTTTTTTTTAAAAAAATAACAACACACTAAAAATTTTTGTTGTTTTATGACTTTTTATCATTTTTTAAAAATTCTGCCAGCAGAAGGAAATTTCAAGAATCTCTACGGTCAAACTATGTGACTCTTTACCATCAGTTTTTAATGTGACTTACAGGTTTTCTTTTATACATGAGTATAATCCAGGATGAACCACCACCCCTCAGATATTTCAGAGAGTGGTTTGAGATCTCCTAGCACTCAAACATGTATCAATTTATAATATTCATTTCTGAAGCAACTTAAGTAGGTATTTTGTAAAAGAGGAGAACTAGTAAAAATGTATTTGAAAAGAGATTCAAACATACATTTTAAAAACAATGAGAGTTAACAGAAAATAAGGTGAAGTATATATGTAAAACATAAATATATACATATGCATTTAAAAAGACAGTTTTTTTATAGAAAGTTTTGATTTTAGAATAAGTGATATCAAATGATTTTTATAATGATTTCCCTCATTATTGCCTAATCTCAAAGATATAGAAAAGCATGATTTGATAAGCTGTGTCTTCCGTTACTGTTCCTGAAGGTACATTGTGGCTCTGAAATTTATTATACAGAAGTAAAATGGATCTTATGGAAAGAGCATATCTTTGCAACAGAAAAAAAAAAATATCACTTTGTGCTGGAAACTGAAGTATTTCTATTCTAGGAAACATTAATCCTTTGGCTCTAGTGTCATATAACGAGCCCAGGAATCAACAGATTCTCTTCACCAGCAGCAGAGGTCACGAGCCTTTGGTTGTCCACACAGGAGCTGTTTAGGTTTTGAGGTTGCATGACTTTTATTTGAAAATCCTTTGTGTGATGGCTGCTGTGTCTCCACCAGTCAGAGCACAGCATGTTTCGAGGGTGAAGGTGGCACATTCGGATGCTGAATTTGGACAAGAACCTTAAGAAATATTATTTTATGGAGGACAACTGCAAAGTGACAGTTGGTCATGTCAAGTAGCATCTCACTGTGGGTCCACTTTGAAGGTGTTGTTATTTTAGATATCGATTAAAGATAATTATGGTTTTCCAGATATGCCAGGAAGACTAATTAAATTATGCATTTCAGTGACCATGAAAATATTGTGATATTAAATTTTATGTGTCAGTGTGACTGAGCCACAGGGTACGCAGATTAAACATTATCTCTGTGTACATTTGTGAGGATATTTCTGAATGACATTAGCATTTGAATTGGTGGGCTCAGTAATGTAAACTGCCCTCCTCCGTGTGTGTGGGCATCATCTGGTCCACTGAGAGCCTGAATAGAATGAAGAGTGAAAGAGGGAGGATTTACCCTCTTCCTTCTTGTGTGCTGAGCTGGGCATTGGTCTCCTGCCCTTGACTTGGATTTATACAATTCCACAGGTCTCGGTCCTTTGCTATTTGATTGGAATTATACCACTTGCTGTTGGGGGCCTCCAGTTTGCAGACAGCAATTGTAAGAATTCTCAGCCTCTGCAAAAGCAATACTACATTCCTAGAGGTAGTGCAAAGACTAATACCACTATCAAGGACTTGATAATGTAGGGTTTGTTATTCTCAGGACATTTTCATTCAATTCTCCTAAACTGACCTGTGCAGAGGACAGAAGGACCTTGAGGACTGACCTTGGATTATCATAACTATACCAGATGCAGTTTCATTGTTTGAGCAAATTAATCTTCACCCTGGTACCTAATATGCAGCTATTGATATAACAAATGTCTCTTTTTTTTTTAGCCCTATCCATAAGGTCCACCAAAAGCAGATTTCTTTCAACCTGCAAAGCCAGCAATATACCTTTACTGTTTTACTGCAGAGGTATATCCAATCACCAGACCTATATTATAATTCAATTCACGGGGATCTTGAGTACCTCCTTCCCTTCACAAGATATCACACTGGTCAATTGCATTAGTAACGTTATGCTGATTGGGCCTACTAAAAAACAAGTATCAACTAGTCTAGAGTAGTAGTAATCATTTATATTTCAAAGGGTGAGAAAAAAATAGAATAAAAATTTAGGGGTTTTCACCTCAGTGGAATTCCAGGGTCTATTGCATGTGTCATACTGAGATATCTCTTCTAAAATGAAGGTTAAGTTACATCTGGTCCATCCTCCAACCCAAAAGAAGGCACAGCACCTGGTAAGTTTCCTTGCATTTTGGAGGCAATGTATTCCTCATTTGGATGTGTTACTCAGGTCTGTTTATTAAATAACCTAAAAACGTTTTAATTTTTGTGGAGAGCAAAACAAGAGAAGGCTCTGTAACAGTTCAAGGTTTCTGTGTGAGCTTTCCTGCAGAGTGAGCCAGATGATCCATCAGATGCAGTGGTGCTTGAAGAATCCGTGGCTGGCAGGGATGCTGTTCAGGGCCTTTGTCAGTCTTTTTAGTTGATTCACAAAGTAGATCCTTTTCAAGAAAAGCTCTGCTGCCCTCAGCAAATAACTACTCTCCTTTTACAAAGTAGCTCCTAGCCTGCTACTGAGCCCTAGTAGAGACTGAAAGTTTAACCATGGGCTACCAAGTTACCACACGACCTGAACTCTTTATCATGAACTGGGTGTCATCTGACTCACTAAGCATAAAGTCAGGTGCACACAGAAGCACCCTGTCATCAAATGGAAGTGATATATCCAAGATCAGGCAAGAGCAGACTCTGAAGGCACAAGAAAATTACAGAAAGAAGTGGCCCAAATGCCCAGGGTCTCCATTGCTGCTAAACTGTCTACTCTCTTGCAACCTGTGCCTCTGTCCTCATGGGGAGTCCCCTATGATTAGCTGATAGGAATGGAAAGTTCAGGCCTGTTTTTTAGATGGTTCTGAAAGATATGTAGGCACCTGCTCAAGTGGACAGCTATAGTATCACAGGCCCTTTTGGGGGACTCCCTGAAGGACAGCGGTGACAAGAAATCCTCTGTGGACAGAACTTCAAACAGATGACCTTATTGCTTACTTTGATTAGCAGAAAAAATGACCAGGCGCAAGATTCTATACTGATCATCAGGGACTTAATAAAACATGTTCGGAAAATTAGTGATAAAAAGGATTGGAGGAAGAGGTATATGGATAGAGTTTTCTGACTAAGTGATAGACATGAAGATATTTGTGTCCCATGTGAATACTCACCAAAGGCTGACCTCAGCAGAGAAGGATTGTGATAATCAAGTAGATAAGAAGACCCTTTTAAGGAATACCAGTCAACTTCTTTCTACAGCCACCTTATCATCACCCAGTGACCTCACAAAGTGGCCGTGGTGGCAGGCGTGGAGGTTACTCATAA
Source organism: Macroglossus sobrinus (assembly GCA_004027375.1). NCBI lineage: Eukaryota > Metazoa > Chordata > Mammalia > Chiroptera > Pteropodidae > Macroglossus > Macroglossus sobrinus. The sequence goes on from PVKZ01001597.1 coordinate 163,020, forward strand.
GCTCTGAAACACGGACTTCTACTCACCAAGGCCAACTCAGCTACGGTCACCACTGGGTGCCCAACCTACCAGCAGCAGAGACTAATGTTAATTACTGGTATGTCATCATTTCCCAGGGTGGTCACCCAGCTACCTAGGGGCAGGTTGATTACACTGGACCACTTTCATTGTGGAAGAAGTATTATTCTGTTCTTATTGAAATAGACACTCTGGATAATGATTTGCCTTTCCTGACACAAAATGACCATCAGTGAACTTACAGAATGTCTTATCTGCTGTCATAGTATTCTACATTCCAGTGCTCTGATAAAGGAACTAATTTTATAGCTAAAGCAATGAACTAATACTCATGAATTTTACTGGTCTCATTCTGTCCCCTACCATCCTGAAGCAGCTGGTTTGACAGGAGACGAGCCTTTTGAAGACTCAGTTAAAGCATTAGTTAGCTGGTAACATTTTGCAAGCCTGAGATTACATTCTCCAGAGGACTGTATGTGCTTTGAACCAGCGTGCAGTATATGGAATTATTTCTCGCGTAGTCAGAATTCACAAGTTCAAGATTCAAATGGCAGAAATGGGAGTGACACCATTTACTATTACCCTTGTGAATCATTAGCAAAAATATGCTTCCTTTTTCTGTAACTTTATGTTCTGTTGGCCTGGAAGTCTTAGTTCCAGAGAGAAGTATGCTTCCACTAGGAGACACAATAATAATTTCACTTAAATGGAAGTTAAGACTGCCACCCCCCCACACACAGCCTCGTTGGGTTTTTCATGCCTCTAAATTAACAAATTGATGTTGGCTATGGTGATTGGTTCTGACTAAAATGGAAGATTGAACTACTGCTCCACAATGGAGGTAAGAAAGAGTATGTCTGGAACATATTTATATATCTATATCTATCTATATCTATATCATCTATGATATATATATGTCTATATATATATATCTTATCCATATCATCTATAAATCTGTATTATCTATATCTATATCTGTATCTATATTGTATCTATATCTCATATTCCCTTATCATGTAACATAAGGCATATTGGATTTATATCACGGTATTAAGTACTACTAATTTGACATCACAGTATTTAACTTATGGGGTATCAGACTGAAGAGTAAACATCACTCAAGGACCTTACCTCCTCTTCTGGGGAAGGGGTTATTGCCCTTCTGGTTGTATGCTGGATAGCTGTATCATGCTAGGCAGAATTATGAACTTGTTATTTTCTTTATTTAGAAACTGAGTATGATTGAAAGAGATTCACCTGTGCCTCTCTCGTTGGCAAGGGGTAGACTTGTGAAGGTTAATTTTATTTGTTCACGTGTCTAGGCCACAGAGCGTCCAGATTGAACATGACTTCTGGGTGTGTCTAGAAGGCTATTTCCAGATTAGATTACCATCTGAACTGGTGGACCGAGGGAATTGCCATCCCCTTGTGGGTGGGCATCTTTCAACCCATTGAGGGTCTGGATAGAACAAAGAGAAGGAAGGCAAGACTTAACCCTTTCCTGTCTGCCTGCCTCGGCTGGACAACGGTCTTCTCCTATCCTTACAAAACTATTTATTTTATTTTTATGGAGAACCCTGATGAATATGAATAAGCAAGACTATTACACATTTAGTGTTAGCCAAATAACATGATAGGTTGAAATATTTGAATATCGGCATGAAGCAGTTGAAAGGGAACAAACCAGGATCGCCTCAAACCCCTGCCTCCATCAGAACCACTGCCATGGACGTTATCTCAAATTCAACAATTTCAGATATATTTCTTTGAATCTGTGGGTACCTCTGAGTATGATTATTAAAATACAAATGTAGTGATATATGGTATATTTCCTACTAATTATCACTCTGGGAGTAATTAGAAAGGGCAGAAGTCTCAGAGCTGCTTAAAGTTATGGGCGCAGTCTGGTGTGATAAAAATGCTGAGTGTGTAGATAGCAAACTGTCTCAATCACAATATTGCTGGAGAACTGATTCAATTGTGACAATCTGGCAGAAGCAATGTCACAAAGTAATGGAGTGAGAGTTCTAGAATCAAATTACCTAGGTTTGAATCTGAGATAAAACCATTACTAGTTGTGTAAATTTGGCTATATTAGTTAACTCCTTTTAGCCATCATTTTCTCATTTGTAAAATGTGGATGCCACTAGTATATATATTATAAGGTTATTATAAATATTAAATATATTAACAAATAAAAAACAACAGTGCATGGCCCATGGTAAGTGAGAAATTAATATTGGTAACTTTCAAAAAATTGTGATATTTAATAATATGTATATGACTATTAAGCTATGTAATGTTTGGATTGAAATCTGCCAATATATATATATATATATATATATATATATATATATATATATATATACATATATATATACATACATATATATATACATATATATGTATATATATATGTATATATATATGTATATATATACATATATATATACATATATATGTATATATATATGTATATATATATATGTATATATATATATGTATATGTATATATATATGTGCATATGTCTATATATATGTGTGTATATATACATATACATTTTTCATAAATGCTTTCCCAGTAATATTGTTCCTGGCTAGTTTTACTCATGTTTACATACAAATCTGAAACTTCTATATGCATAAAAAAAGAATGTATACTTACTATTTTACATTTGCGTGTGCCATTTTAAGATATCGCTAAGCATCTGAACTCCACAGACTAGTATAAATGTGGGATATGTTCCCATCCTTTTATGACATATTAAATATTTTAATCTAAATTTAACAGTTTTCAATTAATTTAGCTTATATTTTCATCAAGCTCTCATCTACTTAGAGTTAAAACATGTACTATACATATGTTTAACTATTTCAAATTCCAATATATATATATATATATATATAGTAACTTAAAAAATGTACTTTTAATAGTTTTTATTATTTATATTGTTCTATATAACTGAGAAAAAAATAAAACCAAGGATAAAATAATTTTCTATCACTTCCCAACCATTAAACCAAGTAGGCTTGAATTTTTTCTCATTCTTCATCCAAATGTCATATAATAATTTTATTTAGAAAAAAAAATTTCCAATAATGTACTTACCAGCATCTTCAACTGCTCCAAGACACTTCTAAAATTGGTGGTGATATGTAGAATATAATGTTAATAATTTCTGATGAAGTTGCCATTCAGTGCCAGTAGCTCAGATTTATGGCTAATTGTATGTTAATAGCAAGTCTTTTTCTTCAGTGAAATACCATAAATCACAACTAATTATAATGGATTCATATTACCTACAAAAAGTATTTACAATAAATGTAAATGGGGTATATTAGTTTCCTAGGGCTGCCATAATAAATTACGACAGCCTTGTCTTAAAACAACAGAAATTTATTCTCTCCATAGGCCTAAAGTCTGATACTGGGGTGTCAGTAGAGCTGTGCTTCCCTAAAGAGTCTAGGATAGAACCTGCCCCTTTCCTTCCCAGCTCCTGGCGGATCCAGGCATTCCTTGATTTGTAGTCACATCACTTTAATCTTTACCTCCATGGTCATGCCACTCTTCTTCTGTGTGTCATCTCTGTGTGTCCTGTGGTGAAGGGCATTTTGAGACATCTCTTCTAAAATGAAGGATAAGTTGCTACGTCTGTGCCCTCTAAAACAACAACCCCCCACCCCCCAAAAAAAAAAACAAAAACAGGGACTAGGTCTTTCTGAGGTCTTTTGGATTGTGGAGGCAATGTGGTCCTCACTTGGGTGTGCCATTTACCAAGTGACCTGAAAAGATGCTATTTTGATACAGGCCAAAAACAAGAGAAAGGTTTCACAAGCTCAGGCTGCCAGGCAAGATGCTCAGCTACTTGAGCCATGAGGTCCACCAGTCATCAAAAATCAAACTGCTGACACATACACATATTATCCTATTAGGAGCACCTGTCTGAAGAATAAATGTTTGCATGAGACTGTTAACAAATATATCTGCACATTTAATGTATCACTTTCTTCTGGAGGGAGGTAGAAACAACCCAGGTTCCTATCACTGAAGGAATGAGAGAAGCAAAAATGAAGGATGCAGTGTTAAAAGCATGGGCTCAGCATACTCTCAGAAGCACCAATAGATCTTACAGAACATACTGTTGAGAGTAATAGATAAGAAATATAACGAGCTCCAGAGCAGGACATTATTTCTGTAAATCAAAATTGCATGCAAAGACAAAGGAATACGACATATTTTAGAATGGTATTTGTATCAGGATTCATATTAATCCCATTCAAAGGGATATACAGAAGGGGATAGGATTAGAGAGTGTGGCTAAAGGGCAAGTAAAACAAATTAAAATAAAATGAATTATAATGGATGACAGATATCAAGTCCTGTGCAATAATCTGAGGAATCGATCAATTGAAACGTCTATATCTGAACACAAACAGGCTGGCTTCTTTGGGAACTGTCTTCCTTCCATGTTAGAGTCCAAAAGTGTCTTTTGCTAAGAGATACATAAAACGTATAAGAGTCTTAAATGTAGTAAAAGCAATCATCTGTTGGAAATTTTATAAAATGTGCTTAGGTAGAAGCACCTAGCCAGTTCTTGAGAATCTTTTGAATGACGATGAAGAAATAAGTTGCCAACTCAAGTGTTATTAATACAAAGCAAAGGCTATCAGCAAACATGAGAAAGTTGATTACTCACCGTAATGTGCTATGGTATTCCACATCTGGACAAAGTCCCACATATACCAGAAAGAATAGAAAGCCAATATATTATTCCATTTTTCAATAGGTTGGCAGCATGAAAGATTCCCTTAGCAAATAGACCTTTCAAAGGGAACACATATAGGAGTGATATTTTTTTTAAAAGTTAAATCTGTTTTTGGATTTCTTAAGATTAGAACCTGACATTTAATTTGAACTATTTTTTTATAACTATATTAAAGTGGAGGTGATTTATTTTTGTGGTATATCTTTTAGGCTAACAGGTTGATGTAGTACTACAAAACTAAGGGTCATGCATCTATCTCCAAATACAGTTCTAGCTACAACCCTTCAAAATTCCTCATCAAACTCACCTCCTTCATGGAACTTGCCTTCATTTGATAGTCCCTAAAGGATATCATCAGATTAAAATACATCTGCATAAATATGGTCATGTTAATTTTTTTCTAAATGTGGTCTTTTGGGGGACTTTTAAGACTTCTACTTGATTGCCTTGTTTTCATAAAATCTTTTGGGTTTCAGGATTATTTATATTGCTCTTATACACATCTTCAAAATATATTGATCCTAGTAATGATATAAGATCCACGTATTGCTTTTAAGCTACTTTACAGATCACACTCAAGTCCTTTGATTTCACAGAGTCTTCCTTGACACTTAATTTAAAGATACGACATTGGTCTTCAAAATCTGACATTTGTATCATTGGTGAATTGCACTGCAGTTTTATTGACCTTTATCTTGTTTTTGTGCTCACTGGCTCATCTGATACCATACTGTCAAAAGAAGAGCATTAACAATTTCTCTACTTCTCTGTCAATTAGTGTATCTTTTCCAAGAGCACTGCTGGCCGTTCATCAATAGTTCTTAGCTTGGCTTAGCCTTCAACTCTCTATAACCTTTATAGCCTTCAGGGAGCCATTTCTTTTTGCATACCCTAATCTTCTGGATTTATATACTAGTAAACCCAAGGGCTGCTTCTCAGTCCCAAGGTGTCTACACATACTCTTTTATTTCTTTGCCAAAGTTCCTGGGGTTCCCCCCGCCCTTTTAAAGCAACCATTATTTTCTGTATTCTTTCAAGATCCTTCTTTTCAAGACTGGCTCAATTTTTCTTGCTGGCTCTACAGATAACCTATTACTAACCTATTATGACATTCTGCTAGCATAAGCTCTGATGAGGGAATTGGAGCCTGGCAATGACACCTTTATTTTTCAATGGAATGTTTTTAATTACAGTAGAGACTCTTGCAATACATTTATTTTGATTTCTTCTCCTTTTATTTATGTTTTATAGAGCTATTATTTCTTTCCTTCTAAAAGAAAGAAAATATATTTTGCTAATTCTCTTCCAAAATCTCCACTGATGAACCATTTACAAAGTAAACATGAAATATCTAATTTGTAAATCAAAGCCAGTATCTGATTCTAATTTTAAATTTCCACCTTGATCTTTCACTAGTTTTCTCCTCAAACCATAGATTAGTACCAAAGAAACTACTATCCATTTTTTCTATATACTCTTTTTTAAAAAATACTTTCTCTACTGCTTCTCCAAACATTTGCTTTGATTACATCTACAATCAACATAATCTATTAGTTATTTTTCTTCTTGTTATCTTTCTTTTAATGAATCTTTGTTTGAAATCCAGAGATTGGAATCTCTTCCATACATATTTGTAGTACTTTATCTTCATACACATTACTAGCTAGTGTGAGTTTTTAAATCTGTCTTATGAAACTGTAAGCTTTGTGAGAGCAAGGGCTATGTCTCTAGCGTTGCAGCCTAGTCTATGCCATAGCACATAGGAGACACCTTCATATATATATCCATACATAATACATATCCATACATAATACATATATAGATGCATCTCATACATATTTATTGAGCAATTGGAAGACTGTATAAATGTGCTATCCATTTTGTTGGCCAACAAAAACCCTATTAATCTATGATAAATTTTATCACATCCTTCTAATTTTGCAAATTTTAAATCTAAAGGAAACTTACTTTATATAATGAATTTGAATAACATTTATTTTAAAACATTATTTAATCATAATTTAAAAAAATGAAGCCATGGGTTAAATTCTTATTTTATTAGTATCCACCAAAATTGAGTATTATTCAAATATAGCATTCTTTCTAATTTTCTGAAACAGAAATAGATAATGAAAAGATATATTCACCTATTATTAATGTTCTAGTTATCGAAGTGCAACATTTTAATGAAAGTCTTCCTAGAAAATTTAATATAAAAAATGGTTATATTTAATGGAAAATGTGTGAAACATATTTAATGTGTTAAGTAATTAAACACAGCCTATTGTCAATAACATGTTTTAAAAAAATCTCATTATGTACAATTGAAAAAGTTTTAATTTCCTGTCTGAGGAATTCTTTCTAAATTATCATACTTTTTAACATAAAATAACTTTATAAACTACATTAAATTGAACCCTTTTTATGTTCTTTATAATCTAAATTTTAACAGAAATAGTCATTCTCCAAACAATGTCATTATTGTCAGAACATTATAATAAAAGCTTGCACGCAATTCACTTATATATTTTCATTGGCACGGTACCAATAATTTGTAAGCACAACTCTTCCTTCTTCCTTTCTGCCTTCCTTCCTTTTTTCCTTCCTTTCTTTAATATTTATCAAGGACCAATCTTCTTTGGTCAAGGATGTGGAGTACAATTAGGTCATTTCCTTTTGCATGTTCCAGTTTAGTGGAGAATACATATATTAATCATATAGTAATATTATGAGCAGGGAGGTTCATCGCTCAATCAGAGGACATATAGAATTTGACTTAGAAGATTTGAGAACATTTTTTTAGGGAACTGAAAGTAGAGCTAAGATATGAAGAAGGTTAGAAGTTAACTCAGTGAAGACAGAGAGAAGAACACTCTAGGAACAGAAATAAGAGGCAAAAAAAGTAATATAGCAGGAAAGCATGTAATGTTTCACAAAATTAAAAAAAAATCAATATGACTGAGCCAAAGAGAATAAGGAGACTATGGTACAAAATAAAGGTGGAGAGAAAGTCAGCGTCAGCCCATGTGTGAGACCTTCTAGTGCATGTTTAGTGTGTTACACATAATCCTCAAACAACTGAAGAGAAAATGAATGAGTTTAAGCAAGAGAGAGAGGAGTGAGCATTCAGTTACTAGCCCCAAAAGTGGCTTTATGTAAATCAGAAAAAAAAAGTAATTTCTTCAAGATGATTTACTGCCATCTGCTGAAAAACTGTCCAATAAGTTTATAAGTATATAAGACTACCGAGGGAAGGACGTCCCCTAAAATTGTTCTAAACACAACCTGCACAATTATAACCTGAGGTTCTGAATGACTGAAGACTTTGTGAAGACAGCACTATATCTAAATGAAAAGAGAGCATTCACCCAAAATTGAGAGTGCATTAACAAGACAGTGCAGGAAAAAGACTCAACTGAGATTTGGATTTAATTTTGGAGGTGAAAAAATGAGATTAACATATAATTAAAAGATAAACTTAACACGATAATGTTAGAGAAGAAATATGGGAAAGAGAAGGTATTGTCATGGATGACCCCTTGGTTTCTGGCACATGTAAGGGCACGTGCCATTCATTATGACAAGAAACACTGGAAGAGAATTGGCTCTGGGGAAGAAATGGAAAAGATTATTACTTCAGTTGTTGACTTGTTTGAAGGGATTTCAAAACGTTTCAACTGGTGAGATCGAGAGGACAGTGGATATAAATCTGAAGCCCAGGGGAGAAATCTCAGCTGAAGGTAAACTTGCAAATCTTTGATATGTATGTGGACATGATTGTTGTGTGCTTGGAAGAGACTATCTTGAGAGAGAGTCAGAGTTGATAAGAGTTAACTGTGCAGCACTTGGAGGCTGTAGAGAGGACAATTAATCATTGAATGTGACAGTAAATAACAATAATAAAAGGGGAAATGTCACCACGTCTGAGGAAAGATGAGTTTTAAAGAAAGAATGAGGGTCGACTGTACTGAGAGAGCACATACAATGGAAAGTTTAGAAACACTTTCTTTGATTAACTTTTTTAAGGACTGTATTAATTAAACTGAGCATAAACTGACTTGGTTTGGAGAGACCTACCAAGTGCGTATGTAAGGAATGGAGGCAGCAAGTAAAGACCATCCTTGAGAGATGTGGTTGAAGTGTGAGAGTAATTAGAGCCTTTTTATTTCATTAGCTTATTTTCATTGTTGTTTTACATTTAATGTGAGATTCTCTAGCATATTTAATAATTTTCACAACTGTTTTGAACCTTAGTGAGTCTTGAATTAAATTCTTTATGTATTGGGCTTATATTATATTCATTTTAGGAGAGCAGATATATTAAGGTTATCAAAATCAGAAAGAAAGAGTAAACAAGTAGTATTATATCTTGACTTTGAAAGTGGTTAGGATGTCTGGAGTGACAGGAGGAAAGGAAACTAAATGGCCAAGTTTTAATGGAATATTTGGAGATGCATGAGATGATTGCTGTAGTTGCGTTTCTTTTTCTTCAGTCATTAGATACAAGATCAGGGACATAAAATGGGCTTTACTTATTCAAAGTTTTAAATGCCAAGCTAAAGACATACGAAAGAGCAGGGAGAAGAGTGAGGCTAGAACATGAAAGATGATGGAGGTGATGAAAGATTCCCTTGGTTCATGCAGCTATCAAAATCATCATAATGAAACCTCCCAAGTTTGGCGTAATCCTCAGTGATGCAAAAGTGCTTAGAAGCTGCCAGATCTTTGTTCCCTTGATGGGAACAGAGTGTCATCGCTCTTGTAAGGGTAAAGAAATACTTTAGTGAAGCACTTGCTGCTTCTCAGCGTGCCCTTCCCTTATGCTTGAGGTACAGCCAAAATTATTCAAACAACTCTTGTAAATTTAAACTCATACAGAAATTACCTTAGGCTGAAACATGCTGAATTTGGGAATACATAGCGACTTCTACACACTAATCTACAAATTTAACTTAAAAAATAAAAATTTACAACTGTCAGGTTTTTTTTTATTTTAGCATTATATGCATAATGTGGAAAAATTAAAAATAATATTTTAAAGTATGAAAAGTTAAAACCTTTAGCGTGGCCATCCAAAATAATCATAGTTGAGAATATATATGATAACATTTTTAGGCAATTCTATTAATAATGCTTAGATAACATTTTTTAAAATTGCATCCTAAAATTTTTATAAGCATAACATGAAAGACATAGTTCTATTTCACCAATTATCATCTCCTTTACCTTCAAAATATAAGCATGGTTAATATTTTGGTGCATCCTAATAAAATTTTTCGAAAAAAATGCTTTAAAATAAACATTTTAAAACATAATGATTAAAACTTAAGTTTTCATATTAAAAGAACTTTTGTTTCTATGCTTGTCATGTTCCTCCTTACTAAATAATCTAAGAAATGTCTCTAACTCTCAATGACTGATTTTCAATAAAGTTATAGTTCAGATATGAAGACAGCTTGGTTATGAGTCAGTTATTAGAAAGAATAAAACATTATTTTATTAATGGTATTATGGCATTGTCTTTGATTTTAGTCAATTTTATATGAAAGAAATGTTTTAATTTTAATGTACTGTCTATTAGTTAAGTACAGTGTTGCCAGTATAGACATTTGACATTTGAATCTAATTTTCTGAATTAGTTACCCATGCTACCTGTCCATTTTTATTCTGAGCAGTTTGTCTTCTTTAAATCTCATTTTAAAATTTTATATTTCTTAAAATTTAACACTTTATCTGTCAAATGTATTTCTGTTGCTTACTGAGAGTATTTGTATATAATATTCTATGTAATAGTTTGACTTATAAATGCTTCAATTTATAAAATTAAATTATTAGGTAACCAATTTTATTTGTTTTCATTTAGATGAGTTATTGATCCAGGAACTTTTTACTAAAAATTTGCTAGAGATTTATAGTTTTTTTTTTTATCCATTGAACATTGAATATATTATGGTCAAATTATAATATTTCTTCTTATTTTCTCTGTGTGGATCACATTTTAATTATTATGCCTTTGTATTATATTTTAGTCTCTCTTTAGCCTCTTGTAATGCTCTCTTTTTATCTGATTGTTTGATAAATATTCATGCTTATTTATTCTTCCACATTACCCTCAGAATCATTTGTCATATTTGGGGTAAAAAATATTCCATGCTGCACATAATTTATTAAATAAGTTAAGGAGAATTGAACTCTTTATAAAAATGTGTTTTCTCAATTAGTGGCATGCTCTATTTCTTCATCTTTTAAAAAAATTCTCTAGATAAAAATGTGCAATTTATTTTTCAATTAAGTTTATTGGGGTAATATTGGTTAATACAATTATATAATTTTCAGGCATACATTATAATTTAACATCTGTATATTCTATTGTGTGTTTACCACCCAAAGTCTAGTTTTCTTTAGCTACCATATATTTGATCCCCTTTACCCACTTACCCACTTCACCCTTACCCTACCCCTAATACCTGTACCCCACCTACCTTCCCCCTTCTCCCCCACTTCCTAGCAATTTTCTTCAAAATGATATATAACATTTTTGGTAGGTTTATTATATGTATATTTTTAAAATTTTATATTAAAGAACCCATTTTGAAAAGATTTCTTTTCCCTTATATTTTTAGCTGTTTAATTCTGCACCCCACGGGTTGTAATCATAAGCTATAAGGAGTGTGAAGTTAAAGAGTAGAAGTGATCATCAAAGAGCACATTTCAGTCGAGACCTACGATGTGATTAAACAACAATGATGATAACAATAGCAAAACAGGAGGACAAGAACCAAAAAAAAATCACTTGAAAAATATTATACCAAAGACTCCCAGTTAAGCAGACTTCAGGGTGTACCCATGGAAGTGAAAGACCAAGGAAGTTGGGGTCTTAGGCTTCAGGCCAAGACAAAAGGAGCTGAGTTTGACCAGGCAAACCAGGACTAACCTTGCACAGCCCGTAACTAAAAAAATGAGATTTTATCCTATAAGCTGTGAAAAGCCATCTTCCCTTTATTTCTCTGACACTCGACTTTTAATTATTAAGAGGACCAAATTAGCTTTATCTTCAAAATATATCCATTACCCAACCACATCTTGTGACTTCTACTGCTACCATCTTGTTCCCAGACATCATGGCCTTAACAGCTTCCTCATGCTGCCCCCCAACAAACTTGCACCCCTGCTGTACCCCACACAGCAGCCAGGGGTAGGCCCCCAAGACAAAGTAAGTCAAGCTGCTCTGGTCTCTACACTCTTCCACCTCAACATCTAAAGATAAATTAGATTGGCGTGGACAGCTTGCTTTTCTTCCACCCACTAAAACTGGGATTTTGAGCATTTCATAAAATTAACTGGAATATTTTTTTAGCCAAAGTTCTTGAACTATTTATATATATGGGTAGGTATTATTTGTTCTTTAAAAGTTAGAGCTAATTAAAAAATAAGTCAAAAGTTCTAAAAGTTTGATTAAAATATATTAAAATATTACGAATTATATCTGACCTGTTGATCTATTAGCTTTATGTACATATATATACATATATATATATATATATATGTATGTATACATGTACATATATATACATATATATATATTTCAATAACTTTTGGTAATTTATAACTAACTGTTCACTATTGCATTATAATTTTATTGTACAGCAGCTTAAGAAATGTTGCCTTTAAATACTGTCCTCACAATAATTTGGACTGTCATTGTAGTCTTACTGAGTTTTGTGGGAAAAAAATGTATTCTGTAAATGCAAAACTTATATAAATCACTTTATATAATTATATATCATTTTATATGTGCATAATTTGTTTCCTATATCTGTAATATCAAAAATATAAAAAGAATTACCTTATTCAAAGATATATCTTTATACATTTTAGATGAGTTATTCTTTCAAAGAGAGAGTGATTTATTAAAGTACTCTTAAATAGTTATGTATATTGATTTTTTTTGGATTTGTTTTATTTAATCCCATGCTTTTGTTACTTGAGGCAAAGCACTTCATGACTGTTATATAACCATTGGGGCTATAAACAAAGCATTTTATCTCCTGAAAATTTTTTTAGATATATTGTCTTAGGTATTTTAAAACGTCACAGTAGGATTTTATGTTCTGAACCTATCTCTGAGAATCTTCCTATTTTTCTTCATAGAGTGTAACGCAAAATGTATAAATTGATTAGCTTTGTTCTATGAACATCATCCTTCCCTGGTTTCCATCACTGCAGTAGGCTTCATTTAATTTTAAAATTGAAGTTCATATTTACTGTGAGTTTTTGACTATGCGGTAAAAAAGAGATTGTTGAGAAACTATTGTCATATTTTCTATTTCTTTCCCATATTTCCTTCCCAGACATGCAATCCCATTTTTCATAGTCATAGTTTTGACTCAATAACATAACAGCAAGTGTTTTTAAATACACCTAAATTATGAATAAGAAAATTAGAAAATAAAAAGAAATCTTGCATCGATAATCAGCCTTTCAAATAGCACTACTGTTCCACTGTCTGCCATTGTTCTATCTCTGTTGTCCTTAGTATAAAGCATATTTTATACAAAATTTTAAAAAGTAATTTGATTTAGTAGCCAGTCAAATCAATTTATTATTCATTTTTAATTTAATAAAATATTACTCTGAATTCAGAAAGCTAGCTCCAACATTCTGAAAACATGGTTCGGTCTTTTTTCCCTACTTTCATTACAGCAATTACATCAACAGAAACAATTAAATGTTTTAACATACAGTCCATAAATTACTGATTTCCATTAGAGTCAGTTTATGACCCTCTTGAGCAAGGCCTCTGTTGCAAACTGTTGTGAGACACAATTTGAGACAGCGTTTTTCTGTTTCAATTGTACTGCATAACCCCTTCGGTAATTCTATCTGTGCTGCACACATAAATCAAGATAATTCTGTGATATGGGTTTTATATGATAGTTTCTTATGTGCTTATTACTTGGAGGCTGATACTTCTGAAACTTTTTTTTTAACTGCAATGTAAACTGACAGCTTGCCCTGAGGGGTTCTTTTTTTGAGGAACAATGACTACAGGCTGTATTTTATTTTTGTAGCCTCGGAACTGCATTTGTAAATTGACTTAACTGAAAAGCATCCATCTTCTAACCAGAAAAGAAAAATGGATTTCTAATGGACTTGCCAGAATAGATTTGGGCTTTTACTTATAGAGTTTCAGTAAATATATAAATAATCATTGGTTTATCAATTAGGATATCTTAAAAACAAAATAAATTATAGTCCAATCTCAAAAGGGGGCAACAGCCTTTAGGGAGACTAATCAAAGCATATTTGTTAGGGTTCTTCATTTTTTTTCATTACAACATGAAAGGGATATTAACATCTTTGTTAACAAAGAACTTTCATTATACTTGAACTGTCATTCTAGAATGCAGTAGATAAGCTAAAAACAAATATTTGTTTAAGGATTTTCTTGTATTCTGCAGATGGTGTATATTCTCTATCCGCATAGCTAGTTATCATTATTCAAGGCTATTTCACAAGATGCAAGCAAGCAAATAAAAATAAAGAGTATATAAGTTAAATTTTATATTCTCTATGAAATGTAAGATATATACAAATTACCAAGGAAACTGGAATACAAGTGCAAGTCATTATGCAATTGAGAGAATAAAAAAATGGGACAGATTAGCAGAAGTAAATAAAAATGATCTAAATTAATACAAATTGTAGGGTAAAATTTTTATCTTTGGCACAAAATCAGATTGGAATGAACACTGTCAGCCACTGATAGAGGTTGGAGTTAGCTTTGCTGCAAATAATGGTGAAAAAAGTTGGAGGCATAAAAGGAAGAATAGGAAACAAGAATAGGAATTAGAAGCCCAGAGAGAAATGTTTCATGGCTAGCTTCTACAACCTACCAAAGCAGACATAAACAAGTTACATTAATAGGATTTAATTAGGAATCTGAGAAGAGTCAAGCAAAAAAATCGAACCGTTTGAAAAATCAGACTTGGCGCAGCAAAGTTTGGAAATAGGACTTTCCTACATCAATCTACAAACTGAATGAACACCCAAAAATACCCTTCAGGATAGCACTATCAACATTTACCTCCAATTAAGCTTTTGAACATATCGATGGTTTTGACAAACACATGTCCCCCCAAAGTTTTGCTTTTTTAATCTTATGGGATTTATTTTAATTTAATGAGAATTGCACATAATCTCTTTTGCTGTTGAGTAGATTAGAATATTATTAACCAATGGCATTATAGATTTTATTAACACCAAATCAGAATGGTCAGTTTTATACAACTACTTTAAAAAAAACATTTAAAATATCTTAATAATTACAATTTTTTAAACAGTAAAGTTAAAAATTGTCTTAATATACATGCCTCACAGTGCAAGGCTGAAATTACTTATGGAATATTCCATAAATTTCTACAACTCAAGTTAAAGGCTTTATAGTTTTAAAAAAATCTCAAGTTCTACATTGCCAAAGGCAGCAGTGTGTTATGGTCCTGGGAAAAAGTACTTCTGAAAACAGCAAAGCCATCTTTTTCTACCAAGCAATATGGTGCTAATAAACATTAGAAAATATTTTCTTTTGCCAGGATGTCAAGTACTGAGACATGAGACTGTGCCCTCGAATATGTTGCTAATATTAGTTGACTGATTAAGTCACTGCGGGTGGCATTTATTGCCATGAACTATTGTGCTTCACTTTATCACTCAGACTAGATCACAATGTTCCAACAGCCACAATCTGTTAACTCTCATCCAAAGAGCTAAAATGCCCTTAAAGGAAGCATTACTTACCTCTGAAGGTTCCCTAGCAATTTTGAAGATTTCATAAAGCTTGGTAAAGCTCCATAGCAGCTATTGGATTGATACTAAATTAATTATGAAGTGGAAAAGAAAAAAAATGCTTTCTTTTCCACAAGATACTGAGCCTTGTACCCTGAGTTGTATGCACATTTCAGTAAAAATCAAGAATTATGCTCTATTGGATTATCCAAACTACAACAATAATTTGCACATTGCAATGGATGACATAAAGGACACAATAAAATTCACCACTGACTCCGTTATCTCCAATCCCCTCTCCTACTCCACAAGGAGAAAATATTAACTATCCAATATATATCTTTTCAAATAAGTTTCTAAGTTCATATAAACATGAAAACACTTTAAAGAGTATTTCTACAAAAATGCCATTGATATATATGACTCTGCAACTTTCCTCTTTTACTGAAGATTATATTCATATAGAAATCTATTTTCTCTTTCATGATCACATAATATTAGTTATTTATGGAGATGTTATGATTTTTTTAGTCATATTTCTGTTGATATTTAGGATGCTTTCATTTTTTATCTCTTCAAGGAATTCTGCAGAAAATCTTTATATGTTAGGACTTTCCATATTTTTATTACAAAGTGAGACTGTAGAGTCTAGTGAAATGCATATTTCAATTTTAGATTCTGCCACCTTAGTTTCCCAACAGGTCATTGTGACTGTCACTTCCATTAGAAATATATGAGCATGCTCATTTTGATCACCCTTACCAGAATTGGATATTATTAAATCTTTAACTTATTTGCCAATTTGTTCAATAAAAATTATTTATCAGTGGTTAGCTTTTCTCTGATTAATAACAAGTGTGAACATCTTTTTACATACTTATTAAAAATATGAATTGATATCTTTTCTACTCTGTATATTCTTGTTATAGCCTTTATTGTAGTTTCCATTTGGTTAATAGTCTTTTACTTATAAATTTGTAGAAGCTACTGATATATTAAAACATCATCCACCCCTTTTTTATTATTATTATGTTTCAAATATTTTCTCTGAGTTACTTTATATTTCTCTGACTTGTTCTCCCATTTGAAAAAAAATTATTTCTTGTCCTAAAATATATTACATATAGTTTTTCTTTTAGTTTGTATTTTCCAAAATTTTTTTCTAATGTTTTAAATTTGGATTTTAATCTTTTAGGTATTAATTTTTATATATGGTATAAAATAGTTTAGATTTTTGTTCTGAAAGATAATAATGCCTGCTTGATGATTAATTTTTAATATTTTAATTCCATAAATTTTAAAGTTTTTACTCATGGGTATAAATTAATTCCGATATGGTTATTATACCAAGAGATTATTAATATGCTTTATTAGACATTATTTTATATAGCATGATACTTATTTCTTTGTTCCTTCCCTTCTTTCTGGGTTCCAGAAAGAAAACTTACTACTCTAATAAAATTTCTTTGAATGACTAGCCACCTGCTATTTTGAATTTTGTTCATGTCTAAAGTTGTTATTTGAGGTGGGGAAAGGAGGAGTGTGTGTGTGTGTTTGTATGTTTGTGTGCACGTGTTGTAGCTCTCCCAGCTCTTCTTTTATTTCCTTGTCTGGCATAGATTCTGACAGTGTGAAGGGCTACACCCCACTCAGACTCTTAGCAGAAGGTTCTGTTTGCTATTTTAATTGTGACATTGTAAATACATCTTGGCTACAGTAGCACAGGTGATTTTTGATGAACCAGTTCTAGGATTTTCTGTGAAAGCTGTGACGTTCAATGTTAAAAGTTAGGAATTTAATTAGTTTGTCAGGAATTGGGGCTAATACATCTTATTATTTGTTTTGTTTTGTTTTGATGTAAGTGATCTTGGACATATGGAAACATATTAATAGACATCTGCCTATTCATGACTTGCTTCATTGTCAGTGATGAGTGGGGATATAATATTAGTCTTGTTTTCTATTATGAAAACAAATGTGTAAAAAAAAAAAGAAGGCACAAATTAGACAATATAATTAACTAAAGGTCATAATGGCCTTCATTCACGTAATAACTCTTAGTGGCTAACATTTTTTATAATATTCATCCATGTAAAAGTTTAAAGTAGGTCTTCTCTGAAAAAAAATAAAGTTATACTTTTTCATTTTATCTTTTCAGTCATTTCTGAGTTCTCTCTTTCATAACATACTTAATTTCCATTTATTTAAAGTTTTACCTGAAGTCTATTTTTCTAAATAGATGGTTAATTAATGGGGATGTTATTGTAATAAGAATAAAGGAACAAAGTCAGCCAAATATTCAAGCGTTTACTGAGTATTCACAATTTGCTGACTGTATTCAGAGAAAGCTGCACCTTACTAATGGTGATGAAAGGAGGCATGGTGGGTAGCTTGAATCTACAGAGAAAGTGGTTTCCAACAAAAGAGCTGATGGGTCCTCTAGACCTTCAGTGAAAAGAGGGGTATAAAGCAGCCTCCCAGAGGACAGGCATTAATTATCAAGGAGATTCAGCCAGCGATCACCACAAGAGAATCTCTAAAAATACAAAAAAGCAAACCTAAAAAGATCAACTATCAACTACGCATCAGCACTGCACAAAGAAAACAGAGGCCAGATTAAACATCACCCAAAAATGACAGCAAAGTACTTCTTCCTGTTAATTTTCAAAAAGTTTAAACATATGACTCAACAAATATAAAATGAACATGTGTCAAAGAAAAAGTAATTGAAGAGGAAACCATGAAGGTAGCATATCCACTTCAAAGAGGATTTGAGGAGTTGAGGTTTGTCAACAATGTAATGGGGTTATCTCTTCTGGCAGAGGATTTACTTAAAATTATCTGCATCTCTCTTGGACAAAAATTTCTAAGTTAACATGTAACTCCAGTAAGTCTAGGACTTGTTTAAAGTGAGTTGAACAAAGTATATTTTCATGGATAATCCTCAGGCATGTTTGGTAAAAAAAAAAAAAAAAAAAAAAAAGCCCATATGACCTTAAGATGATACACTGACTATCTCTTAGCTTTATTCCCAAATTTGGAATAATTTGTCTTAACACATCTTTATCCTGAACTCCCTTCACCCTGTCCAATCCCCAAGGATTAAAAATCCACTTCTAATGACATGTAATTACACTCCATTCTCCATGGCATGCTTCTACGTGCAAAGATGACCCTGAATGGAGCATAAGGGGTCTATTTATTTTGAATAATGTTCAAGGCTTTTACGACTATACTGTATTATACATTTCAGTAATTAAAAGGCGACTTCTAACAACACACTGTATATTTGAAATTTTCTAAGTGAATAGACAAAATGTTTTTGCTAAAAAAAGAAAATAAATATGTGAGGTGATAGATGTGTTAATTAACTCACTGAGGGGATCCTTTCTCAATGTATATATACATTAATCACCATACTGTACACTTTAAATATCTTAAAATTTTATTTGTCAGTTATACCTCAATAAAGCTGAAATAAATAAAAGGACACTGGTTTTAAGACTAAAAGTAACACAAGATGGTATGGAATAAGTCTTAGATTTTTTTTTTTCTACAAGATAGATTGAAGAGACAATGGGGAAATAGTAGGACTGCTTCATAAATGCACCCAACTGAGTTCACCTTATTTTATAAAATTGTTATATTTGTAAGAGTGAACAATTGAGAATAATTGTCATTTACAAGAGAATGAACAAATAAATTGAGGCATAATCACACAAGAAAATGACTCTAAAATAAATTAACTCTAAATACTATGAAGTATTCAGGATTAGATCCTGGAACCATAAAAAAGGATTAATGAGAAAAAATGAAAAATTAAATAAACTATAAAGTTTAGTTAATAGCAGTATATCTACATTGGTTTCTTGGTTTTAACAAATATACCATGGTAATGTGAGATGCTGACATTGGGTGAAAATGGGTGAGAGAGTTATGGAGACTGATATGCTTAAGTTTATCTGTCAAGAAGACTGAGCCAAAGGGCATTTAGATACCGGGTTAAACATGATTCCAGGTGTGTCGGTGAGGGTGTTTCTGAATGAGACTAACATTTGAAGTGGTAGGCTGAGTAAAGCAGGTTGCCCTTTCTAGCATGGATGGGCCACATTCAATTAGTTGAAGGCCTGAGTAAGAAAAAAAGGGTGACTCTTCTCAAAGATGAGGAAATTCCTTGTCTGACAGCTGTTGAGCTGGGACACCATTTTTTTTTTTTTTTCTGCTTTCTGACTTCAACTGAAACATCATCTCTTCTCCTGTCTCTTTGGACTGGACCTGAACCACGGGACAATTCTGTAGCTTGTCCACTGCAAATAATGGAACTTGTCAACCTCCACAACGGTGTAAGCCAATTTCTTATTATAATAAGTCTCTTTATAGACACAGGCGTATTTTTCAGCTGGAGTCATTTTTGATATTTAAATTCAAAATATGAGCACTGATTTTTTTTTTCTTTTTTAGATACAAAGATCTAAAAACCAAAATGCACAGAGGAAACGAAGGTCCTGCTCTGTCTTACACTGGTCCCCAACCAGTGTTTGGATCTTATACCAGCCCTACCTCCTCTCCAACAGACTCAGATTCACAGTGGCTACTTTACACTACGGCTGTAGTGCATTTCTATTTCATACGGTGTGCACACCCCTTTCCAGCGTCTTCATTCTTAACAGCAAAACAACAAAACAGCTGTTGGTAAGGGGTATGTCTTCCCAATGGCATTAGTCTACCCAAAATGGGAAAGTGAGACCTCTCAGTCAGGAAGTCTTACACACACACACACACACACAAACACACACACACACACGCACACACGCACACATGCACACACGCATACACATCTCCTATCACTTCTGTTTCTCTGGACGAAAAACCTGACTAATATAGAAACTCTCTATAAAATCTTTGCAAATTTTCTATGTTAATTTTATTAAAAACATTAATTAACTAAAGCTACACACACACACACACACACACACACACACAAAGGCAAATCACAAAATATGTCTTTAAGAAATGTTATAAACATATTGCTTTTACTTTTCTATTCAATTGTAATCTACCAACACATCCAGATATTAAATTCACTGATATTTAGACTTAAAAATATATCTTGTTACATACATATTTACATCAATTAAATGTGTTTTTTTTCCTATAAAAATTAGTTTGCATACCCTTGTTTGCAAAATAAGAGCTGGTTAGAACAGTAGCAAAAAGTACTGATAACATTTCTAAAACATTAATTGTTACTACATAACAGTTTTACATTTTTCAGAGTTAATATACAAAATTTTATTTAGTTCTTACAGTAGCCATTTAAAAAGGAAGCAGATAATTATGCTAATGAGGATATTCAGGAATCTTAAATGACTAGTTATGGCATGACTAGTTATAGCACAGTAATAGCTGAACCTGAATCCAGTTTCAAATAGTTTACGAATATAGTATGACTATGGAGTCTATTGGAAAGTCAATAAAATAACAGCTTTGGAATATTTTGAGGGTCCTCACTTGATTTGCTACTATTTAAAGGATCCCGTGGTTTAACCAACTTGCTCAGAATCTATGTCCTGTAGGTTGCACATGAGCACACACTGGAACATGTCATTTTACTTTTCATTATATATACTTTGCTTTTCCTTTCACTAAAAATGAAATCCAGCCACAAAAATGGCTGTATCTTTGTACTTCTTAAGCTTCACAATTGTAACAAATATGCACATTAGAGATGAGGCAGGCACAGATCTATTTTTCTAAAATAGCCAAATGGCTGTCTTAGATAAATTGAGTGAGACAGAGGAAATTTCAAATCTAATCGCTATCCATAAGAATCCATTTTACTTACACGTCTTTGCCTACTGTCCGAAAGATTATCGATTGCTATAAGCTCCTTCTTTCTTTTTTTTCCCCTAGTTCTCTAAGATTGCCTTTTTTCAAGTACCTTCCCAATTGCCCAAAATTCATAAACTTCTTATTTGCAAAGTATATGAAACTGCATTTTGTTTTTACCATTTCATTCTACTCTCTTTAAAAATCCACACCTATATATCTTTTATTTGATTTATGAGATTTTTATCCTGTAATAACTGCAGCTAATACTGCCAGGGTCCTAATCTTCTGTGCGAAGTGGTGCTACAAATTATAAATGTTTATTTTAATTGCTATATAGAGAAATGTAAATTAAATAAAAATATGTATTTAGATAGTAAACAATCAAGCCTATGCTTGTTTACCTCCTCTGAGCATATGCCTATGAAGGAACACTGCTACCCTTTAAAATGCTTTTTTAGTGTTTTTATTTCAACATTTATTCAACATCTGCCACATTGTGATAGTTTTATTAAATATTGCAGGTGAGGAACTAGTTGCATTGATCATCCACAATAAATTCTGGTGTGTATCCATTCACATAGACTGTCTAATAAGAACAGGATGACGTTTAGCTAGTTGATATTTTGTGTCTTACTTCTAGCCATGATCTACTAAGGAGAAAATATAATATGGTCCTCTGGTCTCCCTCATAGTATAAGCAGGTAAGTGTCTACAAAGAGTCACCTTTAAGGCAAGATTTAAACTCCCTTGTGTTGCTGTAGGGAGTTTTTCTCTCGTGCTCCTTCGACATGACTAATAGATTCATTTTGGAAAACATCACACCAATTGTTGCAGAACCTACTTTTTGTTTCAAGAAATGATACCATTTCCAACTTCAGAATATTTGTAGATAGTATATTTTTCTTTTATTTTTCAATTATATTTTTAAAATTTTTATTCAAAGACAATGATTACAAAATGTGTCCTTTCATTTCTTTTTCATGTTATTAATGCAAGTAGAGTGAAACAAAAGATTTACATTTTTGATCTATTTTACTAAAGTATAGGTTATAATAGAAAAGAAATCATTTAAAATAATGCTGCCTACTTGAAAAATAATGCCAGAGGAAGCATAGGATAAGGACAAATCTTCAGGCAGGACCCGATGCTGCTTTACAAAATGAAAGTTCAACTAATTAAAAATCACCTGGTAACTGTAAATGAAAATTCAATATAACATTTTTGCCTTCAGTTCTTTCTATCCTTTTAACAGACTAAACAAAATGTACAGTGCAGTCTTGCATAAAAGAACAAAACATAAAAATCATTGACTGTTAACCTGTGGATTTGATAAATTATTCATCAAGATTTGATCCTATGGACATTTTCTCCCTATGTCCTTTCTTGGAAATAACCCATAAGGAAAGAAAAAGAGCATTTGGAAAGTTCTTATCTGCTAGCTGACTGCTATCTTAACCTCTCCATATCAGCCTAACCTTAGGGGCCTTTAAGCCTTTTTTCTTTTAGTACTTGATAGAAAACTTTCCAAGTTTTTACAAAACATTTTAAAAGTAGATTATTTCTGATATGGTATTCCATCTAACACTTTCTGGCATTTTCTATCAGAACTAATCTTTAGATTTTTTTTTTTTTTTTTACAACCCAAGAAGTATCTTATTCTTTTATATCTTATGTATTTATTTTGGGTATTTTCCTTAATTAGCAACTCTATAGGTCAGATAACAAATGTGTTATAAGTATAACTTTTACAGAACTGGAAGGACACTAATGCAATCTCAATACTGGGAAAAAGAGTTCCCATTTTTATTGATGTTGCCAGCTGTTTCAGCTCCAGTCCAATTCATCATTCCATTATAATCCAGCAAGAATCTGGACAAATGATTTTTGTGTCAGGAGCAAGTTCCCTCTTGAAGATAATCTTCCTTGCATTTTATAGATATAAAGTCAAGTGAAAAACACTTAGCTTAAAAACAAATGATCTCTGAACTCTGATTTCAGTCAAAATCCCCTTCAGAAAAAAATGAAGGCACATTACTTGATGGATTTACACATTCTAATATTTTAAATCATTGGCTTATGGTTTCCAGGCACTCTTCATCAATGTAAAGTTTTCCTATTTAGACAGAGCAGAGGTCTTCAGCATCGACACAGCCTTTTTTTTTTTTTTTTTTTTTTTTTACTATGGCTTTTGGAATTCTCATCCAGGCTAAACAAACCTGTGGTCATTATCACATGATTCAGTGAGTTATTCTCCAAAGCAAAGGTCTCTCTTCATCTTATCTCTAAAAAGTGAGAATGAGAACAAAAACTAAACCAGTAACTAGAAGCTCTTTTCTCTAAAGATTTCTTTCATCCAATGGCATAATTGGCAGATACTTGGATCCAATTCTGCTGTTATGTTTTCCTGTGCTGCTCTTTCATTCTTTCTAGACTATGTCTTCATACAAGAAGATAAAATCCATTGCTTTCTTGCATTGAAACCCATGCTTAGTGGGTTCACAAAAATTAGTGTCAGTGGCATATTTATTTCCCCAAAGCCAAATCATTAACAGTAAAGATAAATGGATGTCCTTTCCCTATAACTTGATTGAAAATTCATAGGACTTTTAAGTATCTCTGAAAGCAGTCTCTTTCCACTCCAATTGAAAATGTTTTACATAATTTTATATTGCTTAGGTCTGTGAATCAAACACATCTTTTTATTATTCCAAGGCTGAGTTAAATTCTAAAATTTCTATACCAATTAAATATTTAATGATATTCACAAATATAATAAAATAGCGTGAGAATACCTGACGTAAAGTGTTTGAAATAATCCTAGCTAGCTTTGTTCCTATAATTACCCCAGTAATTCTCATCTTCATTTTGTTTTCCTACTTTCACAAAAGAATCACGAGCTTAGAGAAATTTCTTCCTATTTTCATTTTTGCACTTTAAGATTTTATATTTTCTGTATATCCTTGTCACCTCACCCTGTCAAAACTTCAGGGAACAGGGTTGCAGTTTCAACCCACAGATGACTGAATATTATTTTTTCTTATCTTTTATGGAAATGCCCTTTCTAGTTGTTTAGTTCGCTAATTGGAATTTTTCTGTACATTGATGTACATCCTTCATGGGTTTGCCTCTTCTTCAGGATGTGGAATGCACTGCTTTTAAATGCAGAGGACTCCTTATATTCTAGTTTAAATAACGGGATATATCACACCACATTTAAAATTGATTTAACATATTTGATAAATTCTTCTTCTATTTGGTCCTAGAAAAAAAGGTTGGTACAGAAAACATTTCTTATTTGCTTCCTACCTGGATACCTCCTCTATTCTTTCAAAACACTGCTACTGACATAGCTATTTTCTCACTTTGCTATTTTCCTTTAAAAGCAGCTTCAATAAAAGCTAAACGCATATGTCCCAATCAATCATGCATCCAGGAGGCCAGAAGTATCCCAGAGAAAGTTAGAACGAATGACAATTGTTTAAATTCTCTCGATTGTTATTAAAGAAGGGTGCTAAATTAATTACCTGGTGTTTGCACTATGAATTATTTATAACCGATCTTTGTTATTAATTATAAAAAGAATTTGACGCTCAGGGTCTGTATAGCATTTGAGGCTGTTATTATTTTTAAATGGTTTTGGAGTCAGAAGACTAATATTAATCATAATGTTTGAATCATACTGAAATAAGTATTTTGATGGTTACTGCTAAAATTCCAAATAGTTTTGAATCCCAAAGCTACAGGCCTTCTATACTTTAGGCTTTGATAACAGTTCTAAAATGTCAAGTTCTATGTTTGTCTTTGGTTCTCTCTTTAGCAATAAATTCTGCACTGCAAATATGATTTGAGTAGATGACCTTCAATTAAGCTCTTTCTCTGCTGCTTCCACTGCAGTGCCAATATACTGTCAGCAATATAAAACTTTTAGTAGCAATGTTTCCCTTGCATGTGATAAAACAGATAGTAAAGATCAGCTTTCCCTAGGTACAGACTGGCCAACAGTAGCTTTAAAAGACACAAAATGTGCTCTCAACAAAAGTTATTGACTAAATAAAATACTCGAGAAGGTAAACGTGAGACTCCTTTACAACTATGTCAAACACGTTCTAACGCACAAGTGCACAAACCTTCAGAAAAGGTAACAGTCTGACAGATTTATACAAATGATTCTAATAATGTTTATGTTAAAATAATTTTGGTCATAGTAATATTATGGTAAATATTAATTGTACAATTTCTATGACTTTTGCAGTGTATTATATATTTTATTTACATTATCTAATTTAAACTCCATCATAATACCTCTAAGGTAGATATGATTATACTAGTATTCTCATTTTTTTATAGATGAAAAACAGGTTATCTGAATTATCTAGCTAAAAATTGTCACAGCTGTGTTTCATATCCAGGTATGTCTGTCACGTCCAATTTCCTGGTCACTCTCTTATGCTTCTTTAAGAATAATTAGTTCATCTTGGGCCTCGGTTACCAGAACGTATTTTATCTGTGCACTTCTCTTGAATATTTTTCATCCAAACATTAATAGTCATCCTAATATTTATTAGAACTCCACCTATCATTATTACATGTATTAATATTTTTATTATAATCATTGCTATATTTGAATATGACACATGATCCAATGGTATTTTGCGTAGAATTTTTCTCTTTAACCAGCATTGTTAAGGTCACTCAATACATAGTGAATCTCTCCAATCAGCTCTAACACAATGCTTTAACTTCCTGATACTAAGGTATATTGTTTTTAAAACACTGCCAGGAAATCCTGTAACAGTCTCAATATTCATAAGAAGTCTATGCTAGACATTTTCTATCTATGCCTGGAACTGTCTATTCTCATTCCTTTTCTTGACCTCTGATCTAACTGGTAGAACTACAAAGAGTATAGACTGGAAGTTTAATGGCTTCCAGTATTTTTAGCCACATAACCAGGCAAGAGGTTAGAGGGATGAAGGAGAGTAAGACTAGTGTACTTGTTTTTCGTAGACATTATTTTTTTAGAACTGTTTTAAGTTCACAACGAGACCTCTGTTTCTTCTATAAATGTGTTCTAAAATGTGTTTGAGAAGAAAGTACAGAGTTCCCATACACCTCCTGCCCTCGCATGAATTTCTAACTCCCCCTCTATCAACATCCTGTACCAGATGGTGCCTTTGTTAGAACTGATGAGCCTACACTGGCATATCATTGGCATCGTAAGTCCACAGATTGTATTAGGGTTCACTCTTGTTGCTGTACATTCTGTGGGTTTGGACAAGCATTTAATGACATACATCTACTATTATAGTGTCACACAGAAGAGTTTCACTGCCCTTAAAGTCTTTCAAGTGTCCATTATTCATCTCTCCCTCCTCCCTAACCCCTAACAACTCTTATTTTATTTTTTTTACTATCTTCACAGTTCAGCCTTCTCTCAGAATGTCATGTAGTTAGAGTTCCATGGGCGTTAACCACCTCCAGCCTCAGATTATGGCACTGTTGGATGTGGCTTCTTTCTAAGTAACACTCCGCTTGTTTCTTCTGTGTGATCTATTTATTTTGACACTAACTGACAAAAAATCCAAAGTAGATAAAGACCCAGAGACTACTCTTCTGTATTTTGCTATTATCTCCTGTGGAATATTCAGAAGAAAAGTTTGCAAAGTAAAAATGACATCTTGCTGGCCTTTTTACTAAACAGTCTGTAATGTGAGCCTCTTTTTAAATATGCCTTAAATAGGGAGGAAAACAAGGACCATCCATGCCACAGTTGTAGCTCAGTGAATATACCTGACACCAAAAGGCATTCCCTCTGCACCAAAATGATGATGGAGTCTTTATCATAAGAGCTTATTCATAAGAGTTTTCTATATTCATGCAAAGCAGTTAATTATGATCACCTCATTTGTTAATAATACCCACGTAGAGAACTATTATTATCCACATTTTATAAATTAGTAAACTGTGAGTTCTTTGTCAATCAAGAAGTAGTAATGGGATTCCAAACTATGTCTAAGTTCAAATGTCGTGCTTGTATTTATTTCAATCCTCCCTTCTTTCTCTAAAATGTAAGTAGTGTTCTGTGCAATGTTTAAATGACCTGGCTTTAAATTTCAGGCCCTGTAATTGAGGCAAAACCATGAGGTCCCACACACTTGGCCTACCTCTCTTTCCCCACGTTCAGTGGACCAGTGATGTGGATGTGCAGTGCTCCTCCAAATGCTCTTTGTCCTACCTCTGCCACCATCTTGAGGCATCACAAAGCTGGAGGCCCCCACCTTTCCTTCTCATAAGATGTTCTCCAACACATGTTCTGTCAGAAAGTCATGTCTCTCTTGCACTAGATTAACAAATTAATTCTGAAATCTATAGATGGATGACAGATTGCTTTAGGAAAAGCAATACATCTGTTGTAGCAGAGTTGGCCAGAATAACGCGAAGAGCACTGAAAAATTTTAATGGTATAGAAACTTGGCTATGATTATAAAAGGTCAACATTGATAAGTTCCTAAAAACAAATTTACCAAAGAGGATTGACGGTTTAAACTATACGAAGATATAATAAAAATGATAACATCAGAACTATATAAATCAATAAAAAGTATCAGAAAAGCTATCTGTTTTCTGGACACTTTCAAATATTAGAGTTTCATGTTCTTTGCTGAATTTTTAGACTTCTTTTACATTTGTTTTTTTTTTTTTTTATGACCTAGACAGACAGATGTAGAATTCCTATACTTGGAAGACATTTGTAGAAGAAACAGATATATAAATAATTACTTTGCCCAATTGTTACAAAACAGAAGCAGCATATTGGTTATATTTCTTTTAGCAGCATTTTGGTTATATATCTCTCTGACTCTAAATTATGCTTTTAAATACACCCATTAAAAACATGAGAAGCATAATTATTCATGTTTCTTGATAATGCTTAGAAACAAAACACACACACAAAATCACAAGGAATAAAAGATAATTAATAATTATAAAAACTAGATTACAAGAAAACTAACACATAAACAATTTAAGACAAGAAGGTAATAGGTTATACAGTAATCACTACATATAATCATGAAAGTCTTAATTAGTAAACAGAATAAGATAAAGTAACATGCAATTAAATCAAATAGTAGACTTGCTAATTAGAGATAGTTAAGACTTTACCCAAATTTTTAGGCCAAATTATTGAACCTTGGATTTATTTTACCTTGGTTAATGAACAGTTGTAGTTATTAGCTTTAGAATAAGGTGAAACATTATCTGTATTCTGTGATCACAGAATAGGCCCTTTTAATACATTTTGCTCTTCATACAGATATTGCCTAATATTAGCTCAAAAAACATGTCATTTTTCTTTGACTTAGAGCATCCTTAAGAAATTTTAGTTTGCCATGACAGTTGGATAGAATATTTTTATGTACAAATAGCTAAAAATATGTTGCCCTCACTAATCACATAGATAGATCCCAGTAAAATAACAATTTTTATTCCAAAGATTTCTTAGCTCTGTATTCAAAACAGGTTTTTGTGTACATAAATATTTTCATTAAATCTGTGTTATTAAGCAGCTCATTATTTCATGAATTAAATCTACGAGCTCCCTGTATTTAAAGGTCTTAAGATGGCCTCATTTTTCAGAAAACAATAGAAAAAAAGCATGTTCATATTACAGAAAAATTCACAAACTAGTGATTTTTTTCTTTATAATAATATTTATGTTTTAGGTTAGGTTCAAGACAAGATCCCTAACACTTTCAAGGTTTGGGTGATAATGGATTGTAGCAAATTAATATCAGTAATAATTAATAGTTTGTACAAGCTATATATGTCTAAATCTATCTGTCTAAACTTAAAAAATTATGTACATACTACTTCTATTATAATTTTAAAACAGTTTTATTAAGACTACATTAAATATTTTTCAGGTAAGCTTAGTTCTTTAATGATATGCAATTTGTGTCTAATTGTCATTGAATACTTTGCAAATATGTAGACATTCATATGTGAAGTGAAACTACATTTTAGTGAATTACTGGTTTATAGTTACTGTAATATATTAACTGACATTCGATATTTCAAACTGTACTCATTTCTTGCTAGCCCTGTAATAAATAAACAAATTTGCAATGATTTTACTATATGGTAGGAAAAATCTGTTTAAATGAGTAATCTTGTGAAAACCTGAATTTTTGGCTTTTTTTTCATGGTAAGGACATAATGGTTCACCTTTGCCATATATTGTTGTAGTACAGAAGTTAAAAACTTCTGATTTAATATTTTTAAATATTTCGCTCCAATATCAGGTTTAAAAAATATTAATAAACAACTAGTTTATAATAGACAATGAATATATATTTGCTTTAAAGAAAAAATAAAAAATATAGAATTCCATCAGGAATTTACATGGGTAAATTTTTTTAAAACCCATAATAATTTTATTAATATTTGGTACTTTGAAGGTAAGTTGAATTTAGTGACAAGAGTAATAAAATGCTTTAACCAAAATTAAACCAAAGTAAAGATTTCCTATGGAATTCCTCAGTTTCCTTTTTGCAATTGACACAGTGTTTTCTAATTAGACTTTCAGCTCTCCTATTTACCGAGCTAATTCACAAGCATGTCCTCAGATGAGAGCTTTCTGTGATTAGAATGCCTTCCAATGCTTTCATTTGTCAAGTGTCTATTAAACTTTCACTATTTAGCATTGTGTAGTCTTTTTCTACCTCTTGAATTGAAATTGGTGTCGCTTCTTTGTTTCTCCTTCCTACCCAATAGATCATTACCAAGACCCCTGTTACATGATGTAATCCTTACATATTCACATATACAAAAAAAAATAAATTCACTAAGATCAGAAATAGGTTTTCTTCGTATTATATTCTTAGGAAGGAATGAGTCAAGAATTTAACTGAAAAAAAAATCCTTAAAATATGACTGAATATTTGAGAAAGCAAAGTGGACAGTGCTGATAACTTTGGGCAATATCAGATTTTGCAAAGAACTTCCCCTGAACAAAGTCAATTGGCTACAGGCACTGGATATGGATGTTCAATTTTGTTTTTCTTAAAGTAAAGGGCACATTTCTATCTTTCAAACAAATTGGTCAATTACTGGAACTAGATGGAATTATACTGCTGGCTGTTGTATGTGCTCCGTTTCCCAGAATACGGAATATTCCTTCAGGGATTTATTAACAACTTTCTATAGTCGGACTATTTTAATATTATGAATGACTTGGACACTGAATCCTTAAGGTATAAAAAGGGTTTTATTTCCAGAAGTTTTTGCATAGCACTTTTGTAATTGTGATAGAAATAATATAAAATTTAACTCACAAATGTTCCTTGATCGCTTTTCCTTTCCTCAGATCCTCTGAAGAATATGCTAACATTGTCTGATTTGCCTTCCAGTCGTTATCATGGCATATTAGGATAGTAAATTATGGGTGGGGGTGACCTGGGAGGTGTGGTTGAATTAGAGAAGTGAAGATATAGAGCACTTTTATGTTTTTATAGGCAGAATATAACTGGCAGAAGAGAAAAATAGGACAGAAAGTAGAGAGAGGGAGGAGAAGTAGAGGGTGAATACCGATAGAATACAGATGGAGCTGTAGACTTCACGAGGGGAATTATTAAGAGACTGGGTCATCATCACACCGTGGAAATGACTTAGTGCAATGGTGGGGAAGATGATTTTAAAATATTCTTGAATACGATAAATGTGCTCCTCTTTCAACAGCATTTTCAGAATACAAATTTCAGCAATGTCAATGTGTGATTGTTACAAACAATGAAGAATAAGTCATCCCCCAAATTTAATAGTCTATGAGATAATTTTATAAATAAAAAACCTTCATTGACCTTTCTTTTATTCCATTCTCTCTTCCTTTCATCTTTCTTTCTCAAATGAATGAATACACATGAAATTATTAGAACAAAAATTTCAATATAATAAGCATTCAATAAATGGTATAAATTGTTATGTACCTAAAATATGTTGTAAAAAATATTGTGTGTAAGCAATCCTGATTAAAACATAATAATAGAAAAATAATAATTTTCTCTTTAGAGGTCTTTGGTGATGATTTTAAATATGATGACAAATCTTAATAAACATAAACCTGTATTTTTTATAAAGAATTTACTTTTTTAATCAATAAAGTAGATGAAATTTAAAACCTGAATACTTAGATGTGGTGTGTGTGTGTGTGTGTTAGCATTTTCTTTAATAAACTAGTTTTAAAAATAGATTATGATTTGAAAAATGGACAGTCTCTATGACAAATGAAATACAAATTTTCAAACTAAGATTTTCTGAATAGCTAATGTTAACCATAATAACATGGACACCTCTTTTCTTTTCCATCTCTTCTCTTTTCTACCATAACTTGAGACATCCTTTTAGAACTGGCCTAAGTGAAACATTTTTATTGTCTCCTCCTCGAAAGGGTTTCTCTCCTGAAAGCTCATAGCTTTTATAGACTGAAATTAACTCTGCTACTTAAACAAATAATTCCTGCCTTAATTTTTTCATAAGTGTGTATTTACTTGTTATCTTGTCAAACACATATAAATTTCTTCATGGAAGCATTATTTTTCTTCTTTTGCACAGCAAAATAACTCAGTACTTGGCATATGGTAGGCATTTACTGAAACAATTTGGACTCATCTAAAACTTACTCCCTTTTTTTACATCCATATTTAATTAGTTAAAAATGTCTGGTCACTTTTAATTCAGTCTTTCAAAGCCATCCCTTCATCTTCATTTTCATTGTGTTATATTGCTATACTGTCATTTCTCACAAAGGCTATTTCTAGATACCTAATTGGACTCTATCTTTTTCCAGTCTGTCATCTAATCTACAGTTAGAGGCTGTATGTAAAAGAACAAATCTCGTATTTGTCTTCTCCTGGATTAGTAAGGGATGGCACTGTTACAAAGATCTGAAAACACAGTGATTCTATCCAATAAAAGCTCATTTCTCTCTCAAGTGTTCAGATGGGCTTTTCTACCCAGCGAGTCATCTAGCCATACAGAACCTTTCGATTGTGGTGTTTGCCATTCCTAAGGATGCCTTGTTCATACCACCTAACCTATGTTTCTGATATCGGAAAAGAAGAAAAAGAGAATGGAGAGTATGCAGCTTCCTTTAAAGACATGACCTATAATTTGCATATGTATCTTTATTTATCTCCCATTGACCAGAAATTATTCACATGGCCACACTCAAATGCAGTCTCTAGATAATAAGTGTTTTATTTGAAAAGGAGAATTTTCCACTGCTAACCTTTATGAACACAAAAGTATTCTTTTTCTTCTACATAAAACATATCTCCAACATGCGCACGTACACACACACACACACACACACACACACACACACACACAGTCTATGGGAAGACATTCCGGCATTGTTTTTAGGTTTTTAATCCAGCTCAAGGTCAGTCCAGGATCTCTGGATGAGGTTAGTCTATTCCATCAGGTCTGATGTGATACCTTACATTATGGCAACCTATATCTAACAAATATGTTTATTTGTTCTCCATTATGCTTAATTTATAGTGGTGGAGTAGGGACAGAGTAATTGTGTTAAAATCTTCATTCAGAATGCTGGAAGGATGAGAAACACATAACACTCACTGGTCTATAGTCATGATCAAATTCTGCTTGGCAAAAAATTGGAAGAATCATTCTTTGGCAGCTACTAAGACCATCTGCTACCTCAGTTGCTGCTGCTTGTTGATTATTCTCTGCGGCCACCTCTGTAGTTGGCATTGGAGAGGGGACCCTACTAAGGCTTGCCCAGCTTTATCTTGATACAGATTTGGTATCCCTAACTTTTTTGGGGAGGGTTTGAAAAGACATCGACTTTTACAGGTCAGAATTGTGGTTTCTTTGGCAACATACTTCAGCCTTATAGGCTGTCAAATATATGCTTCTAGTTAGTCTCATGTACAAAGGCCTAGAGCTAAATACTTTATCCACACGTTTCACAAGCCTTACATCTCAGTGTTCTAAATACCTCCTCTCCTTCAGGCCATCTGTGATTACCTGAATTTCATTGAAACAAGATGTTTTGTGAAACTAGAAATTTGATATCTAATATTTGCTACTGAGCTAATTCCCCCTGAGTAGCAAGGGTCATTTAAATAAAAGCTCTGAGACAAGCCTGAGGTCACAATGATATATTCTACTGTTTGAGGTTAAGAAGTAGTTGGTTATGCCAACACTGCAAAAATCTCAAGTAATTAAGTCCCCCAGTGACTTTATAGCACAGGCCATTGGCAGAAAGAATCTTCTACAGAAGAAATCTATCCCTTGCAATTTCTGCTTTGAATGGTTTAATTCTTTCATGAGTTCATATTTCTGATGATATGCTGCTCAAAGCTAACAAGATTAGAAAAATAGGGATATATTCTAACATTTTCTAACCATTTCTAGAGCTATAGTTGATGTCAAAATGTGATCTGCTTTCTGAATTGTGATGAGAAATTGTTTTAACAATGTTTTCCATAGCTAGTTAGGATCAAAGCTTTCCTGCTTGTGGTGTCTATATCCTTGCTATCCAGCTTGTCATTACTGAGCCCATGATGTAAACTAAATCTCTACAATGGATAGACTCCCAAATACAATGGTTTAAAGAAATAGATGTTAATAATTCTCAACATAACAGTTCAGGGGGCAGTGCATGGTTCAGAAAGTGTGAGTCCACTCCTCCCAACGTTTCCCTGGAATGCAGATTCCTTCTGTCTTCCTGCTCAGCTTTTCTTTCAGGTGTAGCTCTTACAATCATGATTGTAGCTGTCCAACTCTGTCCAGAGTAACATTTGAGTCCTCAGGAAGAAAATATGAACAGAAGGCAACAAATTTTTAAGGCCATCACTTAGAACTTGTACATGTCAATTTTTGCTCATATTCCGTTGTCGAGAACTTAATTTCATAGGTATAACTTCGTGAAGGGAGGCAAAGAAACATAGCCTTCTAGATTTTTGGCTATTAGGCCAGATAGAAGGGGAGAGAGCATTCTATTAATAAAGAAAAGAAGGAGGAAATAGATGTTTGAAAGATATTTAGAATATAAGCTAATATCCTTTCCATTCCATTATCTCCTGAAAGGATGAAAGGATAAAATATACACTACATAGCATAATATACCCATGTCTCCATGGCCATGCTTTTTAAATAATAAAGCTGGGAGGGTAAAATAGTTTGTCATATATTTTATTATATCAAATAACATTACTATTAATTTGTCTGTTTCTTCTTATATAACAACAACCTAGGGTTCTCTAAAGTCCACAAACTATTCCTAAATAACCAATGTCTTGATTAGTAATAATTGCTAATTAAATATAAATTTCTTCAACTGAGTTTATGGAAGAATTATGGTGGAAGAAATAGCAAAAATCTTGTCCTAGGTAGAATGACTTCTATGAAACCTATTTTGCTGAGTCATTTATTAAAGTAATTTTCCATCCAGAATTATCTTCTTTTCTGTCACACAGGTGAAGAAATCAGTCATTATTTTAAAGTAATGTCGAAATTGAAGAAGCCACGTACTGAATTATTAAACATTTTACCCTGTGAGCAGAGTCTTGAGTTGAAGGTTGAAGCATGAGAGAGAGGCTTCACTTCTTCGCTAATACAGGTTGATATAGTGAGAAAGTCTAAAATGCCTTTGGTTTGAACGAATTCATCAGAAGATATCAAACTTTGTTACATTACAGTTTCAGACAAGTAATCCTGAAATGTATGTGGTACAGTTCTATCACAGAATGGTTCTTTTCTGGGAAAGAAGAGATCATTCTGCCATCTTGTTAAGAATATTATAAACGACCCTCAAGGAGATGAAGTGGCTGCAGTTCAAAATTTCCTTGGTCCATAACACATAATTGGTATTCCTCATTTATATTGTTTACATTTTTAAAATTCTCTTTGTTGATCTCTACTCTAGGTTAACACGCATGCGCCGCGCACACACACACACACACACACACACACACACACACACACACACACAAAGAATTTTAACTAAGCTAAATTACACAAAAATGAGACTTCTGAATATAAACCTGTCAAGTCATTGGAATTAGTGTGAAAGCATTAGATTTTTTATGCATAATTAACAGATGAAAATTCAAGATTTTTGATTTGCTATGTTTAAAATTCATTCAAATTTGAATCAGATTTAAATCTTTTCGGAGTTCAAGAGACTTATCATATCAAAAGCACGATATCTGATTTAAAGAGCATTTTATTAATAAGTTTGTTAATAAAAGGCTTAAAAGCTTTACTAATCAACAATAACATCACAAAAAAAAACAGCAATCTGGCAAATTTAATTTTACTCTGCTAACATGTGTTTTCAAGGAATGGAGTACTTGGACTCTACTTACATAGATTTTGAGGTTTTCTTTAGAAAGCATTTTGTCTTTCAATCACTTCTGACTCCTTTGAATGAAGAATGGTAAATGAGAAAGATACTTTTTGTAATTCATTTTTATATTTTTATATTAAAACTTGTATATATTTTAAACACAAATATATGTTGAGAACTTTATAATAGAACACAGCTTTACCCTGGCTTTCCATTCCCATGTTACACACACAAAGGGTATTTTGTCCTTTGAGTCTACTGCTTTTGACTCTTTATTAAAATTATAGAGAGGAGCTGGCTTTTATTTTTCTACTTATTATCATTTTCAATGTGTTGTAACTATTCATAATTTTATATTATCTGTTGACTTATTATTATTATAGTTTTACACCATTGTGCATTATTTTTGTGACCTCCATGTACTCCTACTTATTGGTTACACTCCCATGCTCCAAGTACATTTTCTAATAACTTCCCAAGGAATTGTAAACAAAAAATAAAATTCTGATACTTTTTCTGAAATGATATTTAGTTTGCTTCTTTTTGGTTTATGGTTTTTATTATTTGAAAATTTTAAGATAAAAATTATTTCAATGCTCCATTCAAACCTAATTCCCAATGTTTTTGATTAATTTAATACTATTCTGGAATATATACCATGACATTATTTTTAAAATGCAAAATTCTAGAATTGACTACTTAACGCTAATGATCTGAAATTTCAAAATTATGTTAAATGATGCATCCACTTTCCATTCATTATGTTTGGGATTGGTAGGATATTTCCATCTGGAATTTTATGCCTTTGAGTACTATTTAGATTCTTATAATACTTTACTGGAAATTTCCTGCCTTCTGTTTTCCTTGAAACTTCTATTAGTCAGTTATTGTGATTACTTTTTTCAATGTTTTCTTTTTTTACTTCTCAACTTTTTCCTTTTTCTTTTGTTTTTACTCTATGGGAGATCGACTTTAACTACTTAACGTCTAATCTCTCTGTCAAATGGATTTTTATAAAATTTCAGCTCTCCTAATTTTAAGTGCCAATTAATATCTTATTTCCTTTTGTTTCTTTTTATGGCAGCTCATTCTTGTTTCACAATGTAATATTTTATTTCTCTGATAGGTAATTAAGTCTTTTTTTAAATTATTCTTTTCTCTGCTGAATGCCTCTCATGGTTTCTTTTGCTTTTCTCCCACTTTCATTTTATAGTTTTTTTTTAATTTGTTTTTAAGACTTAATATTAAAAAGTAACCAAAAGCTTCCCAAAGATGGATGCAGTTTGTCAAGTGGTAAGATCACTGCTACTGTGTTTTTTCATTGATTCCTCTCCCCACACTGTAGTTCTTATAAGCCAATTTTCTCCATTCTGCTTTTGCAGAGAGGGATTCTCTACTCTGTTGTGACAAGGTTGAGAGAGTGAGTGATAAAGAGGAGGAGTAGGGGAGCAGCAAAGAACCGCACCTACATACTGGGTACTTGAGAGGGTGGGACAGCCACATGATTAATTACGCTGACTCAGGTATTCTCTCTCGCCCCATCCTTTCTCTACTTTTCTCTGAAAACTCTCAGGTTCACGTTATCAAACATATTGCTTCGGACTGCTAGTGAAAGGGAATGCATCCAGATTACGTTGGGGTTCCATTCTATTCCATTAATAGGCAATCTCTTTTTCCCTCACCACCTCCTTCTGCTTCATTCTTGTTTTCTGTAGAAGTGGCCCCTTTCAATTTCAGAGATTTTCTTAATTTCTGTAATGTGAAACAATTTGCTTTTTATCTGTGTTATCCTCTTCATGCCTCATTCATCCACTTTTGCTCTTCATATCAGTCAAAAGTACAAATATCCTTTAGTTTCATCAAATTTAAGAAATATGCTGTAATTATATTTCTGGGTT
Source organism: Macroglossus sobrinus (assembly GCA_004027375.1). NCBI lineage: Eukaryota > Metazoa > Chordata > Mammalia > Chiroptera > Pteropodidae > Macroglossus > Macroglossus sobrinus. The sequence continues at coordinate 200,696 of PVKZ01001597.1, forward strand.
GTGTTATTACTTATGAATGAATTTGTTTTTGTATCCTGAGAAGGATGTTCAATATAAATAAAGACAGCTGAGTCATTTGTGAGAAGTAAAAATTTTTTTAAAAAATTACATTCCCATTCAAGACTTGTTCTGTCCCTCAAAAATAAGCAAACCAAAAGCTACCTCATTAGTTTACTTCTTCATTCTATGACTTTGTTTTGACTAATGTGCCAGGCATTCTATTGGGGATTCAAGGGCAAACAAGGCTTTGCCATCTGGTAAAGGGTACAGACAATTAAACAGGTAATATACATAGTGTGGACATAGAAAGTATTCTATGGGAGCTCATAAGAAGAACATCTGTCTCAGAATGATGGAGTCAAGCAAGGATTAACACCTAGTGCAGAAAATTATGTCTAAGCTGATATTTCAATGATGAGTACAAGTTAGCTAGGTTAATTTTGGGGAGAAGAAATGTCACAGCAGAAGGATGGAAAGACCTGAAGGAGAGAGGAAATAGAATGCATTCAAAGGAATGGAAGTCGTTGAGTATGGCTTGTGGGAACTAGGACACAAAGGTGAGGTGGTGAGGGGTAGAAGCCTGGAGAGGTTAGCAGAGCTCAAACTCTCAGTGCTTTAAAACTAACATGAATAGCTGTTGAGGGAAATGGGGCATTCCTCTGAGGTGAAGCAGATGATGGTGGGTGGGAGAAAATGTTCATAAAGGTAAGAATGTTATAATAAAATTGATGAAATCCAGCCTAGGTGCAGTGGAGTCCTATAATAGAATTAAAGACAATAGAAATAATCGTATAGATTACCACCATCATTTTCACAATGTACAATTAGAGAGTTCGCTAAAATAATAATGTTTTTAATTACCCCACTTTTATTTACTTTCATCTTTAAAATTCAATCAATTTCTACCCTTTGCAAATTATCAGCAGCGATAATAATAAGCAGGAATAAGTTTGTCTGGTTAATGAAATTTTCAGAGATCCAGAGCTTACTCTATGAATTCTGCCGATTTGACTATTAGAAGAACAATCCTGAGAGTGACGAAACCTCTAGAACACACTTTCTAGTAAGTACCATTTTCAAAGTTTGCATCTAGAAGATTGTGCTTCATTGATCACAGATCTTCCATAAAATCAGTAATTAATAAACTACACTGTCAATAGTTATGACATTAAAAAGCAGCGGACTTTACTGCTTTTTGCTAATCAAAACTATCCCATTCTCCAAAATGTCACCTGCAATGTCATAATTTTATGAAAATGTCCTTTATTCTAAATATAATATTTAATAAAAATGTAGACAATATAAATACTTTTAGCAGACAACAAACAATTAAATGTTGTACCATATAAAAGATCACACATAATCTTGATAAGAAAAATAGGAAGTTGAATATAGTAAATAGATTCTGCTAATATTCCATCATTATGCAATGAAACAAATTGATCCAGAAATTCTCATTTTTATCAGCTTCCAAATCTCTCTTTCAACATCATTTCCTTTCATAAAGTTATTCTCTGATAAAGAGGTATACAGTAATTAATAAATTAATAGGAAAAAACTTGGCTCTATTTTCACCTACTCTATGCTCAGATGTAATAATCAATAGGTTTTGAAAAGAAATTTTTTGCATATTTGTTAATTTCCAGTGGCAAAAATGACATCTATATTAGTCTACATGTCACACCAATGAGAGATTTGGCAGTCCCCAATATCAGTAACTACCCTGTTATCACTCAATCAGCGAGTGGCAGAGCCAGTGGTCACAGCCAGGTCTGACTGCCTCCATTATTTATGTTCTTTTCGCCATCTTACTTAAGATTATACCTCAAAGCATAAATCAGAAGTTCAATGTTATTTTTTTTTTTTTACTTATCAATTAACTTCCTTAATTTTGTGTGCTTTACTTCAGTATCATTTACATGTATACTAACCATTTATTCCTTCATGAAAAGTATTTATTAAATAAGTTATGTCATATATTGCCACTGCCTTAAGAAGATTTTAAGTCTGACTTGAAAAGTTAATTAACAATGTGAGACGAGAATAAAGTGCTATCACAAGAGAGTATATTTTCAGCAGCTAATAACATTGTACACATAAGAACGCTTTCAAAGAATTTTAAAAAGGACTCGGTAAATGTGGCTAATCAGGCATAAGAGAATAGTTTTTAAAAAGCAAAAATTTGACAGAAGTAAATATTCCCTGAACCCTTCCAGGAATACTCTTGTAGAATTAGTCTGCTTAATGATTCTGAAATACTTTTTCATAACTGATCTCTCTTTGGAGTTTAATTCACATTGCATGCGTTACAAGTTAGATTCTGACATTGCATGATATTCTGGACTGAAGTTGTGGTGTTGAACTTCAGGTAGTCTCAATGTCTCATGCAGTCTATTTCCACAGATCCACTATCATCTTTAGTATATGCCATTCAGAATTACATCCTCCAACAAAACACAATCCAGACAGTGGAACAGAACAGAACTCACAGAAGGAAATGCATATCGTAAATGGGCGAACGACAAAGCAAACGTATGAGAAAATTCAACTTTATTGTCAACAATATTTGCATTTATTTCACACATTTTATAATGCCATTATCCGAATCTTTCCCACTGCTTTGGCTAATCTATACCTTGCAAAGCTAATTCAACATAAGAAATCAAATTTATCAAATCATATTTCTCATAGATATGCAAAAAATATTATAGCAACTCATATTTTGATGAAATAAACCACAATGAGACTAATAAGAAGAAACTATATTTAATAAGACAATAAAACAAGAGTAACTAAGAAGACCACTGGGTGAGTATCTCTATACTTCACCTTTTTGACAGATTTTTTTCTTGCTAAGTGTTTTATTTGAAACAACATTATCTCAGAAAAGAGAAGTGCTGACAGAAAACATCGATTAAAGTAGTTACTTAAAATAACAAAATAGGTGGCAGACAAAAGATGAGTATGTTTTAAAACATGAAAAATAAAAGATGTAAACATTGGCCTAATAAGTGAATACTGCTAAAACAAAGTTCAAATAAATTTTTAGAGATAGATAGACTTCAGGAGTCCATCAGCAATGGCAGACATCAAGAGGCTTTGGTGGAGTGGGGTGTGAACCGGGGAGCCAGGATGATTGGAAAAAGATCAGCTTCTTGTCAGGCTATCTGAACAAGGGACTGAGACATTTTTGAGATTACCTTGGAATGAGTTGGTGTTATTCTTTCATGGAATCGTAATGATTATAATTTCCATTTTGAATGTTTACTTCATGCTAGGTAAAATACTAGATTGTTACATTCGCTACTTTAATTCAATCTTCAAAACACCCATGTGCTTAGACATTTTAATCAACATTTTAGAAACAAAGAACTAAAGAAGGAAGTAACTTTCCAAACTTAATCTAGAGAGTAAATAGTAGAACTGTTATTTAAACCCATCTCTGTTTTATCCTAAATCATATACTTCTCTTTCAATGCTACAATATTTATTCATCACTGAAATGTCAGCCAAGGCATTCTTTCCTAATCAATACAAAGCTTTCATACAATATTAAGACATGTAAATATATTTGGAAAATATATAATATTAATTTACAATTTGATTCAATCATTTTTAGTAGACATAATTTAAGACTTTTTTATTGGAAATACATGCTAGTGTTTATTTCTATTCTTGATGTAAACAATACACAGAACATGGTAATAATGGTATAACCTTGAGACATTTTCATCATTCATTTAAGCTTATATTTCTAATTGTTCAATAGTTCAAGGAAATGTTTTTAAGAAAACACAATTGCCCTGATTAAATCTCTTGTTTTATGACACAGTGATTTTTATCGGTTCATAGTTCTATATTGGAATGAACTCACAAACTTATCTGACCAAAAATTAAGTGAATTTTCACTGTCAAAATTTTGTCATTAGCTCTTTATTTACATTCTCACTTTGTTCTTGCAGAACATATGCTGGCACTTGGGTGTGAGCCTGGCAACCTCAGGGATAAATTTATTTGTCTCCCTTAATTTGAATTGGTGTAAGGACCTTGGTTGAAGAAGCTCATTACTATGTTAAACTTCTTCACCCCTTGGTCTACTCAGAACGCCTTCAGTCAGCACAAGACTTACTCATAATTCATTGTAGATCACTGACTATCCTCATTTAGCATGTTTTGCCATTTTGCCAAGCAATGCATTTTGCAAAAACTCCATCTGATATCAGAGAGTTTACCTAATTGCTGAATAATCAACCTCCAAGATTTAGGAATTACTAACTGGGACTACTGAACAATTGGTGAAAATCATTCTCAAAACCACTGTGAGAAAAAAGGCAAATTTTCTTTTAATATATTCAAGAGTATGTTTCCTCTAGATATATTTGCTTTTCTCACTGGGCATCTTTCTATAGTTCCTTGTCTCTTTAACCTTTAATTTTTCTCCTTTCACAAAATCTTTTTCCTCACATATCTTATGACAAATTAGTGTTTAACTTGTTACACATCTCCCTCACAATCTCAAAATAGGTTAATATGCATTCTTGTCCTCTTTTCACAAAGATGTATATATTATTTAGAGGTTTGAACTACTCTTGTCATTATTTTTCTGGCAAGGCTGGATTTTGATGCTTCAGACCCTGCTGACAAATTTCACTGCATAATCCTAGCACAAATCCTTCACCTCTTATCTGTTGGCTTTTTTCCATATTCATTTTGAGGAATCCAACAAAGCAGAAAAGACTCTTAAAGATTCTTTTTCCCACCAGAGTCTTCAGGACTTTTCCATTTTTCATAGATATAGTTAACTTCCAAAGTCTTTCAATCCATCAGAAAGCTCATGATCTCAAATCAGAAAAAAAAAAAGGATGTTAACAGTTCAAATCCAATTTAATTGGAAATCTGTTGACATCATTTACAAATGTAGTCTAAAAAAAGGGTTTCCAAAGCTTTCTCATTCCATAATGTCTTATTAATTTAAAAACAAATACACTTGATTTCACCACTAAATATATTATAGGGTTTTATCACAGGTCAACTTTAGACAATTATACTCTAAAAGACACTATAATGATGCTCTATTTCATGGTTCATCTTTGGGCTGTTCACAGAAATGACCTATTAAGACGAGAATTCAAAATCTGATAGCATCTCCCACAAAGTCTATACCCAGAGAATTACCATCCGTTTTCTCTTCCTTAGAGCAAAGATTCTATATTTCTTGATTAAAGTAATTAAAAAAAACTATATTAGATATGAAAAAGATAACTTTTTTAATTTTAAAATAGCATGTAGAATTTTAAATTTGGAAATGCAAAGGGCATTAAATAGGATCTTATTGAATTCTTCACTTTATACATGATAAAACTAAGGCAAAGAGGCTGAGTGACACCAGAAAGTAAATAGATCTTGATTTGATGAACTGAAAATCTAGTTATCTATGACTCAATACATTGATTTTCTACTTATAGTTACAAAATTTAATATTTTATAATTTTATATGTAATATATTTGATTTATTATATAATTATATATAATTATAGAATACTGCAAACATATCTTAGGAAAAATAATAAATTCCTAGCATAATTTTAATGTTTTTCAGATATAGGTATCTCAATCGATTATCCCAAGTACTTTAAATGATCAAAAAAATACATTTCCTAGAAAATCATGTTTGATACCTAAAAAGTACTTTTGGATAATAATTACCATCTTTTCTATATTTCTTTTCCTATATTCCTCTTTTCAGCTATTTACTGGATGACATTTGGTTGTTGGAATATACATACAGCCAATTTACTTAGTGATGGTAACCTGAGAGGATCAGTAAATATGATACCAGCACAAGTGAACCAACAGGTGTGTCATAATAGATACTACCTGTGAGAGATACTGAAGAAGGCACACAGAGAAGTAATACTAAAATCTAGTTCAGATTCAGAAATATGTATAATTAAATTTACATTTGTATTTATATTTATGTATGCATGTATGTGTTTGCTGTGTCTAAGGGGATGAAATGTGTTGAGTTTAAAGTGCCTCTGGCTTTTTTTTAGGATACACAAGCCTGGGCCCTTAAAATCCTCTCTTAATATTAGATACGTTAAGGAAAAATGAGAAATTTTGATATATTTTTGTTTTGACTTAAATTTATAAATATTTCTGTAGATATTTAATTATAATCATATCAAACCAATAAACTTAAATATTATATATTTTTATTTTTCACACGAAAAAATAAAAACAGCATCATCAAATTATCACAAAATGTGTCATTAATTTTTGGAAAATAATTTGTTTAATAATAATGATATAAGTAACACTTGTTAGATTTTTATGGTATGACAGGACATATATGACAGTAAATGGACAAGTTTACTACAATCTCAAAATGAATAAGCATACTTCAACTCCATTTTACAAAAATGAGAAATTCGAGGCTAGTGTAATAATTTCTTTGAATTTTGATATTTTGTAAGGGTTGGTGCTGAGATTATAATCCAGTCAGTCTGACTCAGAGTTTATTATCTGTGTCTGTGAAATGGGATTAATATGAACATTATTTTATGCCTTTTACTTTATGAAAGTGGTGGCTTCTCCAATGAGCATGTGTTATTCTGAAATTGGAGGGAAAAGATCAACAGTGGTGTGAACAAATTTTTTCCAGGGAATAAAAAGAAACTTTGCTTAATTGTTAATAGAAATTTAAATATTTAGATTCAAACTGAACATGTGTGTTGAACAGATGGGCACTGTGAAACTGTTCTTATTTCTGTTTGCTAAACTGCCCTGAGTTTGGAGAACTAATAGATTTTAAAGAATTACATAGCTCTTGCCAGAAAATGAATTCCCAATTTCAAGTGATTAGTGATTATAAAATGTGCTTTACTTTTTGTGGCTCGGTTTCAGAACGCAAATCTCAAGAAGTGTCTCAATTATAAAGTATCAGCATCTTCAGAGTGTCTTCGTTTCCTAAAGAGATGCGCATAAACTAGTTTTACTGTTTTACTACAAACTCACCGTAAAATAGGAATTTCAGGTACCAGTGGTTATGTTCCTCAGATGATAAGTAATATACAAAAACTATAATTTGTGTTTGGGTCCATAGTTCTGTAAATTCTCCTTTGTGGAATTTCCTTTCTTTTATGTAATTTCCTAATATGAAGCTGAGCATTACCAGCAACAACGTAAAACTGGAGATGTAATTGAGATTTAGAGCCAACTGAATTCACTTCTTGGCTCCTGAGATTGTTTCAGAATATGAGGATATCTGCTGAGTTGATCGGAAATGATCAGCGACTAGTACTCTGCCAAGAGGCTGTGCTCAATGGATGAAGTTCCCAAGTGTTCATAAAAATACAGTGACATAAAAACAATACATGATATTCACAAATACTAGACTTATGTTTCAATATTTAGTTAGGTGAAATTCATAATTAAAATATCAAGTAATGGTAATCTAATTGTATGTTTCTAATTTTACCAGATACGTGCGCGCGCACACACACACACACATTCATATTTAGAAAATTTGAAAACAAAATGACGAATACATTTTGACTAAATATCTATGCTTGAAGTACAATTCAAATGAGTAGAAACACTCTGCATTCAAGTCTTAAGGAACTATAGTGTGTTGATTATTTTAAATATGTTGAACGGAAAAAAAAGACAACTCTTCTAAGGTGGTGGGATAGACTGAGATGTATGACATTGAACTCTGTACTAAAAGGCTTTCGAAGAAAGGAACTAAAATGGAGGCTGGAAGGGAGATAGTCAAACCAAAAAGCAAAGAGAGAAAGTGAAAGAGGGACTCAGAGGTAAACGTGATTGAAAAAGCGCGGGCAATAGAACATTTCCTGCGTTTCTCCACACCAGCCAGTTGTTCATTCCCAAAGTTTCGTCTTGCCCAATTTATATTCTCTATGAAAACTACATCTCGTTAGCATGATATGAATGTTAACAAGTGCTCCAGGCACCTTATAGAAAATACCACTAAATTAAAATCTCAGGGAGGAAACTCATTTCCTATCCTCACATAATTCTACCAACTCCAGTCTATATTCCTCACTGGCAGTTCACATTTTAGTTTTAATATGTATAAAACTTCGCTTTTCTCCAACATCCCTAAAGAGCTGTTAGAGGGAAGCAAATCTTAAATTACATGCATTTTATGGGAAAACAAACCCAATGTATTTGGAGACAGGATGGTAAGAAAAACGATGGAGTGATAGAAAAGACAACAATGTCTGAAAGATGATTAGGCCATTTTTAATGACCTGATATTAGGTCCTTATTAAATTACCCTACTTTGAAAAATAAACAAAGGCAAACATGAGTAAGTGCTTGCATTTCATTTGCTTTTTTTTTAGTAACAGAGGTTTTTATAGAGTAGCTCAAATTTCTGAACTCCAAAATGTTTTATGTTTTTTGTTGGCTTTTTTTTTTTCCTGGGAAAATAAAGAGGCAACCTAAATGTGCCAGGTTGTCAAAAATCCACAAAAGATATATCCATTATTAAAATATAATAATAAAGATATAAAAGTTAGCCATAAAGCAGCAAACTGGTATTTTGTGAGTTTCTCCATTAGCAAAGGAATCATTCTTAATAGTAAAAAAAAAAAAAAAAATTGATTCTTAATTTTTAAACAATAAACCAAATAGTAAACATGGAATGAGAGTTCTCTAAATAAAAACCACATGTTTTGAATTGGTTATATGGTTTATATGTGAAAAAAAAATGTGATCAGCTTTGTGAACCAGATAAGAAGTTGTCATTGGAAAAACAGAGTACAGCCTCCTATTGTTCTAGGATGCACACTTATTATATTTGGTTTATAGCACACTAAGGATAATATGAACAAATCTGCAAGCACTGCGACTTGTTCCAGAACTTGAAGACTGAATTTGATGTAGAAAGAGGAACCACACGAGGTAAAGAAGGTTAAACGCATCTAACTCTGTTTTAGGAGAGTCATCTGCAGAAGCAGACTTTTTACTGGAGTCTGTCCAACACTTTCCCCAAGTGCAGGGATAATGAAAGCTGTCTTAACTTAGGAAATCTGCAATTTGGCTCAAAGGGAAACTATTCAGATGACTTTAAAGAGATCGCTGGGCCAGGACATCCATATGGAGGTGACACAGAGCATAACTGCAGTCCTTTCTTATATTCCTTACAACCGTACACGCCTTCACGCGTTTATATTTCAGACTCACAAACTTCTTGCATAAATGAGATCCCTGACTTCCTCTTTTCAGGTTACTATCTTCAAATCTCAAACTCTTACAACCAAGAAAAATTTTAGAGACATTCTTTTTTTAGAAAAAGTAATATATACCAATATATTTAATTTTTCAGCTCCAGCCCAAGGAAATTAAGGTAAAACTATTGTATTGGTTTTCTATTGCCACATAACAACTCATTACAAACGCTGGTTTAAAACCAAATGTTCTTTATCTCCATCTCTGTGAGTCACGAGTGCAGGCACAGCATAGCCGGGTATTCTGTTCAGGGTCTCACAGGTTGCAATTAAGTTGTCAGCGGGGCTGTGGTCTCACTTAGAAGGTGCGCTCGCTCCAGGAGACTGTTTGCAAGCTCATTGAAGTTGTATATAGAATTTATTTTCTCATAGCTATATTCCTAGGACACTCCTTTGTGCTGTTCCTAGAGGCTGTTTGCAGTTTCCTGCCACTAGTAATTCTCCAAAGTGGCCACTTAGTTTATTAAGTCACAAGAAGAGTCTCTTGCTTCAGTCTGCTAAGACCAAATACTGATAGTTAGAAATAAGTCACAAATTCCCCACATTCAAAGTGAGAAGATGATTCAAGGGCATAAACACAAAAGGATGAGAATTGTTAGGTGTCATTATGGTTTGGTCCTCCATAACCACTTAAAGTCACAGAGAAAGTTAAAGGGAAAATTTGAATAGAAGCATAGTTTTTTGCAAAACACCCTATCACCTCCAATCCACTTGCCTATCTCTAAATCTCTGTTGTGCCTATGGATCCATCAGTCATTGCGATGAATTTTCATTAAAAATTCTCTCAGATATTCTTTGAAAAAAAATCAACATCCCATCACAACATATCTTAAATTATTCTTTAATTTATGACTCTAAGGTAAACTTTGTAAATTATTTTTCTTCTACACTCAGATAAGAGTATGAGACAAAGTAGGGGTAGGAAAAAAATTAAAACAAACAAAATACATTATTTTTATTTTATGATATATGAAATATATATATATATGTATCATATTTCTTCATCTGTTGCAATAAACATCCTTTTAATGGGCTTTGAAAACTACTGAAATTAAATTGGGAGAGTTTTAGCCTTGTTTCCACTGCATTTTCTCAAATTGCTGTAGTACTGAGAATTAGATGCTCCATTATACATAATAATGTTTGAATTTAAAAACCAGTGTCAAATGGGAGAAGGTGTGAGGGACCTATGTCAAGTCCTTTAAACACTTTGAACCTCATATTTTTGTCAACAGGACTCTCCTTGGCTTGATGTAGTTCTCCTAAAAGCTCTTTGTCCACATCAAGTCTAAGACCATAATCTTCCAGAATCTGGACAATGCCAAAATGGAGACTGAGGTTTTCAGAAGAAATATATTGAAAAGTTTTTTCCATTTTGTGCATGGAAGTGACATGATTCCAAGATATACATTAATGAGTTTTCATGTTTCCGGATTCTTTTTATTTTTCTGTGAAGAAAATTATTTGGCCAGCTATATCTCTGGAAGGATACATATCACTTCTAGTTTATGAACCGTTGCATCCAAGAATTATTGTGTTACATTCAGAAAGTATTGTGTTAACATAACAAAAATTTCTTAATTTTTGTTTATAATTTTTATAACACAAAATTTTTGTTGTGTTATTTTATTCAAATTCAATGTATTTTTCTTTGCGTCTGTATCAAATATTTGTATATATGTATGACATTTCTTTTCTGCCCATTTTCAAATTCTTTGAGCCTCGGTAGACCATTCAAATAGCCCCAAATCAAGACTGATTTATCTTCCTTCTAACTTAATTTTTTATAGCCCAATTATACCTTAAGTATTTGGAAAGGTTCCTGAAAATGGAGTCTTAGGAGGTTATGATTTAAAGTAATAAAAATTGTCTTTGAGTATGATACTTCATCCCTATTAAATCCCCTAAAAACTATTTGCTGTTTTCTGTCAACTATGTTTTGCCTGAAAGGAAGAAAGTAATTACTATAAACAGAATTAGATTAGTTTGGGAAATATTTTCATGGAACCCCTGTAAGTATTTTAGTTGCCTTTGAAACTATAGCTAAAATAAATTAGCTCTATTTCCATTTCCGATTTGGTAGCTTTCTTGCTCCCAAAGAATTATGACATTGCAATGGTGTTGCTTACACGAATATTGGATTTCACTGGGTGCCAGATCATACCGTTCTTTTTAACCGTGTTACTTTCATAGATGATTTGCCCTACTGTAAAATCATTAAGGATATTCATTAAGCATGCCGCTCTTTGGTAGGGGATCAATATTTCTAAAATAAAAGGCACAGCTGTTTGCATTTAATTTCAGTCATGTTTTCTTTTAGGCTTTCAGTATTTTGTTTTTAATATGCCAGAGTAACTCCTCATGTAATGAGATGGCACCTCGTATAATGAGCTACTGTTTATTGTTATTCCTGGCGACAAACCATACAAGGGCAAGGCCTGTTAAATACAAGCGCACACACGAGGTGCTCTTTTAACCTGCAGTGAGAGCCTATTTGAGCAGAGGGAGGACAATGTTTCGCCGTCTGTTTAGTCTCTAGGCAGATTATAGAGGCTCCAGTCTCTCTGTCTAGAGGCCTGGATCGGCTATGCTCAGTGATTCTTTCCACTGCAAGCTCACTGATATTTTCCAATCCTCACAAACTTAAAAGCACAAAGCAGAAAGTATTTACTTCTTATAATGTTAAGTCAAATGAAATAAAGTAGGACCAGCCAGAAGGTAGCTTAATCCAAGCCACCGTGAACTTGATTTATGCATGCTTAAGCAGTACAGGTTTTTCAGCTAAACGACTTTTGCTTAGTCAAATAATCAATTCTTTGCTTTCACTTTAGTTTAGTTTTCAAGCATTATAAATAGTTTATCTTTAATATTGGCTGGGTATGAGTGCCTTTAAAAAATATTTTATTTTATTAAACATAATTTCAGTTGACTAGACCTCAAAAAAAAAATAACGAAAACCTCAAGTTCTTTTAAGTTATCTGCTAGAATTGACCATTTACCAATTGCCTGAACTGAATGAGATGCAATATTTGGTAAATTAAAATGAGCAGGCAGAAAGGACAAGAGGATCTATGAAGATACAACTCAAAATGATTTTGACAGAAAATTGTACATGTAAAATAGAAATTATTTGAATTGTGAAGGAAGACACTCCATAGGAAAAACACTACTGAAGGCATTTAAAAGTTTTTAAAATTCTATCCTATATTTTGTATATTTGACAAAATGGTAAAAAAAAAAAAATAAGATCTGATTACAGTTGTTTTCAGTCTGGTGAGAAATAGCAACAAGGAGGTAGATAATTTTTTTTTGATTCAATAAATTTGACATTTTATAGGCTCCATGAATTATAAATATACATACTATTTAATTAAAAAAAATGTTTGTAATTGTACTGGGGGGGCATGACACACTAGTATTCAGCACGGATATGAACTAACATTTGACATACCTAACTCTATGTCTGTCTCAAGTGGAGATTTGGATTAAATAGCTTCTATGATCCATACAGATATATAATTTTATGACCATAATATGATTAGTATCTGTAAATATACACCCTTACACAAATAACCAAGCCGAATTCTCAATCTAATGCCATCAAGGCTGATTACATTGCTTAAAAATCCCAATAAAACCTTGAAATGAATACGATTTTATTTATGTAGTTCTTTAACACAGAAAACAAACATATGCAACAGATGCAACTTTACAACTTTCCCCCTAAGCTTTTCCAAACGAAGGCAAAAACAGATAGCTTATCGGCTAATTTTCAACTATTAACTTTCAATCTACACACTTCAATGTCTTCGCTAACAAATGAGTCGATATAAAATTTAAAACCTCTTTACACATGCTTATCAGAACTTGCTGTTAGCTTCATCCAGCATCTTTCTGGGAAAATAAAACAAAACAAAACAAAACAGAAACCCCATTAAAGTGTCAGAAAAATCACTTGATATAATATTTTTCCTCCAGAAATGTAATAAATGTTTTTCAAATTATTACAATACATATTTAATTACAAGTTATACATAAAGGTGATACGAGGGCAATTAGAATCTCCCATCTAATATATGTTGAGCATTGTTACTCATAGTCACTAAATATATGGTGGCAAAAATACTTAAATATGTGAGACTTGGCAAAATGGATAGAAGTCTCATTTCCAGTAATTAAAAATGAGCAATGTAGTTTTTTTTTTAAATATAACATTTTATAATATGAAACTATTCTTTTTTCATATTAATTGAATAATATATATTTTATCATTCCATTATTAAAATCATTTTTTAAGATTTAAAAAATATTAATAGGATTAGTTTCATATTGAAAAAGTATATGCAACAATTTAATATATATGCAAGAAGAGATTACTTTGAGGAGAAAAGGGGGTTTTAGGGATTGAATAAATAAAGTGAAGAAAGATGATATTTTATGTTGACAATGAGAACAACTAGGAGAGAGTTCTGTACTATTTTTGCAACTTTTCTATAAAACTAAAATTAATTCTAAAATAAAAAATTTATGTTTGAATAAGTAAATAAAATTAAAATAGAAGAAAAATTTACCACACTATTATAGTGCATCAAGAATTATTAGCAATCTTAAGCATATTATTTGATTTCTATTAACAATACCTTTATTGGATAACAAAAAAGTGCATACCAACACTAGAGATTAAAAATAAATCAACAGCAATGTTGTGTATGAGTCCACAAATAGACTTACCAAATAGAGTCTACAAAAATAAATTTTTTATTTTAACAAATTTAACTATCATGACTCAACAGTGTTGCATGCAAAATATCTACCCCTAAATTTACTAATTAAACTGTTATTTTAATGTTTTCTTAATAAATTTACCATAAATATAATTTATAGTTATGGCAGATGTTTTGGAACATGCAGAAAAGATAGAAAAAATTAGAATTCATAATCCAACCAGTCAGAGATAATACATTTTCTTATTTATTTAAAGTTTTTTGATATACCTATACATATATAGAAGAAAATGAAAATTTTATCCTTTTTATTGTTTTGTGCTCTGTGTTTATTTTCTAATTACAGAAATTATGTATGAATGCATTTTATAATAGTTTTGTACATTTTTATTTACTTTGTGTTGATTTATGTAATATATATATATATATATATATATATATATATACGCATCACACATTTTAACATAAATTTGATCACATTGTGTTTTTCAGGTATGTAATTTTAATTCTTTACTATAATTGTTTGTATTAATGCTTTTCTCACCCATGAACTTTAAGTCTCTTCTGTTAGCTTTGTAAACTTAGGTCTGAGTATCACTCCCAGCACAGCTGTGACATAAATACTTCTCTGTAGGTCTGTAGGTTAATCTAAATTCTTCCTAGATATGTCACTAGACTTTCTATCACTCTGTTTTTTATCTGTTTGTTTCTATGTTTGTTTGATAATAAAAAATTATATCTTTTTAATACTTTAAATTATATATTTTATTGTTTTAACTTAAAAGAGGCTGCACTGTGAGTTACTCCGGTGCCATGTAAACTCATATAGATTATTTCTTAACCTGAAATGAGAATATTATGTGTTGTTCCGTGTTCGCAGAGTTCTGTTACAAGTAGAATTACCAAGAGAATAAATTTTAGTAGTTGTGAGCACTGAAACAAAATACTGCTTTTTTGTTTAATGTCCTAAAAGAGTAATCAAGAGATATTGCTCCTGCAAATGAAACCATAATTATTTGTATAAAATTCATCTTCTCATTGACCTCCTGTTGTCAAGTTTCCTATAGGAAAGCATTTGAAGCTCATCAGATTCTCCTACTGCACGCTGTAATTTTTCCTTCATAATAATCATCATGCTTGTAGTTACTTATTTGTCATCTGTTTTCCCCACTGGACGGTAATTACAAGAGAACAGAGACAATGTCAAGTGTTCTCACCTCTGTAAGCATCGCACCTAAAAATCTGCTTGACACGGTTCTTTATCAAGCTGATTTTAACAGAGCAGTGTCATCCTTGAATACTATATTTAATCTTCTTGATAAGTAATTTCTAGCCAAAAAAAAAAGTAATCATGTAAAATTGCAAAATCAGAAGGAGTAGATAGATAAGCTCACAGGATTACCAAAATATATCTTATAAATCTTTATATGAACCTAAAATGACAGTACCTACTGGCACACAATTCATGCTTAATTAGTATTTATTGAATGATGCATGATTTATTCAATGATGATTAAATCCATCCATATGTACATACATACTCACATTTGTTAATGAATGAAACAAGATGTCAATTATGAGACATTGTCCCTGTACTGAGACCTGTAAGTCACTTGCTGGTTATAACCTAGCTCAAATCACTTAAACAGGGTTTCTTCACAGGGAAAATACAAATAATACTGTCATCACGAGGTTGCTATGGAGCTTTAAATAAGATCGTATCTGTAAAAGCTCCTAGTACTTTGTCAGGAATATAATGGATATTAAGTAAGAATTCTGAAGAGTTGAGCCACCATAAAAATTCCACACCTGGTATAGATTAAAAAATTCAAGATGTGTGTGTTTGTTTTCATTTGTCTTGAGAGAAAGCAAGTTGTACTTTTTTATTTAGAATATGTAATATCTAACTTGAATAATCTCCATTAATATAATAAAATATTATTCTTATTAAAACATCTAGAACATAATTTAAGTTATATCATGTGGAGTTATTTTTATCTTATAAAAACTTTTTAAAAATTTGCCTTGCAAAGTTCTTTAACTGCAAAAGTTGATAATAGAACATATTTTTAAGATATGGTCTTGATGTCTTTTTACTAATAATTAAAATTTCCGCTAACTTTTCCTTATTTAGTCATCAATAATTCCTAAAGCTTACTCATTGATATTTATTTTGACTAATTGAAATACTGAACATCAAAGTAGGAAGCAGTATGTAGAAGTAGTATTTAAATGCATTATTTTATAATTAAAACATTTATATTTCAATGTATTTTAAGAATGTTTTGTTATTGATCAAAAATATAAATTATTGATATTTTATTATTAAGTAGGATATTTTTTAAAACTTGGAATTATCTGCTTTCTTTTACCATCAAACTTCTTTAAAGAGTTGTGTGCTTACTTTCTCCACTTATTTACCTGTGTTACTGCAATATTCTGATTCTGTTCCTAAATTTCCAATTGCTTACTTTTTCTTCTGCATTTTGAACTCAAATTCTGTCATCACAACCACCAAGATCTTTAGTGTCTCCAGACTTCAATGTCTTCCTGAAGAAAGGAGAATTTAAGGTGCCAGATCCAGAAGTTTATGGTTCTCATTTTTTTAGGGAACTTATGTCTTATATCATCTTCTAAATGTATATATTTATCAAAGTTTATCCCTTGACTTTTCTCTCCCCTCCTCTCCATAAATAGGCAACCTTATCGATCTCTGCTTCAAAATTCACCTCTATGCTAACTCCGAAATCTCTAAGTTGCATGTTGAACCACATTCTTTCTAAACTGAAACCCTTGAACTGGCTTTGTCTCTGAATCTCATCAGGAAAGAGTAGAGTAAGCCCCATGAGACCGCTCCGTGTTCTGAGCACGTCTCTCTTCTCTGTTCACTTACATTGATCCATCCAGTGGACAGAATAAACCTGCATGAATAAGGCCCCATGTGGCCTTCAGCACTAGGACAAATGCTCCTTCTGTTTCTTCACTAGCCAGCTAGAACACTGGCCAGTGCATTGTATGGTACTTAGCAATAGAATAACTAAATTATAGAAGGCATCCATTCTGAGAGAATACATCGTCTAGTTCTCACTCTCAAACTGCATTGGAAGAATCTCTCCTTTCTTCCTTCAAACTTAGTACAGGTATCTCTTTTCTGACACCCACTCCTATATTCCATGCGGGGCACTGTACATACTAGGCATTCACGTGGCATTTGCTAAATGAAAGAAATGTCTAATTTTAAATAATGTGTGACACAGAAAATAAATCGTTTAACTCATTTGATCATGTAACTGTAGAAAGTAAAAAAAATAATAATAATAAGTTCAGGTTTATGAACCTAGATGAACATGATGGGATGATAAGGAGTGACAGAAGAGAGATGGATTCCTATAAGAGTAGGAGAAACGTGTGGGATTAGACGAAGGCAGAGAAGAGCATCACATACAGGAGGCTCCATTACTCCCAGCATGTGTTCAAGGAAGAAAGTTTAGAATCAGATTTATTAGCACCTAACATTGGTTCCCAAGAGCAGGCAATTGTCTCAGGACACAAAGAAATAAATCTGCTTAGCTTCCAAGTACAAGCATTATTGAGGGAGATGTGTCAGGAGTAAGTCCTCAGGCTCATGGCTGATGCACCGTAACAGATGTTAGTTCTCAGCAAGGAGATTTTTGAGAACAAATTTGAACACCAAGCTTTAGAACTAGAACACTGAGTATGCAACCAAGACAGGGACTTAGGCATTGGTAGCTAAGGCAAAAGCCCACCTAGCAAGTCCTCGTTCAAGAGTAGAGATGTTTTTAGAACAAGAATTATGTCTAGTTATGGGGACAGTAGGTGGTATACAAGCTCTCATAGTAGCAGAAACGGTTCCATGTCACGTTTATGAAAGCTGGGCTATATTTAATTAAGTCCTTCCTGTCTGATGTCAGGGTTTGTTTATTAATCTGAGATTGCTGGTCAAGTTTTTTTAAAAAAGGAAGTGAAAGGGATATACAGGTTATAAACCACAAGGGAAAAAATGATGTATATGTAATCAAAATAGGCAAATATTCTAGCTAGCAATTTTTAGAAAGTGAAGCATTATGTAAGTTCAAAGTAAAAGTTATGGTCATCTAATATAACAAATATTTATACCTATTAAAGTTAGATAATTTAACAAGAAAAATAACTATTTTTAATAACATGTTGTTTCATTTTGGAACATACCGATATAAAGTAAGTTAAAATAGATTTTATTTGAGAAAATGAAGCCAAATAGGCTTATACCTTACTGTGTTCTAATATTTTATCAATTATATGTGTTATGCTAGAAAACAATTTTACTCTCATATTGCTCATAACATGTAATTTAGTTTTCTATTAATATCTACAACTACACCAAAAGAATTTTAAAATGATATTATCATTTTTACACTAATTATGTGTTAGTGTCTGTGCTGTTTTTACTTACACGCTTTTACTTAATCCCTCTTTTTCTTCTTTTTAAACTTACTTTGGTGTTATTAAATGAAATTCAATAAGACTTAATCCTTCTTGTGTTCCTATATTCATGTAGGTCAAATATCATTTCTCCTTTTAAAAAGATAAAAATGTTGAAGTTCAAACATTAAATAATCTGTTCAGAATCTCCCTGTTAGTGAAGAGTAGATATCCACTAAGTACCTGGTGGATTTCCATAGTGCTGGGATTTAAAAAACACTACTAAAAACAGGTCACGTGAATACTCAGAGCATCTTAGAACGGGCTGTCATAAATTCATGAGCAGAATGAGAATTTTTGAAATTATACCTATAAGAACAGTTTTCAAGACAACACAAGCCTACTCATCAATGAAATGGCAAGGTAAAATTGTGATTTATCTTCATAATTGAACTATTTCAGTGTACTTACCCAGAAGCTTAAGGGGTGTTAGCTTTCTAGCTCTCTTTGCATGGGTCAATGGATAGTGGTAAGAGTGTGTGGGTGGAGAGTAAGGCTATTTTATTAATATGTACCACAGACCCCAGTAACATTACTTCTCAGTACTATGGTTTAGTGGGGCTTTACCTTACCTATTGTCATAAAAAAAAAATTTGATCGTATTATCCACTATGAAATTTATACCCTTTGTACATATACCTTGAAATAAGAAAGCACAAAATAGTACCCCCAAAGTGACAAAAATAGAAGACCTCACCAAAAAATATATGATTTTTCCTCTTTCTGTCCTTAAAAAAAAATAGTGATTATGTAATTTGGTGAATTAATTTTATAATTAATTTAATAACCTACATTAGGATATGTAAAGCAATTTTACACAGTTATATATAAAACTATGGAGGCAATAATATATCTTTAAGTAGTAGAAAGAAGCAGAATGTAAAAAGTGATTTGTTTTAGTTTTAATTAACTTGTTTTAATTAACTAAGAAATGTTATGCTCATCAACAGAAAAATGTCCAAGTTAGTCACAATGCTCTGCATTATATGAAGAGAAACCATTTTATAAATATAAAGAAAGCTTATTTTAAATATAATAATGCAATTTTAGGAAATGTAGGTCTTGCTCCCATATGGACCTTTGGGTCCAGGAAAATAGGCAATATATTGGTTTACACACATTTTCAATTCTGTTAGTGTTTTTAAACTTCCAAGACAATAGATTACTTAGAACTGAAGACACACAAGAAGTGTATATATTTAAAATACAAAGGCAGGTAACTTTTTTCCCTCATTACTTTGAACAACAAAATATTTTAAACAAACAAACAAACAAAAAAGTCCCCCTCTACCGTTAAACATTTAATTAGATTGAGCTGCTGGCTTTCTTAGCGATGATAACACTCATAATCATTTCTGACTTTGAGTAGAGAAATTCTTGGAGGTTTATTAATTGCATCAACTACTATTTTTTTCCTCTTTCTGTTCTTATTGCACTGTACTCTCATATTACTCAAAACATGTAAAAGTTTAGCTTCATGTATCAGAATATAACAAACTTTCATAGTTATTAGCGAAATGGTTTGCTTCTGTTTCTGTTATCACACAAGCCCAAGGAAAGTAAAAGTATTAAATTATGAATATGCATTTATGGGAAAAAGCAGTTATGACAACGTATGCATAGCACTAGCTTTGGAGTTTGAAAGAACAGGTTTGGAGGCCAAGATCTGCATTTACTAAAGTGCGGTCTCTGATGAGCTTCTTAATTTCTATGAACTTTAGTTTTCTTGTATGAAAAATGGAATAATCATACCTTAGGTTTCTGAAAATTAAAAGATGTAACATATGTAAATCACTCCACACAGTGTCTGGCTTACAGTAGGCAATCAAAATTATTATTACTTTTGCTGTGATGAATTAAGATGGTTGCGGATTACACGCGGATAGATAAAAGTCAGTTTTATTTTGGTTTTGAAAACTGATGGTTCATATTATGAGTACCTTAAGGGGAAACCTTCTAAACAACTCTAAAAACACTGCCAGATGATGACATCTACCCAGCAACCTTTCCTCTGTCCACCCACATGCTTTGCTTTCTCTCTTGTAGACAGATGAACTCCTCCAAAGCCTCCTCTGGATCACCAGATCGCAAGCCCTCTTATCTACTAAAAGTCACTCTTTATATCTCCCTTCTCTTTCTTAGATCAATTTTTATTTTATGTACTGGGTCACTCCCATTGGTACACATCTTAAACCAAATTTTACAAGTCTTCTCTGGACCACAGTAGTGATATCTAGAGCTGTGGTAGAAGCAGTCTGCTCAGAGTGCAGGCGACATTAGGATATGAATATGTAATGTTATATATAAGGTTACATCATATGTGTGTGGTTAAAATTAGCATATTTATTATTTATTCTTTCACAAACATTATATTTACATGGAAATTAATTCCTAAAAAATGCCATGTACTGTCCTCACCCATCACATAAGAACTCAGGTACACACAGTGATTTTGCAGATTAATCAATAACAGTTTGGAATTATTCAAGCTTGGTTCAGACGACATTCGTGTCTCTAACCCCAGTACAAAGAAGTGGGAAAGCGATAAATTAATGCATTTAAATTACTGCAGTGAATTATGTAAGAAAAAGAAAAAAGTCAATGAGGAAAAGCTTCTGCAAAGCCTAGAAAATGATTTTACATTGAATGACAGAGCTGAAGTAACTCAAGCCCTGTTTTGATGTTTACAATCATTGTGCTCCAATTGTTCACTTTGAATCTCCTGCTTAAACACAGGGATACAGGGAAGCACTGTGATGCTCCAGCTTTATATTGAGAACAGCTACCAAAATAGACAGGTATGTATTGACATAAGGGAGCCATTAAGTAGAGAAAACAACTTAGATACGAGTTTAAAAAGTATGGTCAGGCAAGAGAAAACTGTCCACTATTTCTGTATAACGTTATGGATAATCTCCTTGTTCTCCTTTCAGCTAAACGAAGTGTTTCAAACTTCACAGAAAAAGAGAACAGCTTATCTCATTAGGCCGTCTTTGAGAATGGTACTTGTCAGTGATGTGAATGAATGAGTCTGAATCTTCTGAAATTGTTTTACAAGATCTGCATACAGAAAATATCTCTTGGTGGCACACTGATGATATCAAACTACACTCATAAGCTCCTTTATTTCTAGAAGAGTTCATTTACGCTTAGGTTTGCTAATTGATACATTTGTGTGTGTGTATGTATGTGATTGTCAGACTGTCCCAACTATTCCAAAAGAAAAATCTCTTTTTACTCAGAAGAGCCTTAAGAATGGTTTCGATATCTTCTCCACAAGAAGACTATTTTACTCTTATCCATATGTATTATCTGGCCTTTGTACATTTTGTCACTCTACAACATTTTGCTAGCATGATCTCATTTATCATTTATTGGCTCTCTTATCTTTTTGCAACTGACAGGACATTCACTGAATTGTGTACCTTTTCAAAGTAACACATGCTCCATGAGGCAAAGTGCCAGATAGCACTCCCCAGGCTACCTTCATTTTCTCAAAATATTGATTTTTTCCTCTCTGAGGTTGATCCAAGAGTCTTATGACTTTGGTGGCTGTCTACAGATCTCCCCAGTGAGGGGGCAGCCCCCCAGGTTTCCAGTCATGGCAAGCTGTCATGGCTTTAAAAATTGGCATAAGCTCTTTCAGAAAAGAAAGATTAAAGTGTAAGCTTGCTGTTTCATACTTCTCTGCTAATACCATGGGCAGCTATTAAAAGTGCTAGCTCTTTGAAGGTAAATACTGCCCGATTCTGCTATAACATCACTTGGGTATTGCTAAAAAACCTTGTGGTGTGGAAAATTGCATACAAAATAATAGAACTTTACGGGAAAAATATGACCAGGGGAAATCCATTTAACTTTGTAACTAGAACACTATCAGATAACTCTTAACAGTATTGAAATGAACAAAAGCCATTATCACAGTCAAAAACACATATTAAATGACTATATCTTCCTTTAAAGCAATAACCACTTCATGAGTTTGATGGAAAGTATAGAAAGAGAGGATTATAAAAATTGTAGTATGTAGAGGAGGACAAAATGTACAAATATAATGGAGAACCTCCAACAAACATTTCTAGAATGGAGTATGTGGCAAAGGAAAGAATTAAAAATGAATGGCATCTTACGTAACAGATAAACCTCTATTATTTGATACTAAGCAGCAGTAGCAAAATATGGATTCAGCTACCCTCTCAGTATAGCAAAATGTGAATGCGGATATCAAGTCTCAAAAAGTGAATGAGAAAGAACAATTTCTAAGAACTGAAATTTTATTTTTTTTAATATTTACACATATTTATTTATTTAAACATTTTATATTATCTCACATTTAACTTATTACATTTTCAATTCAAAGATGGCTGAACATGAGATGGTTCTAAATTTTAACAAAAGTTCATATGGTCAGGATTATTCACAATGATACTATAATGAAATTAAATGTGTATGGAGTTTGAAATTATGGATCATTACACTGTAGATTTTTTCAATTTTCTTTTTTTTTTAATTGTGTCTTTTGTCAGATTTGCAATGTCCTCTTCTAATGGAAAACAAAGACTTGGAAGGTCAGATTTTAGTCATTGATAATTCTAGTTGAGATATTTTTGTGCCAGTAACAATGTAATGTGTTGATTTTGTTTTGTTTTACAGATCACAACTACTCTTGGCAGTATTTACTACTATTAACTACATTTTACAAACGAGAAAACTGAGGCTAAGAAACGTCATGTAAAGCTCTTATAATTAGTCTAGTAAGTGGTAGATCTCTGAGTGGAATGCAAGCAGTTTTATTCATATCCTATACTTTTAGATAATATATTATTAACACATGGCATAAATACTGATTCTGAGTGTAAATACAATACAGAAATACAGGAGTAGGTAAATGAGCTAGAATAGGTCTACAGGGAGAAGATGACTCTAAAAATGTCTCAAGGGAAAGCAGAAGGTGCAATGCCCCCAGGAAAAGAATAAACAGTGTGAGACAAGGTGTGGAATACACAGGGAAAGGAAATATGTTGTTTTTCCTGTGATATAAACAGCAAGAAATTTGGGACTGGTATTTAAATTAGCCTGACTCAATCCTGGTCAGCATACCTAATACTGAATAGAGAAAGAATCAAGATCAAGAAATTTAAAAATCATATAATAAGAGCTATGCCCTACCATAAACTCAAGAAATTCACATTGGAAGTGGATCTCGTACTAAACTTTATTACTAATTAAGGTTTCTATATAATCTGAAATGGTCAAAGATAGGCACTATAGGGCCTCATTAGATGGATATATGAATTACTAAATTAATGCAATTTTACATTCAGTATTTAGCAAAAAATTTTACATTAGTATTTAGCAAAAAATTTTTACATGTTAAATATTTCTAGAAGAGTTAGGAAAAAGAAAAATATTTCAATATGGTGATATTTCATGGATATCATTAGCTAGAGATGTTCATATAAAGACATCCTTGCTAAATGTGCGGTCAATGAATTTCTTTCTCCAAGCCAACTAGAAAGTTTATCTCATTAAAGAAATTTCCTCCTGGAAAGGCATTAAGATGAATTGCAAGAGACAATAATTTATTTGTACTGATGATATATCATGAATTGCTTAGAATATACATATTACTCTTTATAAGTTGTACTACTAACTTAATAACATTGATTTTTAAATGGTTCTCAATTTCAGAAATATTAAAAAATTAAAAATGGTAAAAAAAATATATTAATTGATAAACTGTTATTACTATAAGCAAATCAATTCCAGTAATTTTGATATGAAAATTTATATAATAATTAATTTAATCATTATTAATTTTATCATAGAGGATTGATTTTTTGAGTAGTCTTTTAAATATGTGTTGTATAGATAGATAATAGATAGATGACAGATAGATTAGATAGATAGATTAGATAGGTAGATAGATAGATAGATAGATAGATAGATAGATAGATAGATAGATATTGATAGATAGAGGATGATAAACAGACAGACGGACAGATAGATGATAGACAGATAAAGTAGTAATATTGATGTTATCTTTTGCCTCAAAGTTCCCCTTCTATGGTCTCTTCTATCTCATAAAAGGTTGGAAGCCTGAAACTTGCATTTTTCTGATCCCTTGCTGTCTGGGTTCTAGTTAGTATTGGCCAGTAGAAGACATTTCCGTATGAGAAGTCAGGAAGAGAAAAGTTGTTTTGCTCCTTGCTCTCCTAGAGGTAGACGCTGTAGCAGAGCCCAGAGACTGAAAGTGACTGGTCTCCCTCAGTGTTGGATTAACCCACAGGAGCAGTGGATGGCTGACCCATCCAGTGGCAACAGCTGTGCCTCCAGAAACTTAGACATGAGCACGGACTCCTAGGTGGCTCAGACACGGTGGCAAGTCCTGATCTCCGAGTAACAACTTTTTAGATTTGTTGCTCTTCTAGCCATTCTAAGAATTTTTTTTTAAATGTCTTTTTGCTTGAAATATCAAGGGTGGATCTACTTTCCTGATATAGAAAGGAAGGGAAAAAGGAAGGAAGGAAGAGCAGGAGGGAAGGAAGGAGGGAGAGAGGGAGGGAGGGAAGAACAGAAGGAAAGAAGAGAAAGAAAAAAATTATTAATGAACCATTATTGGCAATTTTCTCTTCCTCATTTCTGTTTTAATCCAGAATTTGGTTGTTGAGGTAAACAGCAAAGGCCTATGAAGTTAAATTGACCTACATATGAAAACACTGAATACAGAATGTACAATAAAAAAATTAAAGGGCTACTCAAGTATTGAATGATCAAGAGGGAAAGTAAGAGAAGTAAGAAAGTCATAAGAAAAAAGGGCAAGACAGACCATATGAAACTTGGATGAGGACATGTGGAAAAAATATTAGTACACCATCAAGTTTAATGCTTTTTTTGGGGAGGGGGGTGAATTCTATTTTATATGACATCATGACATCAGAATTATAAAGCTACTTTCTTACTGTTTTGATTTGTTTAGTTAAAAAAAAATTTTTTAAATGTTTAGCTTATGTCACCTTGCTTTTGTTTTGTTTTGCTTGCATATAGCATGTACTTAGCTCTTGGTTTTGAGTCACTCTAAAATCTTTTCTTTTAATAGATAAGTTGTTGATTGCATTACTTGATAATACTGATGTATTCGGTCTTAACTTTGTCAGAGCCTGTTTTAATTATTATGCATATTATTTTATATCTGCTGAGTCTGTCTAGTTTCATTTTTAAATGGTTTGAAATTTAGAAAAGTGGTATTTTTATTCAGGTGTGTAGCTTTTTACACATCTTTTAATACCTTCATCACCTACTTTCTTTTATTAACTGGTTTCACAATTGGTAAGCAAATCCTTTAACACTCACCTCTTGCTTAAACAATAGGTCAATTTTTCTTTTCACCTTCCTTCTCTCTACATTTTTTATCTCTTGATTTTAAGCTATATCTCTTTTGTTTTCTAGAAATTACAATATGCAACTGTATCACATGAAGTTCTAAATTCACACAATAACAAGGTACTTTAAACAACAGAAAAACCTTTTGTATAAATTTTTACCACCACCACCAATTTGCTATACCCAACGTTATTTTAATTTTTTAAATTTTAAATGGGCAGTCATATTTTTAAATAATTAAAGATGATAGTTATATCTGACCAGAAATTTCTCCTTTTTGATATTTTTCATTATTTTCCAAACTGTGGGAGATCTCCTTTAAGGGTATCTTTTGTGTCATCAGGAATCTCTGCTCGCTCTCGGTCACACACTCACCTTAGTTCCGAGACCCCAGCATTCCTAGGGTGGCTGCAGTGCCCTCCGCCTGGAGGGCCTCAGAGGGATTTAACTCAGCTCCCTGCCTCCAGTTTGCATTCATCAAAGGACACGTGTGTCCTGTAAAAACTTTTTTACTACGGTCCATTTCCCAGTCTCCAGATCAAGTATGGCATCAAATATACAGGGTGTAGTTTGTAAATAAACAGGATGTCGTTTATAAACACGCTCAGGGGCAGACTAAAATAACTGCTAGAAAAAAAGGTTGGTTAGATAACAAACTTCAAAATTAAGTAATTGGACTTGATGAAGTAAAATAAATCATAAATAGTCCAGGTTTACCCAAAACAATGCATTCTTTGAGAATGTGTTTCTACATTATAGAGCAGAACCACACTGAGGGTTGAGTGAAACAAATGTTTTTCGATAAAAAGATGCAGAAGTGAAGAATGCCTGTAGGAGGCATATTTAGTCTTAGGAGAAAATATTGGCTGATATTGGGGTTCAGTGAACGATCGAAAAAATGTTTGCTACAAACTTTTGTCCTGCCCCAACATAGCGAATGAGAAATTCTTAGCAATTTGTGTTTGAAAAAGCTCTCCAGGTGATTCTGATGCACAGTCAAGTACGAAGACCACTAAACTGGTCTAATTTTTGTAAATGTTTTAGATGTTTAACTTTTAATGTCATTGAAAACATAATGTGGAAAATTAGTCACCACAATGCATTTAGAGTTTAACTAACAGCCTATAGGTATATCCGAAGTTTTAAAACTAATCCCTAGGGGGGAAAATCCTATTGAATTTGTAAAATTCTGTCCACATATTGTATAAAAATGACAGGAAAAAAAGTTACTTTGGGGGAAAACATTTCTTTGTAACTTTCAAAATGTAATTATGAAAACCCTGTGTGATTTATAAAAGACCAATGGCGATAAAACGATCAAGTGACAGCTTTGTGATAGTTTATAAAGGCATGCTCATTTCTTGGGATTGAAAGGCTAGAATTTGCAGTGATTCCTCTACCACTTTCCTACCCCCATATTATACTTTGTTCTTTTGCTATATATACATATGATAAAATAGATGCTTTTGGAAATAAGGGCAATAGTTTTTGTTTTTTTAATTGTTATTTTTGGATGATTTTATATTGGACCGTAACCTTGGGAGTCAGTTCTATTCCTAGCTGTCAATATGTTGAAGAGTGTTTTATAGGTATTAAATGTTTCCTAGATTTAAAAAAATTAATGAGATAGATTGAAACACAAAGTGGAAAAGTAGAGTTCTTGGACACTTATCCTCAAATCTATTTAATTGTAGTTATTAACTCAGACCAAAAAGATTAATAGAGGTAAAACCTTTGACATAAAACTGAGCAAAATTAGAGAATTGGAAATGAATAAATAGTTTCATAAGGAGGTTTTGCATTTAGAAGTGCTGTGATAGAAATTTTTACATAATGCAGAAGACATTAAAAGACCATAGCATCTACAGAAAGGTTTCCTTATTGCAAAATGAGATTTGGGAATAAATCTTAGAACAAACATCAAAATCTCATTCTTCTCTACCCAAGTTCTAATTTACAGGCCACTTTAAAACAGTATTTCTCTGTCCCATCTCAGTTTTTTTTTTTTGCTTTTTTCACTACTTCCTCTGCTGCCACCCTGATCCAAGCCACCATCATTGCTCACCTGGATTGTTGCAGAATGATGCCCTGGTTCCCAATATCCCTTGCTCTGTTCTGTTTGACTACTCTGCTCCAACCATAATGTTGTCTGTGACGTCCCTGGGACAGATGAGAAATGCCCCTGCCTCAGTTCATTTGTCTTTTCCATTTTCTTTGCTTGACATATTTTCTTTATATAGTACCATGCCTCATTCTTTTTCTTCTGATCTATAATAAAATATTATAGCTTGCCAAAAAGAATCCATCTTTGGCCACTTTCCAAAATTGAAATTCCCCCTTTTTAAAAAAATTTTCTGCCTTATCATCATCACCATCTAACTTATTCTGTATTCAATTAATTATACATCTTATACATTGCCTGTCTCTCCACCCCAGTCCTGTTCAAGTAAGCTCTAGAATTCTTTTTTGTTCTTTATGGTGTCCACAGTGCCAAGAAAATGATCTAGCATGGAGTTCACACTCAAATAAACATCTATTGATTAAATAAATACAAATATAAACAATAGTGATCAAAAACTGGAGACAGAAGTCCACATAAGTTTATATAGAATAAAAAGCCCCAAAGGAGAGAGCATATAAAAATAATCACACTTACACATAACCAAATAAATAAATATTTTAAAAATCAGTAAGAAGAATACTCTGTACGTGGTGGGTACAGACGGAAAAAATTCTGATTTACTAACTAATGAGAAATGATTATTTTCAAAAACAAATGAAATCTCAAATTCTTTGTCATGTGACCTTTCTTGTAAACTGATACAGTAAGTATAAAGCAATTCTTTCCATCTGACATAGTCAGCAAAGGAGAAAAACGCATAAAAATAAAATTGAACATGGGAGATTGTTGAATTATATTCTTTACTGATTTTGGAAAATCCTCTCAGCATTACAGGGTCCTGCAAAGCATTTACAAGGAAAAAGAAAGAAATAAAGAATTCCCAGGGACTTAAAAGTTTAACAAAGCAGGCAACATTGTGAACCAGCAGCAGAGCGTTTTTGCATGTGGTGAAAACGGAGCTCATTAGCAAAGTGATGGCTTAGAGCTGACTCTAGGGGAGGATACAGCTAAACTTCAGACAGTCTTTTTGTGCAGAGCTGATTGTGAAACATCCCTGGTCTCACTTTGTTGGAAGCTGCTCAGCTTGCTTTCTGGCCTAAGGTAAGACAGGAGTCAGTACAAAGGCAGGTGAAGAGGGACCAGCATTTTGAAATAAACAGAATGAAAGGCCACCATGAAAGTTGGCATAGTATAAAGTAAGATCCCAAACTCCTATGTGAATCCCTTGAACAAAGAATGTGCCAAAGCCATTGTTGAAGCATACTAAGTTTCAACACATAATCTTATGGATACACAAATACGACTATTTGATGCCGCTAAAAGAAATTACCTTAATAATTTTCACTTATACATTTTATAACTAGATAGGAATGTAAAAGACATCTAGTTTTATCAACGTAGATTAAATAGAAACAGGTCAATATATGGTCTCAAGTATCAAAGATAATTCTTTAATGACCAGGGTAAACAAAATGAAAATTTTGACTGTAGTTAATTACTGTTTTACAAATGTATAGTCAAAGGGAAAATTGCTTAGCAATAATAGAGATAGTGTACACATTTTAAAAATTAAAACAAAAAGAAATTATTGTATTATCCTTGAAATTTCAATTTTTGATAATTATTTGTTAGAAATTTCTCAAGATTATCATTATTTGAACTTCAGGAAAAAATGCTATTATAATTCAGCTTTAAAACTTGAAAATCAATCAGATACGGCATCAAATAGTTTGAAAGGACCAAGGGACATAGTGACCAACCAGAGTTCCGGTGGAACCAGTTAGAACAGGGTGGCTGAGGCATCTACAAGATGCTGAGCAAAGTAGCCACTGTCTGTGTGCAAATCATTTTCTAATCAACTTCTTGAAGCCGTTCAAAAGGAATGGGGTCAGTTTTACACCCGGGTCCAAAGAAAAGAAACAAATTTGACAGCAGCCTAGGCAATAACAGGCACAGGACGCTGGAAAGAGGGGACTATATTCCAGGAAAGAAGAGAGAAACATAGGTTTCTTTGGCCAGAAGATGGGGGGTCAAGGCCGAGCAGCAGGAACCACAGCTGAGCTAGGAGGCCTACCCAAGCAGAAAAGGAGCAGATCTTCCTTGGTGAGCAAGGCAGATGGCAGGAATCAGAATTTGAAAGGTAATGTTAGCTGGATCCATATGCAGTATTGTAGAATACTCCTTCCCAGACCTAGGTAACCTTTTCAATTCAGGCAGGGAAAAAAAAAAAAAAAAAAAAAAAAAAAAAAACACCTCTTATGAATCTGTATTTTCTCCCTATCTCTCAGAAAACCTCCCCAGAGTTCTACATTTAGGGGTACAGGGAATTAAATGCATTGACTCTGCTAATCGGACTATTGCTTTTTGTTTGAACTGCTCTCTCACAGTTAATTCACAGAGAAACAGTGCCGGGTGTTAGGAAGTGCTTAAAGCACATATATTAAATTGCATTCATGGCCCATGAGGGCTGGTCCTTGGTCTGGCTATGATTAGTTCCACCAGTGATTTTGATATTAAAATTTAGCACCTTCTCATTAAATTCTCTGAGAACGTCAATATTGTGACAGAGCAGCTACCCTAGAGAGAATAATTTTAAAACTCAATTTGACCTTGATAAATTACAGAAGCAAGCACAAACAAATCAGATTAAGCTGGAAAGAGTTAGAACCATGCTGTACTTTTCTTACTGAAACCCCTTTACTTAAAAATGGTTTATCATTATGTACATTCTTCCTTTGATTTATTAATTAACACAGGGTGTGGATTAAACAGCAGGATCGATCACTGGTTTCCAGTAAACTGGTGACACAGATTCAATTTTATTTTTTTTTCTTTCAGAATGGCTCATCTAGAATTGCTTGTTAATTAAAAAAAAACAAAAAAACAACAAAAAAACCCCATTTCTTTCAAGAGTAATTTTCAGCCAAAAGAAGAAACACCTTATCACGTGTGTTCTTTCAATTGCTGTGAATGCATGTTTTTTTTTGTGTGGTATTTTTTCTTTTTTTTATTCAGAGAAATTATATGAAGTATTAAAATGTGTGATTAAAAATATCACACCTAGTACATCATGTGCTGTAAATTCAAACCACAGAAACAACATTTTAAAAATTCTTTAGGTATGTTCATGAAAAGTTAAAAGTGACTGTATCATAGGTGAAACACTGATGATTCCTTCACAAAGACAAATAGTGACAGAAAAGGTGTTATGACTGGAAGAATGGAAAGATGAAAATGGTTGATCAAAATGTAGAGGTGACCTTGGCTAGCAGTCGCCCTAGACTTTCTGGTCAAGGACATTGTCAAAGTGTCACTTTCCAGAGCTGTCTGAAGTGGTTCGTATTCATTGCATTTTACTGTCAAATAGTAATAATTTTAAAGAAATACTTAGTTGGGAGAGACTTTACTTAAAAACATTGCCACTGGGGGCAGAAAAGAGCTACTGCATTGGCGGGGGCAGGGGCACTATTACAATATGACACTTGTTCTTAGCCAAAAGGCCAGGAAGTGATGAAACTACTGCAATACAAAAAATGCTCTGACCATAAGATCTCAAGCATCTCAAGGGTTAGGAAAAAAGTTTTCTTTCTTAGGGAGAAGTAAATAAGACCAGAAAGAACTAGGTGAGGGAAGCGAGATGACAGGGTGGTCTGATGAGAGAGTAGATGAAGGATGTTTGACCCTGAAGCTAGCTTGATTTGTAGTGGGGTGGGTTGGTGACTGTTTAAGGAGGGCTTGTTTGCTGCTCGGTTTACGAATGGGCAAAAGTTAAGGAATTCAATAGAAGAAGATAATTTTAACCAAAGTTTAGTTAAAAAGTGTCTTGTTCCAGTCAGGCAGAAACAGTTCAGTCAATCAATGATGGGCAAATAGGAATATGAGGGGTATACCTGCCCCGATGATAGCTAAGCTAGTGGGGCATTTGTTAATAAATTTTATTAAGTCCTATGGGAAGCTTGGTTCTGAACAGCAAGTTTTTCCCCAGAACTCAAACAGGCAGAGAAATTTCTTAACCTTCAATGGTTTCCAGGAGTACAAGGCTCAGTTAAAATTCAACATTGTCATTATGTCCAAGATCACATTTTTGTCCACTAATATTTTAAATATGAAATGTATTCTTAACACAAATAAATCCTTATAATTTTCTACCTCTATAAATAACCTGAGGCTTTTAAATATTTTTAAAATAGAAAAATATAATAAAGTATATATTTAGTTGCATTTCATAAAAACTACATGCAAATGAGTGGAAGCATTATTTATTAAAAGATTTATATATCTTCTAGACTGCCAATATGCTAAGGTGACAATATTTTATTATCTGACTTTATTTAGATATAGCATGCATGAAATGGAGAGGTGCTCAAAATTTAATGCTCATTATTTCCCCGTCTTTAACGGAAAATCTGCAAAGGATTCAATTTAAGGCGAACACATCAAGTGGTCAGTTTCATTCTTTTTTTTTTATGGTGCGGTCTCAACAACTTCCTACAAATAGTTTGGTAGGGTATAACCCAAAAGGCCACATTGCTGAATACATCTGCAGGTAAAATTATTAAAATGTAATTTAAATGGCTTTTTATTAGTAGAATAATTGAAGGCTTCTTTCAAGGAGCAACTTTGAATTTAGAAATACTTATAATCTATTCCTTGACACTTACCCAGTTCACTGAGCAAGTTTAGCGGTGACCACGGATATCTGTTGGCACACATAACGAAATCAAGGGCTGGATTTGGAGAATCAGTTTGACTGTAGCAAAATGTTCTTGGGGAGCTTTTGCTCTCTTCTGGAAGAGTTCACTAACAGATGGCAACTTGTCACTGTTAATGGAGTGTTATCCTGAAAAACTTCAAGGATCCGTGCAGAGTGTGACACTCTTCCCCTCCTCCTTTTCAGCCACCTCACAGAAATAGTCAATAATGACCTCTTTCTTTTCACAGATGATTCCACCTTATGTCGGCTGATTCCTTCCAAGCCACACTGTGGCTGCTCTACTCCGAAAATGACAAAAGACTTTTTGTTGTTTGACAGCTCATCTGTGTACTAAATAATAGAGGGATCACGATGCCATGGGAAGAATACTGTGGCCCCAAAGCAGGAGTTTCAAGATCCAGCCCTGTCCATCTTTCTGAGCTTTGGCCAGGTAAGTTTCTCCCGTCTGGTTTTCATTGTTCACGCTCCAACGTGAGCAGATTGCCTCACACAAACAGGAAACACATTACATGTGAACTGCAAGATTCTAAATTCCTTTGAGATCAACAAAAAAAGCATCAGTTTGTTAGCTGAATATGCGTGACTGTTTTACATTTAGTTTCTTCTAGTAAAATTAATTTTATAGGGAAAACCCCCCAGCAATTTGGTTTCTAAAGTATATAATAATATCCATAAAACAACAACAAAACCACTTTCTCTTCCTGGAGATTCAGCAATACATGGATTTAAGAGCTCATTCACAGCATAATTTTGGTTTCTGTGAATCTATTAGTAATTCAGCACTTCAGAGATGACAATAAAAAATGGTAAAAACTTGCCCAAGATCATGCAGCTTGAAGAGATTAGTACAGCCTATCACCTAGATGAAATGAATCCTGGCATTAAGCTCGTTTCACTGATTAAACCAGAAGTATCTCTTTTATTTTATTAATGATAATATTCACATTATATCTGCTAGTTGGATGGTATTTTGTACTTTTAAGTGTTTTTCAGGTATAATTTTACTTAAATCTTGACAATAATATCCAGAAGTAAAGAAAGATAGAAAATATATCCAAGGTCACAGAGTTAATCACTGATAGATAAGGAAAGATAATCAGTTACAGACAGGTGGGAGGAGGTACCCTGATTCCTCCTCCACAATATTCCAAATTGCACTCCACCATTTAAATCAGCCACTCCTCCAGAAGAGAACTAGGCTGGACACCAAATACTTATTAGGTAGAAATTATTTGAACCAGACATTTTTTACTTAAATTTGTCATTATGTTTTCTAACAGCCATTTTCCTTTCTCCCTCTTTCCCTCCCTCCCTTTCTTCCTTCTTTCTTTTTTTCCTCTTGCCCACCATTTCCTTTCTTCCTTCTTCGCATTGCCTTTTCCTGTTTCCCCTCATTCTGCATGTTGCTGTTCACACTGTTATTTCATGTTGTCCCTTTAAGAATTGTTGCTCGATGAATCTAACAAATAAACGCAGTATTCAACTTCCTGTGGAATAAGCGTTAGTACTTTTGCAGGTTTTCCTTTCTGTGATTAGAAAAACACCAATACCATTTTCCTATAAATATATATTAGCAACATTATGAGAAAATTAACATTCTTGTTGCATAGAATTTGTTACTTCCCTGAATGAATTGAAGAGTTAGCGCTAGTGCAGTTTAAAGCTGAAATAAAATGTAAATAGCATTGGAGTTTGATTTCCTAGAAGTATTTTTCTCCAATAAAAAGGAACACTTAAAGACAATGCTTTGTTTTAGACAAGGCGCTACTTAAATATTACGAGTTACTTTATAACGTCTTACATCTTCGTAAATAGTGGTAAGTACGATGGGTATATATTACATTGGCATCATATTTTATGATTTCCAAGACATGAGAGAGGAATTGGGGTTATGAGATCAGTTTTTCTAGTAGAGGGGATGCACCTATAGACTCCAGCACCCATCTGATCAAAAGAATCAAAATGCCCATGTATGCAAACTGCTTTCGGCTAGTGATTTCAAAGAAATACAATATATGTTTTCTATACTGTAACCAACTTCATGGTATATGCTGATTGTATGTTAATCCTCAACAAATCATAGAGTATAGAATGATAGGCCAGGAAGAAATCCCATAAGTTCATTGTAATCATTCTGGACAGGCAAATATCTATGATGTATCATTTAAAAAATTAAATTAAAAAAATAAAATGACAAAAAAGCATTATGTATTTTTGTGTATGTTCCTTTTTATACCGAGATTCTACACAAGAAAAAAAGTCCAATATGAAAAGTAATGCCAAAAAATTATCTTTAAAATGTATATAAACTTCATTAAAATTTATGACTTTTCAAAGAGATCTCAAATGTGTTGCATCATGTTATGTGTAGTTTGGAAAAAATGACTCTTCCCTGACTGTACCTTTCATGTGACATAATATATATTACGTACTTAGATGAAAAGAATTTTTTTTTTAGTTAAATTGTAGAGGTTAATTTATTGAAGGAAGATCCATAAAAGCTAGCTTCTCAAAAGAATTCTGTTTATGCAGAGTTCCTGCTGGGGAGGAAAAATGTTCCTTTTACCCTTCTTGACTCTTTGGCTGGTCTAATAATCAAATGAACATAAGACAGATTAACAGGAGAAAAACATTTAATCATATCTGTATGGGGGAGTCCTAAGTGTATGATACCCATGGACAGTCAGGCTATTGAAGCTTATGTGCCATCCTGTGCTAAAAAGGGAGTAGGGGCTTCGGCTTTCAAAGGGGAAGAAGACAATTTATAGGAAGATAGGAAGGGCAAATGTTTAGTAAACAAATATTTGTCATTCCATGCAGACAATGGGACACAAAGAGGAATTTGATATCGAGGCCCTGCCAAGTTCTCTCCCAATGCAACTGACCATACCTAGCCCATATTTTTTGTAGTTATCTCTGGTGATATTTTTCTACCTGGACCAGGCTCTCGATCTGAATTATTTTAGGTGGTTAAAGAAAAGATAAAAGTTTTTCTTAAATCTACTGCAACTTGATTGCCTTTAGCTAAAATAGTCCGCATGCCAAAATGGCATATTTTGTGGGGCTCGTTCTGAACATCTTTCCTCATTAGTTACTGAATAGTGCTTATTGCAGTTAAACCTAGTGAACTGCAAAGGTTAGTGGTGGCACCCTGCCCGAGAAGTACCTGGGACTCCCTCAATGGTGAATGCTGAGCTTCTGGGCCGTACCTTTTCCAAGGCTTGTCAGATCATGTAATATCAAGGCCTCCGATCATTCCAGGGCAGAATCAACGCATCCCTAAATCGTGTAGTTTGAAATTCCCAGAACTCCAAAATTGAAGCCTTTTATTCCAAAGTGTGATATTTGGCAAGCTTGTAAAATTTTAACATTTGTAATGTGTGGTGCCAATTTCCTTGGTGTAAATATTCCAACCAAGAATGACTTTAAGCTACCTACATGATGTCACTTGACAGAGAACGGGGAAGAGATACTCAGCCGCACACAATTACATAATATTTTCACCATACAGATACGAGAGATATAAATAACTCCAAGAACATAGATATTAATAAAATGTAGTAAGATAATTAAGAAATGGTGAACTTTGCATATTTAGAAACTTTGCTTTTAAGAAATTTATTTAATTCTGTTTATATAATTTAAGTTTTAATAAGTACTGTGTTAAACCCTTAGGTAGCTGGATCTTAGAGTTACCAAAGAATTCTATAGCAATGGAGACATTCACACTTACTATGCTTCTTTTTCAGGAAGGTTCCCTAGTGAATTCTGCTGCTGCTACGGCTGCCATGTGATTTTGCCTGACCTCATGCTTTATTTTCAAAAGCAACTGTAAGAAAAGTTTCATCAAGGGGGTTTATCACTGTTTCCTTTTTTCCCAAGTTACCCAGAAATTGAAAAAATTCCTCCAAATTTCTTTATTGTACTAAAACCCATACAAAGATTACAAGCATATCAGTGTTCAAAATATAAATGACATGTGGGCCTATGGAAATTCTATATAACTGAAATAAAATTTTAGTCAAATTGTAAATATAGGCCCTAATTCTATCACAAGAAAATTTTATCAAATGTTGTAAGTATGATAAAAAACAAACAAACAAACAAACAAAAACCTATTAAATGTCTTAAGAGTGGCAGCACCAGTCTACATCTATCAATAGACATCTTAAGACAAGATCATGTGATGTGTTTTCCTGTACAAGTAGGCAGTGTTCTGTGAAGTATCAGAAACTGCAAGTCACGTGCTGACTATGTGGCTATCAATAATCATTAATGTTTAGCAGTTGCTCTATATCAACAACTGGGGAGCTATTGAAAGATTTAAAGACACTTTTATGAACTGGTTCTTACATAACACTTACCTATGGAAATCACTTTTTTTGACTCTCAGAATAGAAATAGATGCTATTACTGGCAAGATATCTCTCAACCCTTCCATTGCTAACTTATCTATCTCACAGTGAAGATATGGCTGACTACATTAGTTCTAATGTCTATATCAGTGCTGGGGAGAAAGAAATTTTCCTCTAGCCTTCTAGGATCTTTTGGTTGGTCTGATAACTAAACCAACATGAGACAGATTAACAAGAGAAAATGACCATATTTAATTACATACATATGGACAGAAACTCCGAATAATGAGCATATCAGAGACCCCACATATATGAGATGTTCAGAGACAGATATGTAAATGAGTATATATGACATCCTGAGCTGAGGAATGAGATAAGAGGCCTGACACTTCAGTGGGGACAAGGGTCATTCACAAGATGATAGGAGAAGTTGTTTCGTAATTAGAGGTTTGCCCTGCCATCTAGATTAGCCATAAAACGTTGTTTCTGGTAGTAACTCATATTATATAGTCAGGGGCCCAGACTTAAATTATTTATGAGAGAGGTAAAAATTTATTTTGAGCATACCTTCAGCTCAAAATAATCCACATACTACAGAGGCACAACTTGGTGTGACTCATTCTGAACCACTATAGCAGGAACTCTTAGAGCAGACAATTCAATTTTTTGACCCTTGATATTCAAAATGTGGTCAGGTACCACATCTATTTGTCAGAATCACAAAACCTCAGGCTTTACCTTAGAGCTATTGAATCAGCATTTGCATTTCACAGGGCTTCTCATGTGATTCTAACTCAAATTAAGGTAAAAGAAACTCTAATCTAAAACAATAGCCATGACCTCAGGGTCACTTCTGATCATTACTATATCTTTCCTATATCAGAGTGCCTGCACAGGCATACATTCAGAAATGTCATGGAATTACTGAATATATATTTGTATTCACATTTGTATTAAATGGAAATAGATTTTGGATTTTCAATGTTTTCTTCATGAACACTGCCATTGGTAGCTTAAGATAGAATCTAGAAAAAAAATAAAAATGAAAAATCTCTAACATAAAATAAATTTTGAACTAGTCTGAAATTTTTAACAAAGAATTATCAATTATAATAAAACATTTCCTAAAGTATTATTTCATTTGAATTTTCACCTTTATATCAGATAGTATATCGAGATATTCTTTCTTAATTTTGGTGATATTACTTTATGCTCCTTTAAAACATTTATTTTAAACATAATTTTACTATCTAATTCCTGTGTTTTCAAAGTGCTTAACATCAGCATCTCTTGGAGTTCACATAGAAATGCAGTTTCTTGGACCTTACTCTGCAATTACTGAATAAAATTTCAGAAATGTACATTTGAAAACACTTACCTTGATTTATTTTCCCTGTGGTTTGGAACCATTTAATCTGATGTAAAAACATGACTTTGTAGCAGACACTTTTATGATGATGAAATACCTGTGCAACTACTTTTTCTTTCTCTATATGGCTAATAGATGTAAATAAACAAATATTAATCTAATTGGCTATGCTTTGAGGGTAATCTGACCATGAAAAATAGCAATTACAGTGCTCATAAAAGCTCCCTTCTAAAACCAAATTAAGAGAGAATAAGCCTCAGTTTAACATAAACACACAGATAGTTTAGAGTGACATATTGATAAGAGTTTAAAAATTATAGTGTGCTTTAAATATAGATCACACTGAGAATCACTCTAGCCAAGCCAGACTTCTGAACTGTTTGGCTGACATTTAAAGAGCTAACAGCACCAAACAAATATCTCTTACCACTTATAGGCTGATTCCACTTTTCCTATCACTTTTCTTTCATCAAAACTATCTCTATTGTTTTATAAAATCAAAGCACTCATGTTGCCCTACTGTAGATGCATATTAATAGGCTAAGGATACAATACTGTTATCAATGGTGGCAACTGTGCAAAGTATTTTATGACTAATGGCTTTTTCAAGATTATTTTTGTTTTGATCTCTAATGGGGAGGATGAGGGAAGATGTCCGATCACCTTTAAATCCTACAAAAGCTGAGGGACACTAGATGATCCTCAAAATTCTGGAGAAAAAGTGAAGTATACATGTCACCACCTTTATGTACATGTACTATATGCATTCATGTAAACAGACCCTTTACTTTTCATTACAATACACATTAAAGTTTCAGTGTTATCAAAGAAAGATGATAAAACAACCATAAACTAATGACAGTTTAGCACAATTTAAGTTGTAGATTGTGCTTGTGCTAAGTTCACAGAAATTGTATTAATACATTTTTAGATATTCACATAAGAGAAAATATAAATTTATTATTTATAACATATTAACATTATTTATAACATTTTATAACAATGGAACATGCTGGCCTGCCTAGTACTCAATCCTCAGATGGCTTCTCTGTGTTCATTCACTTCCAAGGTCATCTCTTGTATAAACATTTTCTATATAATGCTAATTTCCAAACTTGTGTTTCTAGTGTCCCATCTCACAAGGAGTAAAATTCTAATTTGTTACCATGGTCTACCCCCACCCTTATCTCATATCTCATATCTCATTCCGTCTACATCTCATCCTTTGTTGAATAACTTAAGTATTCTTCTTCCTCTGGGACTATGCTGTCTGCTCTGCTTCACATACCCTCACTCAGTTAGCAATTGTGACTGTCCGCTTACTCCCTTTGAATCTCTTCTCACACATCACTTTATCAGAGGAATATCCTTTAAAAGCCTACATTAAATGTCACTTTACTACCCTGTCCCTCTTTATCTCCACTACCCTCTTCTTCATGGCACACATCTCCATTTGGCCAGAATATTAAATAGTGATTAGTTTATCTGTTTACAGTTTATCTTCTCCCATTAGAACAAGAATCACAGGAGTAGACATTTTGTCACTGCCACAGCCCCAGGACTTGGTACATAGTAGGTACTTGAAAACTTTTCTTTAAGTGAATTATTGAGCAGAACAACACTATATGCTGGCAACAGTGGCTATTTAATTATTAAGAGTTGCTTTGCCTAGTTTTATGGTGGTAATATGAATATCTAGATATTTGTAGACTCTACTTCTTGAATTCTGGTGTGTATGCCTGTTCTGTAGAATAATGGTAGTAGGTGAACTTGTTTTCAGGTGTCTTTCTTATTTAGGTCTATTTACTCATATACTAAATATTGATTGAATGCGAGTGTACTCAAAATCAAATAAATATGATAATAATATCATTAAAAATTATCTTATAGTATCCTTCTGTTATACCTCAGAAACAGAGTGAAGTTTGACACGTGATTTCTATCCCTGCCAAGCAATCCTGCAAAATTCACACATATCTCTCCATCTTACAAATGATAAAACTGAGTTTCAAAAGTTTTGAGTAAGTTGACCAAGTTAACAAAGCTTTTCATTGTTAGTCTTTGAATCCAGGTTTATCTCACTCTATTGCTATATTGTCTGTTATCCTATCTTCAGGCAGGAAGTATGAGAACAAGATGACATAATTATATTAGAATTTTCTCACAAAATATATTACATGAGAGTGTGTTGATTCATAAGCCTGTTTGTTTTAGCAATCCTGAATATGTTTCTGAAATATGTTATTGAGTCAAAATTAATCTCAGAGTTATTCAGTCTGATTGTCTCATTTTATAGATGTAGAAAGTCTGCCTAAGGAATGTTTTTTTCATC
Organism: Macroglossus sobrinus; assembly: GCA_004027375.1. Lineage (NCBI taxonomy): Eukaryota > Metazoa > Chordata > Mammalia > Chiroptera > Pteropodidae > Macroglossus > Macroglossus sobrinus. The sequence goes on from PVKZ01001597.1 coordinate 241,434, forward strand.
CAGAATCATATAGCTTCTATATTGACCACACCCTTCTAACTCTCTGGTCAGTGTTCACTATGTTGGGTCTTCCTCAAGTCTGATTTGCATCATATAAGATGTGAGACAAAACAAAGTCACCATCTCCATGGGTTACTTTGAAAGAAAATGAATGAGATTTAGTTTAGGGCTAGAGAACTGACTATATACACTGTAAAAACTGCTTTTAGTCATCAATGGTACTTTACTGGAGGAGGGAAGAATGGGAAGGGTAGGAAATCCAGGTAAGGGGAATGAATTGTATAAGATAGTAATTGGAAGTAACTGTACAGCTCAAGTGACAGGCTGACACACCAACGACACCAAAGGCTGTTTCTGGGTAAATGTGGTTAAGATAGAGATATAGAGCCTTAAGTTGTAACAAATCATGATCACCAATCTCTTGATAGATAGTGGCAAATATACTACTTAAAAAAATGCCAACAATATCAATATAACAATGCAGTAAATTCTGCAAACTAGAATTGCATGAGTCTATTACACAAACACACATCACCTAACACACACACACACACACACACACATACACACACACACACATATACACACACACATACACACATAAAAAAACATTTACAAATATGACATATATAACTTAAAGACAATCTTTTTTTTCAACTGAAACATTTAATTCTAGTATTATCCAGAAAAAAGTTTTAAATAACATACTATAAATTAAGTATGCTTTTTCTATATTTACTTACAGATTGATTGTAACCACCTCTCACTTGATTAGAGCTCAGAATTCTGTAGTGAAAGTAGTATAGAGATTATTGTTTTTACATGTTTAGTAAGTATTTCAACAAGATGTTCTATTGAAAGAAGCCTTAAGTCACTGTAAAAATCTATATTATGGTCAATTTATACATTAGCTTTATTTACTTGTATTCCTGAAGCAGTATTTCAGAAAGTCCTCCAACTTTCCATTCTACAACACTCATTTTAAAGGTTTTTGAAAAACAAAAAGAAATAGGAGTAAGGAACTTTGTAATTATAGAGCCAGAAGAGTTATAAGCAAGTATTTTTTTGGGAAAAAAAAGTTTCCCTTTAGCTATTATAAAACTAAATTGTTGAAAATTGTTTATCTATATAAATACTTAAACTCTTTTATAGACTTCATTTTTGTTTTATATTACACTGTTGGAGTTTGGAATGATAAATCCAGTGTATTAGGTAATAAGAAATCCAAAACCTTCAACGAATATTTTTCTTTCTGTGTTAAAGCAAAATAATAATACACAAAAAAATTAGCTTATAATGAAATAAACACAATTGAAGATCACAGTGTCTTAGAACAGCTAACTGACATGGTGAAACAATATTTTTCTCTCTTTTGTCATTATTTAGGATATATATATTTTTGAATACTAAGCAATTATTCTCAGTTCCACTTGGGACAGAAGAAAAACAAGATCAGCAAAACAAATTATTAATAGTAAGAGTTATTAAAAAAAATTGTCAATATTGGAACTGCTTGAAATTAACTGGTCTAAAGATGAACATGTGCACTGCCTACAATCCAGCCTCAACATAATAATATCCATTCTGCCTAAAGTATGATTTCCCCCAAAATTATTCATTAAATCATGCTATTTACTCTTTTACTTTTCCCAGATATTTTATACACACACACACACACACACACACATACATACATACATATATATATATATATATATATATATATATATATATATATATGTGGGATATTTTATATATATAATATATGTATATTTACATATACATATATATACACATATAAATATACATATATATTCTTTATTGTCTCTTTTGTTTACCTTCCATTTATATATAAAACTTTAGTTTTTCAATTGACCTGAAACTCTACCACAACCTCTACCCATTAAATTTTTTTATTAATATTCTTTAAAATAACCCCTTATTTCCTCTCTCATTACCACTCTTGAGGTTTAAAGTTATCAATTGTCTTCAATAAGCAATAAAATTAAATGTTTCAGACTTAAAATAAATATTTTACCTTGAGAAGCAGTATTGGAATGAAAAAAAAATATGAATAGATTCACAGGTCAAATCAACAACTACATGTGATTCGATATGGAGCATTTTTAGAGAAGTCAATGATTAATATTTAAAGGATGAACAACTGAAGGAAAATGACAAGGTTGGGGATATGGTTTATTCAGGATTAGGACAAGAATAAGGCTGGGCTTTGCCATGTTGAGTTTATTTTGTCAGTGGGTCAATTGGCAAATGATTGGAAATGCAGTTTACAATCTCATGGAAGAGGTTGAATGTCAAAATATATAGATTGCATTCCATTCAACAGATTCTTATAGAGTACTTAGTCTGTGCCAGAGAATTGGGATCCAAATATATAATTAAATGGAGCCAGTCTATAGGAATTCTTCTGCATATGTATGTGTGTGTGTATACACACATATACATACACACATATACATACATACATATTTATTTATAAAAAGTTATAAATACTTATAACTACTTGTAAAGAGCTAATAGAAGTACCTATAATATCAAATTCATATGAAGAATCATTTAAAAATTTGACAGTCAAGTACCACCCTCTCCAGCCCTAGTCAGTGTCCCTCCCTATATTGTTTCACTTTGTGCAAAGATAATTTAATGATGACATGAGACTCCTCTATATGCTGTTCACTGCAATTCTCTTCTTTCTAGCTAATTCATTCTATTCTTGCACTCAGATCTGTTAACACTGTCTCATTAACATCTTCCTTACTCTCTTGGCTTGTGTTTCTCTTTATGATGTTCTGTAATCACTGCTATTTTAATATTAAACAGTATTAAAATTATCTGTTTGCTAAAGTCTCATTAGGCTCTGAGCTACTTAAGGAGGAGGCAAATTTTGTCTTTGAACCCCTAGAGTCTAGTATAATATTGAACAACTACTAGATGTTCAATAAATCTTTGTGGAAAATAAAAAGGAAATAAATAGAAGAGTAAAGTATAGTAGGAAGAATGAAGGAAGATGGGAAAACATAGCTTAAAAATTATCAAAACATTCCTAAAGTTGCTAGGATGATATAAACAGATATAATAGAGAAATGATTAAAAATGATATAACTTTTAGAAAAGAAAACTGTAAAACAAAATCAGAGAGCAATATATAGTACATTGATTTGAGAAAAAAGAGAAAAATGTTTATTTCAATATATATATGTGCACATATTCAATATTGTAGGGGCTTGGGGACTGACAGAAGAATATAGTCAATAAGTCAAATATTATATTTTAATAGAAGTGTGACTGATTATTGAGAAGTCAAGTGGGATGTCAGTGAAAATGTCAAACTAGGGAAGTCTATGAGTTCAATCTTCAATAGAAAAACCACCACCCCTTCAAAAGAGAGAGAGAGAGAGAGAGAGAGAGAGAGAGAGAGAGAGAGAGAGCACAAAAACAGAATCAACTCTGGAAAATAATAGATATTTTACAGTAACTGAACAAATGCTTACTCAAATGAGTAAAAGAAAACTTACTCAACCCAATCAAGAGCATCTGTGAAAAACCCACAGTATTTCATCTTTGGTGATGAAACACTGAGAACTTTTCCCCTGTGATCAGAAACAGGACAAGGATACATGCTTTCACCACTTCTATGCAGGATGGTATAGAAAATTCTAGCCGGAGCAATTAGGAAAGTCAAAATGGATTCAAAATGGAAAGTAAGGAATAAAACTATTCACAGATTATCTACCTTTCATATAAAAAATTCTAAAGCATCCACAAAAAAGAAAAAAAAAACTACTAATGTTAATAAACAAATGCAGAAGAGATGCAGAATACATCATTGACATGTAAAAATCTGCTGTATTTTATACACTAGCAATAAAAAAAATCTAAAATTGAATTTAAACAAACAATTCTCTTTCTAATAGCATCAAAAATAATGACTTAAAAATTAATTTAACCAAGGACATATAAGTTTTGTGCACCAAAAATTACAAAACATGGCTGCAAGAAATTTAAAGTCATATGTAAATACAAAAACTTAAAATATTCACAGACTGGGAAACTTAATATTGTTAAGAAGACATTTTGCAAAGCAATCTACACATTCATACAATTCCTAGCCTTTTGGTAGAAATAAAAACAAGCCTATCCTAAAATTCTTATGGAATTACAAGGGATACTGAAAAGTCAAAACACTCTTGAAAAGGAAAAACAAAGTTGGAAGACACACTGCCCCATCTCAAAATTTACTACAAAGCGACCATATTCAATAGTGTAGTACTGGTATAAAAGCAGATATTTCACAATGGAATAGAATAGAGTCCAGAAATAAATCTTACAATTATGTTCAAATATTTTTTTGAGATTTAAAGATTTATTAAAGGTATATTTTTGGAAAGAGACAGGTCACGCTAAGGAAGGCTACAGCCCTGTGGATCTAGGGAGGTGAAAGATAAAAGAAATAAAAGACAGAACACACCCCAAGAGAGGGGTGGGTATGTTCAAATAATTTTTAACAAGGGTGCCAAGACCATTCAATAAAGAAGGAAGAGTTTCTTCTACAAATGATGTTGGAACAACTAGATTTTCAACTAGAAAAACAATAAAAATGTAATATACTTTCTACCATATTCAAAAGTTAATTCAATGGATAAAGATCTAACTGTAAGAGCAAAAACAATAAAATTCTTAAGAAAAAATATGAGTAAAACTTCATGATCTTGTATCTGGCAATGGATTCTTAGGTGTGACACTAAAAGCAAAAGTAACAACAACAGACATAGATCAATTGGATCTCACCACATTAAAAACTTTATGCATCATAAGACACTGAGATAATGAAAAGACACCTAACAGAATGGGAAAAATATCTGACAATATATTAATAACTCTTACAACTCACCAACAAACAGACAAACATCTCAATAAAAAATTGGTCAATAGACTTGAATAGACATGTCTCAAATGAGGAAATTAGGATATTCGTATGGTCATCAAGCACATCTTATAGATGTTCAACATTTCTAATAATTTGTGAATTGCAAATCAAAACCACAGTGAAATACCACTTTATACTTAGTAAGTTGACTATAACTTAATAAAAGAAAGAAAGAAAAATAAGTGTTGGCAAGGATGTGGAGAAATTGGAACACTTGTATGTTTTTGGTGGGAATATAATATTGTGCAGCTACTGTGAAAAGCAATTTGTAAGTTCCTCAATAAGTTAAATGAAACATTACCATATAACCTAGCAATTTTACTCCTGGGTATATTCTCAAAAAAACTGTAAACAGTACTCAAACACATAGTTGTACACAAATGTTCACAATAGTCAAAAAGTAGAAAAAACCCAAATGTCCAAAAAATGGTTGAACAGATAAACAAAATGTATTATAATCATACACAGAATATTTTTAACCATAAAAATGAATGAAGTACTACTTACATAAGCTACTATGTAAAAGAACATTGAAAACATTATGCTAAATGAAGCCTGACATGAAAAGCTATATATTGAAAGATTCAATTTATCTGAAATGTTCAGAATAGCGAAATTCGTAGGTACAGAAAATATATTAGAGGTTGCCAGAGGCTAGGGGAAAAGAAAGAAGGGAGAATTACAGCTAAATGGGCATAGAGTCTCCTTTGGGGATGATGAGAATATTTTGGAAGTAGATAGAGGTGATGATTGTACAAAATTGAGAAGATATTAAATATCACTGAACTGAACTTTCAAATGGTTAATTTATGTTATGAAAATTTCATTTCAATAAAAAAAGTCACCAGTGACCTTTGAGAGAGAATTTTTAGAGCTAATTGGAAGTAAGTTACTTCAAATCTTTAAAGCTCAGTTTCATGCTCTGTCAAGTGAAGGAAATAAAGATATTTTGAAGATTTAAATAAGGTAATAAATATGAAACATCCCATTTTACCAAAATAGTGAGTTTTCAGTATTATTTATGTCTTAGTATTATATTATTATTTTTGCAAGAATAAAAAGAATGGCTATTGAGGAAGGACAGTTGGTTGTGAAAATATTATAGACTTAACTTTAGCAAAATTAGAATTATAGAAATTAAAAAAGAACATATCATAATATAGAAAAAAATTAGGATAGAACTGAGATAGAAGAATGTAGATAGCCATAAGTGATAGAAAGAATTGAAAGAGAAATTGAAAATGCATATGAAAGATGAGAAAGTTAATAGAGCAAGTTCCAAGAAGAGATGGAAGTAGATGGGATGATGAGCAGTTTTGAAAATAAGAAATGACAGCTCTCGTTCAAAAAAAAAAAAAAAGAAGGGCGGGGAGAATATCAAAGTTCCCCACAAGGTTGAATGACCTAGAATTTGTATTGACCAGCCATCTACATGCCCCTAATTAGTGTGTTTTTGTAATCTATTCCAGCTGACATGATTTGTGAAAGCAGGTAAAAGGCATAAAGCGGGGGGTATCCCACAGCCTGACAGTAGCAGGGTGGTTGAGAGGAGAGAGAAAAAAAATTTTGTATATTTGGTGAATCCACTTTTTGCAAAATACAACTGATTTCAAGCAGATTAGAAAATTTGGCAGAGTCTGAAATAGAGATGGACAAACGAGGCTAAAGAGAGAGGGGTGTAACTATTATAATGAAGTGAGAAAGCAGATTTAGGAGAGAGAATGAGTAGGAAAGAAAAAAAAGTCATTGTAATCAGTGTGGGAGGTTGCAGAGTTTGTCTTGTGTTTAGAAAGTTCCCAAGTGATGATGAGGACTTAGGTGTTCTCGGTGGGTCGCAGAAAAAACACTCCATTTTAACAAATATTTACCAGCTGTGAACTATGTGCCAGAAATTGTGGAAGGTGCTGAGAAAGGGCATTTAAAACACAAAAACTACACTCTAATAAGTTTAATAAGAAAGATCTACAAATAGATGGAAAAATTCAATAGTGTGGAAAGTGTTTTGCTGAAGGGTAGACACAAAGTGTCACCAGCGCTAGGACAGTTCACTGGGACAGGTTTAAGTCTACACTAGTCTTGTGGGACAATCAGGAAGTCGGGGAAGGGGAAGTGGATGAGGGAACGACCAGTATTTCAGCAGGAGAGAAGGGCCTTAAGCCACTTCTTGACCAGATTGGTTCTGTCATTTCAGGCTGTTCTCAGTGTTTCCATAATCAGTGTCGTGGCTGCACTAGCCCTTGTGGTTCTTATTGTGGTTACAAGATGCCCTTCAGCAATGACTGCCAGAAAACTTTGAAAAGATACAAGTTTAGTCCTTACAGGGCCTGGAAACTGCACAGTCTTGTTGGAATCAAACAGTGAGTTCTCTGGGGAGCAGGACGGGCAGGCGAGGGGGTCGGCAGGGAGAGGAGAGTGACAGAGACGGGGGTGGGGCAAGTGCGGAGTGGGGATGATGGGCAAGAGCACTCTCTCATTTGCCTGGGGTTACACTTTTACTGGGGTCGTGGGTGGGGGCCTCAGGTTTCAAAAGCTCACTCTTTATTGGTAAATTTAAAAACTAAGAGCTGGAATTTAAAGCACTAGAAGAAAAAACAAACGAGTAGTCCAAATGGTCAGTTACTGAAATCAACCAAGATCTAGAAAACAAAGAGCCCCCACGTATGCGGCAGCCTGGGTCCTCATCTGGTTGCGTGGCTGGCAATGTCTTTATTGGAGACAGCGGTCGTGGACGTGGATGTCTCATTGAGAGGGATGCCTCCTCCACAGAAGCCGCTTACACTTGTCTCCATCCCCTTTGTAAGACACAGCAATTGGCGCCCACAACACCGTACCTACTGGTACCCATGGACTCTGCTACCCAGTGGGTTTGTGCAGAGGGATGCTGTTCCCACCAGCTAAGGGACATGCTTTCCATCAGTTGTATTTTGTTTCGAACCTCACTTATAAAAATTATGAATGCATTAATATAATTGTTGAATTAAATTGAGTAAGTCAAAATATTCTTGTAAAAAGAGTCACTAAAATGACAGGAATCACTAAAGACCTTTACTGTTCAATTAGACAGGGGTAAGTAGAAGTTATTGGGACAAGATTAAATAATCAAAAATCCAGATTACTTCTCAAATGTCTTGAAGTTGTTCTAATTTGAAGAATGTGAAACTATAAATGATAGGTGTGTTTAGTCATGGCTTATGCAATAATATTAATCAGAAATCAAGCCAGCTGACTCATATTTAAAGAAAAAAATAATAGCTCTACAATAAATGATAAGTAAACAATAGTTTATTTACAAGTTTTAAGTAAGATGCTTAAAATATGTACTTATTATCAATCTTAATGCCTCCATCTTTAACTGATTTATATAATGGAGTAACATATCTCCAGATTGTATTGGATAAAAAATGCTTTTATCCTGAGATTGGTCATTTAGTCTTGCCCTAAAGAAACATTGATGAAATGCTGAGATCATAGCACAGTGCCTTGTACAGAAGTGTCATTAGTAAATATTTATTGAATAAAAAAAAAACATTTAAAATTTAACTTATAGGCAATGGCAAGACATTAATGGGTTTTAACAAGTGAGATTGTGTTTAGACAAATTATTCTGTCTCGTAGGAGAATGGATAATACATTTAAGGTGTGACAAGGTGGGTGGCAGAAAATGGAGGACACTATTATAAATACTCTTGCAAGATACAATTAGGGCTGAAAGCCAGTTAAATTTAATAGGGGTTCATTTCCTATATCATCTACTTAACTAAAGTTTGTTGCACAATTACAATTTGCCAGATTTTGGATTAGGCACTGAGGGTTTATTTATAAATCAGACAGCACAGATGATGTATGCACATCATTTCTATCCTAGTGTAACTCCATCCTAATAGTTAGCTATTGTTATTACGCTAACACGTGCAATGATGGAGGACGTATGGTGTGCTATGGGTACCCACAGAAGGGGAAATCTGATAGAATGAGGGAACCTAATCTAATACCTAAATGCAAGGAGTCTGACAAGTGTGGTTTTAGACCCTTCAACATGTCTAACATGGAGAAGGGTATAGAAAAGGAGTTAAAAAATCATTGAAGAGACCTAAGAAGTTATGGTAGAAATCCAAATGAAAGGTAATCCTAGTTTGAACCAGAATGATAGCAATATAGGCGCTGAAGTGATTTAGTTTGAAATATATGTAGAAGGTAAAAGTACTCTAACATGCTGCTGTATTGTAAGAAGAATATGAAAGAAATAGTCCCTGATAACCAATATTTGGAACCCGAGTAAATGGAAACCTGAAGGTGCCATCTGCTAGGATGAGGAAACTGAAGCAGATTTGGAAGGGCAGTAGGGGGAGAAAACTCAAGAGTTAATATTTAAACATTATGTTTGAGATGTCCTTTGAACATCTGAGTGGAGATGTCCAATACGTAGTCAGAAAAATAAATCTGAAGTTAAGTGTGAGTTCAGTTGCAGGAAATAAAATTGGAAAACATCATCTCCTATAATATTTTGAAATTTAAATGAATGAAAGAAAAAAATGTTCATAATTTTTAGGCTGCTTATTTTTTAAAGAATCTATCCTCTCTTTGTTTTAGCATCCGCAAGTCCTGACTGTGACAATAGTATATGATTCCATTTGACAATGCCAACAGAATGATGTAAATAACACTGGATGTTACATGTGAATGAATGAGATGCCCCGTGTGAGAATAAACCAGAACCTCTAACAAGTCATTCATTACCAGACATGGTTAGTGTTATTGCTCAAATGATGGAAATCTGAAACAATTCAAACTCAGCCAAAGGAAAAACAAGTTAAGTAAATAAAGGAAGATGGTAGACTGCATGTAAGAAAAGTTTCACAAAAGAATCCATCAGAAGACAAAGAGAAGGCTAGACTTTAACAATGAATTGTGAAGAAAAACCAAGCAAAACCACATTGATTTGATGCAGGTTCTCATGCTACGATTCCTAAAAGGCAGAAGAATTTACCAGCTCCTGCAGTAGATCAAAAGATTATTTTAGATCTTAATCATCTCTCTTTTGTGTTCAACATGTATAAATAATAAAGATTAGAATAATTCATGGTGGAGAATAGGATAAGAAGTTCAGAGGTCGCCCTGTTGCATTTTGCGCTCCGTTGCTTCGATTGCCTGTCTCCTTGCCTTGCAGCATTATTTATTCAATCTGTTTACGGGTTGTGGCAGCATTCACAGGGTGGACCTATTGAACCAAGCCGTAATAGATGCAATACATCAATACATTTGAGCTGAACAGCTTTAATTAGGCCTTCCCGGTCATTTCATCAATTCAGTTGAGGACCACTGGGATTTGGATAACACCCAGCCTTCCTGTCGAGCATGAGAATTACAGCCCTCCAGCAGGATTCCGCCAGACACAGTGCAAGGCTGGGCAATCAATGAGGATTCCCACAAGGAAGTGCCCTGCGCCCAACCTATAAACTTCCCCCTACAGTGATATCTTTGAAATCCCGAGACCTTTAAACCCAAGTGTCAAGTTGAAATGCAAACTGCCTTAAAATCCCTCAAACAGACACAGAATGCTCTTTTCCTACTCAATAGAAGAGCAGGAGTTTACTTTGTTACTGCTGACATACATGTATAATCAAGATACCATTTCTGCAGCAGTTAGGTTGATGGACAGGATCTAAGAAGATGCAAAACCTGTGCTAGGTGTAAAATTTTCTGTATATCATCTGATGTTTCAATAACAGTTAGTTGGTTTATATCTTGCACTATACCCATCCTATACAGCCCGGAAAAATATGCTGAAAGTAATCAAAAGGAGAAAATCTACACAGACAAATATTATAGCAGGGCAAAACCACTCACACCTGGAAAAGAATAGACTATTTTACAAACAATTTTGGCATGCCTCCTGACTAATTTTCACATATGAAATATCTTCAAAATAAAACAATGAAAAAAGAAAGACATTGCTCAGTGTGGTTGGCCAATATCCAGATAATAAAGACACTTGCATTTACATAGGAAGACATCCAAATAATCTGATTTCCTTTTCCTACACTGAGTCTGGTGTGAAGACAAGAACTCATCATGAACAAACACCCAGGAAAGCTGGAGTGGAGAAAAGCTGGTAAATAGGGAGTATAGCATAGAGCTGTAGGCGGCCAGCACAGAAAGCTGACCTGTGAACCCGCATCAGGGAAGCCATTTGATTTTGAAAAGAGAAGGAACGAGGCCAAGTAGATTAGAGTAAGGTCTCCAATTTCTCAAATGCCAAGAAACAAATTACCAGATTAATTGAGAACACCACATCCCAGGAAAAATAGTAAGAGGTCTTTACCAGGTAGTCTAACAAGGCTTCCCTCATTCTTTTTCATCCAAATGGAATAATCTCTCCAGGGTAAATATTCTGGAAGCCTGGCGTTTTTCTGCAGCCACATCTGCTAAAACATGGGAGCAGAGCCTGTTCATTTTCCAGGCCCATGAGTCAAGTGGCAACCAGGCCAAATTAGTATGACTGTGAAAGTTTTAAATTCTCTCTGTTTACTCAAATGGCACAGAAAAAGTAATGTTCCTTTAAAAATTTTAACCTTGTTGAAACTGTTTAAGCAAAAAAGGAAAAAAAAAAGATAGATGTATAAAATTAGAACATAGAAACTGGCAAAGGAATACGTTGTTTTGTTACTTAAAAAAAATTAACCGCATAGCTATGAGCTTGAAGGCTATGTCATTTACATTTTAAAATGATACTAGAAATAATATAGGTTAATTTGAAATCTTCTTTTTTAGCTGCAGACAAGAAAACCAAATTAGTCTTAATTGTGTCTTGTTTAAGCATTTAAATTAGAGATTCGTTGCTAATCTAGATGCTTTTAGAGTTTGCACATCTTTTTCCATGGAACTTTTTCTTATTTGACTTCCTTGAACCATGGAATGTTTCCAAGCAGGCATTTTATCTTTGGAAATGGTAAGGATGATGCTGTAAGTACACTTATGGAGCTCTGTACAAATTTGAATCTCTACTATGCTCAGCTCTACAATATTGATATGTTTCATTCATGTATAATAGAGGCAAACATTGTTCATTTGTTTTACTATAAGAGAAAATGATAGAGTTTGTTAATAAGAGAATATAAATATAATAGATATGGATAGTCCAAATGAATAAACATATTAAGTAAAATAGTAGAATTTAACTTGTCATATTTTAAATTGCTTTATAAGTTTAGATGATGAATTGTCCAGACAATAAATGTTGGGTTACAAAACTTTAAAAAAGCACTATATCAAGAAATGTAATTACAGTGTTTATTAATCCCAATAATGAAAATATATTGTTTTTAAATGATGTAAGAGTTTTCTAATGCACACTAATGAGTTGGAAACAGGATTATTACAATATAGAAGGTGTAAGAATTATACAAGTTGAATCCAAAGATTCTCTACTTAATATTTTCTTCTTCAACTTTTTTTAGGATATCCTCCCCACTCAGCCAGGATCCCCAGGCATGCTTAATTATTGTGGATACTTATTGGATTCTAAAAGAAAATTTAGACTCAACATGCACAAAATGTTTTTCACGTAACTTCTAAAATCTCATATTCACTATTTTCATGGAGACATATCAAAATGCTATGTGACTCTAAGCATATTAGAAACGACACTTGAGTTATAGTGAAACACTTTTAAGTTTTACTTTTCCTCAACTTTAAGGCAAATGAATTAACATAGAAAAATTCTGCCAAAAATAAATTTAATGCTGGTTTTAGTAAAACTCAAAGAATAGAAAAATGCTTAAAGAAAAAAGTAAACATTTCTTCTCTTCAATCCACATCCATAGAAATCATCTTTATCCCTTTAGCATATATTCTTTTAGACATTTAAAATGCAAACTTAATATTTAAAGAAATAAAATATGAATCATATATACAAATACATGTTTTATAATTTTATGGAGATCAGTGTTATGACATTTAGATTTACCTCATTTTTACTAAATATATTATTATTCTAAAATATGCATATACAGCTATAAATTTACCCATTTTTATAATACTTAAGGTATTTATTTTATGTGTTTATATTTTGCTATTACAAACAGTGCTACAGTGTATATTTTGGAATGCATAAGTAGACATCTTTAGAACTATCTCCATTTGATAATTTCCTATTAATGGGTATGTCTAGCTTTTTATTTAAGATATTTCCTATTATACATTAGTAGACTTCCTACTTCTGCTTCAAAAACTTTGCACTAATTAACACTACTGCAAAAAAGTATATGAGAGTCCTATTTCTTCCTAATTTGCAAACATATTAATAATATATTCACTCTGCTTATTTTCTGTGTCTTTCCATACATCAATTAAAAGGTTTTTCTGGACAATTTAATTATTGCACTGCTATATGTCTTTGGAGGTATATGTAACATTTTAGAAAGGGCTTTTCATCTTAAGATTATAAAGGTGTTTTATTGTTGTTTTTTGTAGTTCTGATAATCTGGAAGCAGAGTCTGAGAAGGGGATTTCTAGTGAAAGGATCTATTGGGAAATATCACTCTAAAGAAACTTTTAAGAACATGAGGGAAGCACAAAAAGGAGAGAAGTTGAGCAAGATGTGGCTTTGGGTGACACCTAGTTAATCGCATATAGAGCTCTGGAATGTAAGTTATCTTATAAAGTCTGTTCCACTTTAAGACAGATGAGTAGACTTTTGTATTCCGCCATAAGTAATTGGTTCCTGGCTTTCTGAGCTGGAGAGAGGCATAAATCCAAAAACCTTTCTGGCCAAGTGATATCATTTGCACAGAGAAAGGTAATTCTCCAGAGAAGTTTGCAGGTGTGAACCGTTCACATGAGACAGTACAAGAAGTCACCAAAATTCTGGGCAGGGCTTCAGCACAAACTTAAAATATAGCATTCAGCATTTATTAAGTTCTCACATACATGCAGGCCAGTTTCTGGATTCTAAATTGAGGTCTACTGATCTGTTTGCTCAGGACTGTGTCAGTCCCATACTGCCTCAGTTATGTGGTTTTAAGCTTATAGGAAAACTCATTCAACATTATTTTTTTTTTCTCCACATCTGACTATTCTATCTTTATTCTTCTGGAAGAATATGTATTGCAATTAAAATGTTTGCTCATATTAAATTTGATTTATTGCTCAAGCTTAGGTTGGAAATGAATCACCTTACCCAGACCACAAGCAAAATTAAAACATATAAAAATAAAAGATCAGTTATATGTGGTACTGGCACCAACCATCTGATATCTCCACCAAGATAAAAGCCCATGTGCCAACTACCATTCCTATCTCAGAACTTGAGAATTTAGACTTCAGCAACAGTAGTAGTACACTATAGCGTAAGCCCCATCCAAGACAGAAGTATTAACTCACAAGACACTAGAACAATAGCAAGACATATTTCATGGGAAATGATACCTCAGACAGGAATATAAAATATATGGGAAAGTCCAATGTCATGGAAGACATTATAACAATAACCTGAAGGATTGATGTCTAAGGAAATTGTTGTTACTATACAATTTTGATGAGTCTATGAAATATGTTTGCTTAAATATTACAAGAAAGAATGAAATAATGAATCTCCATAAACAACATGATTAATATATAAAATAAAACAACAGATCTGAAAAAGAACACGATAGAAACAATAAAGATTAAAATTTTATTCATTGGGAAAATGTTATAATTACTTAATGGAATGGGCACTAGGAAAGAGGAGGACAACAAATTGGAAGAGAGGAGAAAGAAAAAATATTAGAATATATTATAGTCAGATATTTTTAAATCACAATATGAAAGGAAATTTAAAAGACATGGAAGATGGAGTGTAAAGTTCCAGTTATCCACTAATATTTGTTCTAGAAAGATTATAGAGGATTGATGAGAGGCAATATAAGAGCTAATGGCTGATAAGTTCCCAGAAACAAGAAAAGGCATGAGTTCTCAGATTGAAAAGTCTCACCTGGTGCTAAGGATCACAATATTTGTGATCCAAACCTGGTCAAATCACAATGAAAATAAAGACATCAAAGATAAGGGAGAATTCCCTTTAGGAGGAGAGAAAAATTGACTATCTACAAAGGATGAATTATCTTAGACATAACATCAGGAACTAATGTTGATGTACAAAAATGAAAAAGTACCTAGAATCTACTAAGAATGAGCATTCTTTTTGAATATATATAACCAACTTATAAAGACGAAATAAAGATTATATTTGGAATAATAGTAATTTATAGATTTAACAAATTCTGATCCCCAGAACTGCAATGAGGAAATATTATAGTTTGTCCCTAAGTTAGACAAACATATATACAGAAAGGAATGGAAAGCATGAAAAAAAAAGAGCAAAAAAATAAATTAGTAAAAGATGATGTTAAATCCAACTAAGCTTTTACTATAAACAATTGGGTCATATTAACAGTAATTTGGGGCATGCATTTAAGAAAATAAATGCTGAGAATAATATTAACATTTGGGGGGTATGATTAAAAAGTAAGATAGAAATAGAGTAAAATAATAATAGAAAAGTTTGTGACATTCAGTAAGAACTATGATAAAGTCCTTAATTTGAGAGGTGGCTAGAGATAATCTTCAAGTCAGACTGTTAGAAAACATTTAAGAATCTGTGTTAAAATATTAAAATTTGCTACTAAAAATAGATAAAAATTATAATTTCTATACAGTAGTAGACAGTAAAATAAATGAAAAAAAATTGACTAATGCAACAAATAATAATTCTTGAAGCAAACCATTCCAGCATTAAAGAGAAAGCATAGCAAATAAAAGCCATGGAATTTGTTGACAGAAATACATCAAGCAAATCAGAAGTCAAAATAAAAGAAATTTTGACAATTAAAAAATACTTATGGGGGGTCACTTATTCCTCATTCCTAATGTTTCTTTTTGAAGGGACATTTATTAGTGTTACACTTCACAGGTCCTCACACTCCTTTGCTCATCGCCTTGGGGTGTTTGACGCTGCCACCTAGAACCTTGCAGCTCAGCCAGGTTCTCTTTCCTTGTGACTCAACTTCCCTAAGGGGTCATGTTTTCTGTCTTTTGCTCCATGCTGAAGTTATATAGACAAGTGAACTAACTGTTAAAAGATAAACTTCAACATCTTAAAAATTTTGAGTTTTCTCCAGCAACAATTGATTGGAACTGGCAGAGCCAAACGGAAGTGGCTAGGAGCACTCCACCAATAGAATCAAGGAGGGGGAAGGCTTTTACAGAGAAAAGATAGAAGCCAAGCAAGGAAATTGTAGCTTTAAGCACTTGCCTTATTTGGAAAAGCCTAGTTGGCTGTGATTGGTTGTCCTCATGCAGGTTTTTGTTTGTTAAGCCTGTGGCATTTACAGGCCAAGTTTTGGTTTGCCTACTAGGCTGCTAAGGTATGAAGACCACCTCAATCAATGGCCTCCTTGTTTAATTAATTAAACAGCATTAACACAGGGAGGCCTGTAATGGTCTAGTACTACCTGTAATTAGGCAGATAAGATGGTTCAATGCCGAGGTTCAGTATTATAGAGCTCATTGTTAGTGAACACTTAGGCCATACTGTAAATATCAGTATTACAGAAAATAAATATTTTTGTATTTATTTACCTTTTAATATTTTTGTATCCAACCTCACTGATATCCCTTTTGCCTCAATTAACATATATTTTAAATCCTAGTCTATAAAAAAAAATCAGTTTATTAAGAGGTTTAATATGTAAATATTTAGTATCAAATTAGTATTATAGTATATACATTTTTACTATTTGAAAAATCCTCTTTAAGTTTAAGCAAACTTCATTCACTTCACCTTGCCTTTAAATATATTTTGCCAAACCCCATATTTTGCTGAGCCTCTCTTTGGCCTAGGAATATGAGGACAAATTTAATATAAACTGCTATGCCATTGAAAAAGGTCAGATGATAGATATACATGGGACAAGATGGGGATCCCACAGTACTTGTGACTTTTTCAAAAGCTATTTACTTTCTAATATAGCTATTTTGTCTTATAAATAACACATTATCTTTTGCGAATGGGGCACAGTTCATTCTAAAAAAAGTCATCAACTTTAAATGACGGCAGTAGTTTACAAAAAAGAAAAGCAAAAGCAAACCCCCATAATTCAGCTTTTCTGCAAGTGGAACATATGGTCACATTTATTGAAAATTAAAAGGGAAACATCTCAATTTGGCTGCATATTATGAGAAATTTTACACTATATTTATTGGTTGGCTGAATTCACTACTTGTCAACTCTAATTTATTCTTAAAAAGTCACCTTGCCAAATGCCTGGGTTTTTAACGTGCCTACATTTAGTAATGGGATTCTAACAACAGGCACTGTGATTCTGCCATCTCAGATCCATGCTGTTTATGACAGATACATTTGTATAGCTTTTCTTCTGTTTTGCTTGTACTATATTCTCTTTGTCTAATTTTGTATGAGTAGCATAAATATGGATTGATTCTGGGGAAACTTTGGTTTAATATTTTAAATGATCAAAAAGCACTACACTGAGAATATAGTATTGCATTCAATAGTGGAAATTCTTTAGCGAGACATTGATAGTAGATTTGGCGGCTGAATGATGTATTTCTAGAAATAGGAAGATGTCCTAAAAGTAACTTGTGGCGTTCCTAAAGATTTATTAAAACTAAGCTGACACTTGCATCAGTGATAGAGGTAATTTCCAAGCTCTTGAAATTCGACTGACCCTAAGATAATGAAACCACCACCTTATACACATTTGTATTCTGTGGCGTGTAGTGCGGTTAGCGGTATGGAATGTGAAATGCTATCATTATCTTCCAGAAGAATTCACAAAAGTAACCGAGGGCAAATGCATAGACTAAGAGACACTGCAAAGAAAGGCAGATACAGTGCTGAGTACCTGATGAGTGGTTTTGTACAAAAACAAACAATAATGATAAGGGATTATTTAGGCAGTTAATAAATCATGAGGCTCGGTGATGCACACAGCAGCATAACCAACACAGATTTCTTAAAAAGCGTCTCCTTTATCAGGTATCAGAGCCGAGAATTTATATTATGCCCTAAAACAAATCAAATCCAGTGCATATGAAAAATACCATGAAATGTACTTAGCAGAGCCTGGCAAAGGTGAAGATATGTGCATATTTATGACGCAGACTGCCATGGGCTCCACAAATGAAGGCTCTGCTTAGAATTCAAATAACATTCCTAAAAGTATTTTCAGATAAGGAGAATGTGTGTTAAACTCTGCTCAGAAGCGTCAAATCTTTAGGCTCATTCAGGATGTGGGTTGTCCAAATATAATAGGATGATTGCTTTATATTGAATTTGGGGAGAAATATTAATGAAAATCTATGGAGATGGCTAACATTCAACTGCTTTTAGAGATTCAGCACTAAACTATAATATATTAATCATATGTTCATAGAAATAGTTTATTACACTGTTCTAGTCCTTCCCTTCCAATACTGATATTCACCAGTGCTAGATAAAAACATTAGCTTTCAGGGTAAAAAAAAAAAAAAAATATATATATATATATATATATATATATATATATATATATATATATATATATATATATAATGTATGAGACAAGGGAGTATGAGGGGGTAAGGAAGATATATGAAGATAAAAGACATAAAGCATAGATGATTTTAGTAGAAGTTACAAGGTGAAGATGTGAAACAGCCTCTACCTTCAGAATATCACATTTTCTTTGGCAGCTTTATCATTATAGTTGCTGGGTATGATTCTTTTGTTCTCCTGGTCAAATCCCTCCCCATTGCCTGGGATGGATAATGTAAATCCATTCCCCTATAATCACATCTCCTATTTCACCACTTTCTCAGTAGATGGCTTCATCTCTAAGTTCACAAAGAAAAAAATAGTCTTACAACAGTCACGTTATACATCGCTGAATTCATACGCTGAATTCATAATTGCTTTATTCCTTCTTTCCTCGATAGAAATTATATTTTTCTAGTCTTGTAGGTTTGATCCAATCTCTTCTTTGCTTTATTTGTCATCAATGTTCTGTTTATTTCTATCTTTGGGATTCCTTTCTTTGTTCCTTTCACTGTTCTGTTTCTGTTTTTTTTTTTCTTCCCTATCTCATGCCTTATATCTATTAATATTTAGGCTCTTATAAGTCTCCCAGATTTAAAAAAAAAATTCTTGCTATTTTTCTCTTTTTTTATATTTCTCTATTTTTCATTGCTACATTTTTTTTCTCTACCAGCTTCCCATTCCCTTATTCTTTCATAATCAAACTTTGAGGAAAGGCTTCTTTCACTTCCAATCTCCTTGCATCTCAACCTTCTGCCATCTGATACACTATTTTATTAAATCTACTTTCCCTAGAAAATCTTTTTCAAGAGAAATTCTATCTATATCTCTCCTGTGTTTTTTCCTTTAAATGATGTCTTTCCTTTACTTTCAGATATTACATAGTTATTTTTTTTTCTTTTTCTGTGGCAGGATTTCTCATCTTCGACACTATGGACATTGTGTATGAGACAATCCTTCGTTGTGGAATGTTGTCCTGTGTACTGTAGGGTGTTTAACAGCAACTTTGGCCTGTCCTTAGACACTCTTGTCAAGAGGCTGACAATACACCTCACCCCTGCCCCTCGCTTAGCTCATGGGAATGAAAAATAACTCCAGACATTGACAAATAACCCCTGGGTGGCAATATTGCAAATAGAATATTGCTCCCACTTGAGACCCATTGGTCTATAGTGACTCCTATTCTCTGTCTTTTTCTTCCTTTGCCAGTTAAATGTTGGTGTCCCTTGGGTCGCACATTCACTTCACATCTATATGCATGTGGCTTACTGACATGCATTTCATGCCAGAATGTTCCTTGAGCTGTATGTATTCACGCCTCCGGGACCACAAGACATCTCATAAGTGCCTCATACTTAAATTTATGAAACTGAATACATTGTTTCTCATATCCACCTCCTTCGACCTGAATAGTCTCATCTTCTCAATATGAAACAATTGTCTGTCCAATTTCTAAAGTAGAAATGTGGGTGTCACCCTTGACTCCTCCCTCTCCCAAGTACTACATATCAAACAACAGAATCTCAAAACCATATATTTCATTTGCATCATTCTCCCATTTCAGAAGCCCATCATTTCTTATATACATTACCAAAATAATTTTTTGGGGTGGGGGGGTGGTGTCTGTTTCAAGATTTGGATCTCTCCAGTATATTTGTCACAGTACAGTAAAAATGTGTTGTTTAAAACAAAAACCTGATCTTGGAGCTTCTAGGCTTAAAACACCTATGATTTCTTACTATCCTAAAAGAAAAAAAATGCCACAAATTCCTGAATGTTCTTATATGCTACATACTTAATGATCTGACTCCTGCTGTATTCCCCAATCCCATGTTTTGCCACTCTTATTTATACTAAATTACTTCCAATGTCCTAAAAGGTATCATTCCATTGGATTCTAGAACTTTGCACATAGTATATTTTTTTTCTCCTTGGAACACTCGCATCTCATGACGTGTAGAAGCTTTAACTGAGCTCCCTGATCAGTTCTAAACTGCCAAGAATGCTTCTTCAGGGAGCTCGCCTTTGTCTTCAGGCTTTCAAGAGACATCTAATGTTTTCGAGAAACACTACAGACAGCCAACATATCACACGTTCTTGAAATTGTGTGTTTGTCTATGTTCTCATTTGGGCATAAAGTAGCTTGAAGGGAAAGACAGAGGTTCAGTTGTTTTACTAAATGTTTGCTTCTAATAGTTAATTCATTTTCTCATTTTTAAAATTTTTTAAGAAGTATTTGTTTTATGCATTCATTCAGTGAGTCCTCCTTTAGCACTAACAGTGATGTGTGCTGTGCCAAGCGCTGGCAATGCTTCCGCTAGCAGGGGAGAGAGACAAATAAAACAGTGGAATGTGAAAGGGCCATAGGGGCCAAGTTCAAGACGTATAAAAGTCTCTACCAGTACATATGAGACATTTGGGAAGTGGGGTGAAGGAGGAAGGAGAACAGGTGGCAAGAGAACACTTCTGGATGCAAAAGAACAATAATTTGAACATTGTTAAGTGAGAGTTATCCAAGTTAAAAAGAGAAGTAAAATAAGAAACGAAATGGAAACAAGAAGAAAAACTTGAAGAACACCACAAGGTACATGGACAAGAAGCAAGAGCTGGATCCTCATCCTAACAGGAAGAACCAGTTGCACAATGTAGGAAATAGCCACATTTCCAAAAGCACTGTACATAGGGAAAGGTCACAGTCAAAATAGAAATAACAGCAGAGAAATTCTTCACAGAAAGGCAGACTTTTATCATGGGAATTATGATATGAAACATAACCCACAATAAAGTCCGAGATTTTAATAATATCCTCATCTAATTTAAAAAATGCTAATACTCTTTTCTGCCAGTGAATCTTATGTTGCCATTTATAGACAGCTAAAATAAAAATTGCTGGAATTTAAACATCTTTCTGTAGCCAAAATAGGTGGTAGCAATCTTCCAGCATAGAACGATACATTTCAAGGATTTTATAGTAGTCTTATAAGAAAGACTATTAAATATGTCACAAGCTATATAAAAAGACATATTCTCTTTTGGAGTTGTCTTGTTGAAATAAATCTTCTATTGGCCATGAAATAATAAACGGTAAATTTTTGCTTGATTAGCAAAAATTGAAGATCTTTAGTTAAATTATCTCCTTTGGTTCATCCTATATCTAAAACATTTTTCATGTTTCACATATACAGGCAAAAGACATATTTGTGATGCCCTAAGCCAACTGAGGGTTTCTAGAAGTGGATTGTTACACATTCCATTTTTTTAACGTAATGAAGATGGCGGTAACTTTCCTATCTCAATTAAACTTTAAACAGGTTTCTTCTTGACTTAGTCCCCTCACCCGTTTAGAGCACTTTCTTTAGAAAATTGTAATTAGAAATTCTTTCTTTGTTCCCTTTGGATATATATCTTCTCCTAGCCTTTTGCCACTTTTACAACCAGAGAATGTCTTTCTTAAGGACCTGGAACCATCCCTTTGAAATGTAATCACTTAAGGAGATAGTGCTTCTCTCTTATAGTCTCTCTGGGAGGGCAGGCGCCTAACTTAATAAGCCACGGTTAGCAAACATTGATGATCTCATCATATTTATCAACCCCGCCTACCCACATCCTCCAATACTGTTCCACTAGCTGGCTCCAGTGCTAATAATCTACACCTCCCCCTTTCCCTACTCCTTTTGTTTCAGAGCATCAAATTCAATCTCTCTTCTCTATTTCAAGAGTCTTAAATAAAGTATTTTTTTTTTCCTTAACTCCATCTGTTGCAATTTTTATTTGACAACTGAGAATGGTAAACTGTTGACATATTCAAAGATGATTCCACAAGAGTCAATATTAGAATATAATGATAGGTTATTTAAAGTTTTATTTTCTGCATTAAGTATTTGGATTATAACTTGAATAACAATAGAACCATTTTTTGAAATTGATTCTTAAGTATATCCAAAAAAGCAAATATTAAATTTTGGATTCATGGGTAATATGTAAGTTCAAAGGAAATCATAACATTTGGTCTACTTTTCTATCTCTTACAATACAGATATTTGTGATATTATTTGACCGATCAGGAAGTAAATTCTAAAACTTATTTCTCATCCTGTTTCCAAGCAAATGATGTTCTATTTAGACAGGCAGGATTATCTGTTTAAAAATGCATTAACTCTCACATAACCTCAATATGTTTACCAAAATTCATTTTAAATTTACATTGGAGCTGTGAAAGCTTTCGAATTGCTGCCTAACAAATTATTCACAGAGGTATTCAAAATGGCTCACTTCTGTGTTTCAATTCTGCAGGGTTTGTTACTAGAGAAGTTATATGTAGTTTAAACTTTGATTAGATTTCCATCTTCCAGGTAAATATATTTTTAAAAATTAGAATACAATTTTAACCTGCCATCAAAACTTAACAGTGTAGGGAGGTCTTTATTGGACCCTTTTAATAGCTTGCATAAATTCTAGATTTAATGGTTACCAAATTACAAAAATACGAGTTAATCATCTACACTTTAGAAGACAAGTTGTCCAAGAAAGACCAAAAAAAAAAAAAAAACCTTGTGGGTACTTGTTTCTCTTTCTATTGATATTTCAGTAAATGCTATTTAAATGTTAGTTGTAGGTCATTTAAATATTGAAATTTCTTTACATATCTATAGCTTTTGACCTAGAGTATATAATTTCCTATAAGCTGCCAAAAGTAGCTGATTTGTGTATAAGAAACCTTAGACCACCATGAAAGCAGTGTTTTTTCAGTAACTGTGCATTGTAAAGTAGAGCCATTCTTATGCAAAATAGTTTTCAGGAAATATAAACTTAGGTTCTACAAATCTCATTAAAAATGAAAACTATAAAGAAATAATATAAATAAATGTGATAATAATAAAATAATATTTTCTGTTTATTTACCAATTTGTATGACTAAAATTTGAATATAAAATGATGTGTTGTTGAGAATTATTTGAAAAAGTGAATTTTTTAAAATTAACCACATTTTAAAAGAAAAAAATATAGTGTTCTACATAATAGCAGTCATTATAAAACCTTTGAAAAGCAGAGAACATTGTCAGTAAAGGGAAAATTGTCAGCTAAAATTATTTGGTTTGAGTTAAAGATTAAGACTAAGTAAAACACGATGCATTTAGGTTCAAAATTGGCATATGTATAGCATGAAGGGATGATTCTTTTGGGGTATAAGTACTACTAAGCATTTTAGTTGACACAGAAACAATATGCATTAGCAATATGACATTTTTGCAAAACTTCAAAGAAACAGATAAAAAGGCACATTGAGTCTTAATCCTCTTGGTGGAGGATTAAGGAAAGTCACAACCCCCAATATTCTCATTTGTTTGGACTATACTTGATGAGCATGTGTCATAAATGCAACGTTTCCAAGGAAATTGTGAGTCCTGAAAGCACATAAAACTGCTATTTTTCAATAATTTAAATTTATTTACTTAGTTAAGGTTAAACCTGAAGAGATTAGAAAGTTGTTAGAACAGGAAACTGTCTTTGAAAGGGTTGTCAGATAAAATGCAGAATCTCAAGTTAAATTTGAATTTTAGAAAAACAGTAAATAATTTTATAATATGTGTATAACCAACACTGCATTGGTTATAATATGTGTATATCCAATACATGGGATAAAAAGTTACTTGTTTATCTGACATTTACAATTAAATGAGGTGTTTTATTTTTATTTGCTAATTTAGCAGCTCTATATTTTGAAAACCTTTATGTGGAAAAATATTTGACTTATGCTATAAAATTTCAGTGAGTAGAAAAAGACCACACATTAAAGGGAGATAGAATTTTAAAAAATCACTAAAATATACCAAATTCATAAACTGGGAAAACAAAACACAACACACAAGTGAACAACAGCAAGACAGAAATTTCAACTTTGTAAAAAGCTTCTATAAATCAAGTTTGGAATGTGTCAGAGTTCATAATAAATCCTACTTAGTAACATAATTTAGGGGCTAGCCACATTTCCTGTTCAAAGTATTTTCAGTAAATGTCACATGCTATCTTATAACTCTCACCATTTTGAAAATAAATAGTTTTGTGTAAAAATAATAATAATAGTCCTTGTGAAATTCAAATGCTGTATAATTCAGCCAGTAAATTTTTTTTTCTGTATTTAAAAATGATAATCCACATTTAATTTACCACTTGAGCACTTTTCTACACTGAAGTCCGTAAAAAATATTTCAAAGTGTTTTTTTTTCTTTTATAATATTTGTAAATCTCTTCCTTGAGGATTATTTATTTTTAAAAATAGCCTTAGATTTGGTATGGCAAAAATTAGAATGGTATATTTCACATAAAATAAAAAAGTTATAAAATTAAAATGTTATAATTTTTAATTATAGTTACACAATCAACAAATTAAGTGATTTAAATTATATGCTTATTTTCTAGAAAAAAAATGAGAATATTTTAAGTATTAAAAATGGATTTTGTTACAAGATGGTATATTTCTCAAATGAGAGTTTAGATTTGAGAAAGCCTAACTTAATGAGCAATGAGTTTTTAAAAAATGAATATTAGTAGGAATTAGTTATTTAGAATCTATATAACAAAATGATTAGATGCGCTGTGATATGTAGAAAAAAAGTGTGTGTGGAGTTTGAAGTAGGTGGTGTCTTACATCCTAATACCATTCTGTTTTTCATTGCACTAGGTAATTGTGTCCCACTTCAATTATTTCAACACACACATTATAGCACTTTATACTTGAAAAGCACTCTGTGGTCATTTACCAGTAAAAGCTACTTATAAAAATTATTCTTTTTTCTTTCATTGTCTTGTTGAGTAAAAGTAAGCTTGACATGTCTTATGAAAGAAACAAACAAACAAAGAAAAAAAATGGTAAAAGCAGAGATGTTGGTACTTTAGAAGAAAACTCTATCTTTCGATGGAAAACAAAGAATAGAAATTTTATTGTACGACATCAGGTCAGATCAAAAAGCATTCACTGCATTCCTATACTTGTTAGGTAAAGTGTAAGGATGACAATCAAGACACACACACAAAAAGGCATGTTTGTTGTTGTCTAGAAACAGATGATGAACTTAAGGAGACAAGAAAGAAATCCAAAGGACTATAGGACAAAACAGATGGAATTAATCAATATTGCTTTGGAGTACTGGGAAACACTTCTTATATGTCTCATTTTAAGGCTAACTGGATTAAAAATATATTTTGAACAAGTAGACATGGAGAGAAATGTGAAAAAAGGCAAAAGTATGGGAGTATGTCTGAAATGAAGACACATGATATAAAAGCAGAAGTGAGTATCTTGTATATTCTCAGAAGGTAAAAAAATTCTCCACAGAGAAGAAACAGCACAAAGCCTAAATAACTACTGCGACTTCTGGGTTCCAGAACTTCTCCAAGAGTTTTCTGATATGCTGGGCCAGAATTATCGTGAAGGAATTGGGAGAGAACCTGACTGAATTGGAAGAAATTTCCACCAACCAGGACAAAATGCCCATAAAGGCAACTAGTACGGGCCAAGCATACAGTAGGTGGCCAACAACTAACTACTTTATCAGAGATAAGAGGAAAAATATAAAACTAGTTGTTGAGGAAAGAATAACGTTTCGTAAATGTGACCAAAATTTCATGAATATAACTTGAGGTACGTTATTCCTTTGAATATGGAGCAATTATATTGTTACATGCATAATCTAAAAGCAGATGCAGAAAATATTCAGTTATCTAAGATATCAAATATCACCGCAAGGATCTACTTTACACTTCTTTTCACTCCAACTAAATATAAACAAATGCTTTTTAGAATTATTAACATAAATTGCGATTGAGATATAAGTAACTGTTGGTGCCTTCCTCTATTGATATGGAGTCCACTAAATAAATAGCAATCTTATGAACGATGTTTCTCAAGATCAAGTAATTTTTGTGAGCATTAATCTCAAGCAGGGTCTTAGAGAACCACTAAAAGCACTGGCATCTTAATAGTTCCCAGAAACTTACAACAAAAGATAAATTTGTTTATTTTAATCTAACACTTTCCAAACATATGTAAACAATAAATCTCAGTTTTAAAATAAATAATATTTATTCATATTCCATGGAGCTACTAGGTCATCTGAACATAATTTGTGAAACACTAGGAAACTGAATTCAAGTGTTTCAATCTAGTGCTTATGACACTAAAGATTATAGGTTTCAGTCATTCTATGTACATAGGAAATATGCCACGATCAAAAAATAACTATTCACCAACGGAAAACAAAATAAACAAATCACTGCCAACAAATAACTTTCCTGAGGAGATCAAACAGTCTCTCATATGGTTGTTACTTTTCAAAATGTGGAAGTTATTTTGTCTCGGTCATTTCAACTCCTCAACTTCTGATTCTTGAATTAGCAAAGAAAAGGCATAACAAAATAAAAAAAAAATATTATGAAAGGATGAAAGCTCCAAATATAAGGTAATAGAAAGAGTAATCAGACACTGACATGGCAGTTACCAGAAGCAGGAGAGTAAACTTCACTCATCCAGCTTTTGCTAGGGAACATGTGATGGTTTGTCATTACTCAGAGTGAGAAGAGAAAATACATATATTAATCGGGGAGAGAGAAAAGTGAAGAGCAAAAACACAGGTGTTTAGATTCCTGAGCAAATGCTTAGGAAGAATTGTCTTTTATTTCATTATCACAGACTGTAAAGAAACATTATATTTACATGAAATATTAATTGGTGAAAAAATATTTAAAAACTTAAAAGTATCTTGGCTTAAAAAAAAGCTGTTTAATATTTGCAAATGGTTTAGGTATAACACAGCTACAGACATAAAAAGAAAGCATTTTAAATAATATAATCCTCAACTAATCCCCAACAATTTTCTGAATTAGATAGAAAGGAATTTGTGTCTAAGGACAAGAGAAACCAGAGAGAGAGAGTCTAGCAGAGAGTGGACAAATATCACTAATGACCAGAAGGGATTGACTGTGCTTTATTCATACCAAACAGAATGAAAAATCAATTCAATGTTTGACCGGAAAGCACAGGAGCTTTATTCATGCAGTAAAAAAGTAATCAGAAATGTGGGTTCCCAGGAGCATTAAGACATTACAGGTCTATAGAATGTGCAAACAATTGTAAAATCTGGAAGAGAGACTAAAATTGAGAGAATTATAAAAACCAGGAGAAAATAGTAAAATAGTAAAACAGAAGGGGTCTTATGCTGATTGCTAAAATTTACCTCAACTAATTGCAGAGCTAGTGCAATACATTTGAAACTACAAAACTTATCAAATTATGTTGTTGAGAGAGCAAATAACAACTATTTTCTCTTAAACTAATTGGAAGAAGCCAAGAAGAAAATAGAGCATAGGTAATTGGACTGAGAATCATGGAGTATTGAAGAGGGAAGGAACCTTAGAGATAAATATGAGCTAGTGGGCTGAGAGTTGAGACTTTTTCTCTAAACATAGGCCTGAATTAACTAAACACTGAACTTAAGTAATTCACTATATTTATTGCACCTCAGTGTTGTTTAAGAAATGAGATATTCAAATGAGATTTCCTGCACTCAAGTGTTAAGCCTGCTGCCTACTGGTTTTGACAGGAAATCTAAAGATTCATTACCTTTTTATTGAGTGCCTATTATGTGTGAGGTCTTGTCATTGATTTGGGGAACACTAAATTAGACTACACAGAGACCCTGCCTTCGTGATGCAGTCTGTTCACTATCTCTTAGCGACTATTGCACATTTGTCCTCTGTTTTCATTTCTTATTATTGAAATTGATCACTAAAGAAAACAGTAATTTGTATAATTTTTGTTGTGTGTAACCTGCTATTATTTATAGATCAAGTTCTGCCTCCTGCCCCAGGAGATACAAACAGAATCTGTTATCTTTATATAGCACCTGAGCACATTGGAACTTAACAAATGAAGTTTGTTGGCGATACTAAATAAGAGAAGTGATATTGTTATAGCATAGGGGTTAAAAATACCTGCTTTGGAGTGTGAGTATGCTGAAACAGAATATCGATTCTACTTTTTAGTAAGAACTACTATCATTTATTGAGCAGTTACAATCAACAAATTATTCTGGTTTGCCATTATTATCTAATAGGCAATCTTCTAACTTAATAGCTTAAAACAACAACATTTATTTTGTTCACCAGTCCGTAATTTGGTCAGTGCTCAGCAGAGATAGCTTGTCTCTACTCATTCAGTGTGAGCTGGTGCCACTCAAAGTCTGAAGTATGGAATCGCCTTGAGGTTTGTTCATTTATAAGACTGGAGGCTGAGACTGGCTGTCATCTTGGGCTGCAGAAGAGGCCATCGGAAAGAACACCTCCTACATAGTATGAGTTTCCTTATGACATAGAGCTTGG
This sequence comes from Macroglossus sobrinus, assembly GCA_004027375.1. Taxonomy (NCBI): domain Eukaryota; kingdom Metazoa; phylum Chordata; class Mammalia; order Chiroptera; family Pteropodidae; genus Macroglossus; species Macroglossus sobrinus. The sequence continues at coordinate 270,335 of PVKZ01001597.1, forward strand.
GTTGCAAGCATCCCCAGGGAGAGATTCAGGCAGAAGCCATATGAGCTCTTAGGACTTGGGATCAGAAGTCATGCAGCATCACTTGTGATGTTATCTATAGGCCAATGCAATCATAAATGATCAATGTCAAGTAAAGGTGAAGTAGAATCCATATGTTGATGGAGTAGTGACAGGTTCTAGAATAACATGGACCAGAAATGTTTCACTGTCTCTTTTGGGAAAAATACAATCTGCCACAGGTCTGTGTCACATTCCTAGAATATAACAAATAGTCTCCCCCACCTGCCCAAATCTCCCATTAAGTCTCATCACATTATGCATCGGGCACACAATGCAGATCAGGATCTCTTCAAAAAAAGTCCAATTATGGACAAGTAGCTTCTGTGGTATGATTTCTCATATACAGCAGAAACCTGAAGACCAGTGAACTAAAGACACAAGTATCTGCCTCCTTTCCTGCGTCTAGTAAAAATGGTGGGATACGCTTTAAAAAGAGGGGTGAACAGGAGGCTCATTAAAATCTTAAAGAAAGTATTTTCCTAATTAGGTCCCAATCTTCTTGCATGAAAATACATCTCCAGGAAACCCGGCTCCCCTCTCTGCATTGTACCTCATCTTTTCATAGGAAATGGCCTGTTTGCTACTTGACAGGTTTTTTTTTAGCCTGTTTTCCAATCAGAGTAGTTCAGAAATCTAAAAGCCTTTTTTTTTTTTTTACTTTGGTACTTTTTCCATCTTTTTAAATCAAAGTTGGTAGTGTTTCTACTGATAAAATTGTCTTAAAGTTTTGTAAATTCCCTTTGAATTATATTTCAGTTCACACTTTAGACAAAAGCCATACCCGTAAATCTCTTCTTGGAAGATTGTTGAAGACACTATAATGACAATTTTATGGATGAAGCTAAATATGTACAGTCAGATTTTATTTTCAATTGCTAGCCTTTAAAAGTAAACTTGAGGCAATAGAATATCACCAGACTTAACAGTAAAACTATGAAGAAAAATGTTTTTCAATTATAGATGTGAAATATATAATAATAATAAATCACACCTCTCACTATAACTTATAAAGTTTATCAGAGAATCCATAATCAAATTTTGAGGTTTTATATATTTTGGTCTACATATCCAAATGGTATTTCCGGAATATCGGTTGAGCTCACACATGTTGAGTATGGCCATGGTTTCATACGGACATGTGTGCTGCTTGTCTTCTCTTTCTAGATCTGTTCTCCATGCTTGTCGACCCTGATACATGCCCAGGGAAGCTGATCCAAAGGAACTGCATACCAGGATTTTTGTTTTCTTGCTCCTGATTCCTCTACAATATATCCAAGATGCAGTGAGGAACAAGAGGCAGAGATGTCCTGTACCTATTTTCCCTGTGGCCCCCTGCCAGGTCTCTGTGCACAGTCTGCATACACTGACAATAGAGCTCCACCCGCCCCAAAAGCTCTCTCCACACAGCTACTGTCTTGGGTAATTTCTCTCTCCTCTGGCTTCTTCTATCTTATCACTGGATTTCCCTCTTAATGTTAATAGAGAACTTTACTATATTTTGTTTTCTATGAAGATAACGAAGAGATACAGTTTCTAATCTAATTCTAGAAACAGGTAGATAAATATTTAGCTGTAATTTAAGTTAAAAAATTTCTCTTAAGAACAACGCATGAAAGAATTTAGGTGGACATTGTTTTAACTGGGTTGTAAAGCACAGGCAGGAATTAAAATGCACTTAAAATAGTTGGCTGTGGTTCCTGAATTCTTATAACAATATTACATGGCAAAAGAGAAAATTATATATAGCTGTTAATATAATTTTGACAAATTTTGAAGCAAGGTAGAATTTCATCAAAAAGAAATGAGCATGCTCTGAAATTGTGGCTGTTAACACAAAAGAGTGAAATGGATTGCAGAATTGTGTGGCTCATAAAGTGGGATGATAAAAGTATAGATCAGTTTTATGGCATTCTTTAAATAAAAATAATTAAAATAACTTTTGAATAAAAATAATGCTTTGAATTATTTGTCAATAATTTATTATCACTTTCTCAATAAAGTCCTTTCTTAGCATTCCATCTAAATTTTGGTTTCCTATTCTCACTACTCTTCATTCCACATTCCTGCTTCAGTATTTTTATGTAGCATTCATTGTAATCTAACCTACATTATTGTTTAAAATATGAAATCCATAAAAAATATTTTCTATTGATTTATATAATATTGTATCCCCAATGCTTGTATCTAAAAAATAGTTTTAAACACCAGGTAGATACTCAATAAATATTTATATATAAATTAAAAAACAGAGAAACTATATACATTTTTTACTACATTAAATCTATGTATACAAAATTATTTTCCAGATTACACTGAAGAAAAACTTTTGTAATTTTCACTGCTTCCCTCTCTAATGAGTGTGTATACTACTTTTTTTTTTCAATTAATTCTCTCTCACCTCTGTGTCATTAAATTAGTTACTGAAGCTTTTGACACTTGTTCTGTGGCGAGTCCTGACATTACAACTGTAGACGTTTGGAGACTCACGACTCCAAATCTGTCTCTTCCATCACATGATCTTAAATTTTATCCAACTCTGCCAATCACTCATTGGTTCTGATTTTTTAAATAATTAATTTAGTTTCTTAAAAGATATAAGCATTGCCCTGTCTTAAAAATTTGTACTCTAGCAAACATCATTTTCATGAGGCTCTTCCCTTATTTAAATGTATCATCTTACACAATACTTAGGATTAGTTTTGGATTGGATAACTAATCTTATAATAGATAGACATCTGGGAGTATCTATTCTAGCCCAATTTTTTTATTTTACTCACTACTTTGATAAGAACTTGCCATTGTCATCTGTCATCTGCTGTTGCTAATAAGAAACATATCTTGACTTAAATAAGAATTCTTCTCTGGTTTGGCTATTTAAGGTCACTGACCATCCTATCTAGCACAACTTGACATCCCATATTGTCCTTCTTTGCTTCATTATTTCTCCATGACATTCATCAGTGTGACAATCTTTTACCTGTGTATGAAATTTTATTTCAGCTGTTTATTTTCCTCAGAGCTTTAAAATCTTTTCTTTATTGTTTCTTACCATCCACTTGTGTTTATAAAAAGTTAGATGTCCATCCAGTCATTGCTTCTTTCTTTATGGTAGCTTTTAAAGTTTTATATTATTATCCTTGATATGTCTAGTATTTTTTGTTTTCTAAATTTTTTTTTTTTTACTTTTTTCTACTTGCTCCCTGGAATTAATTTTTAATCTAATAATTTGTGGCCACCTTAATTTGATAAAAGAATCAGTCATTACTTCTATTAATATTTTTCCCACATAACCCATCTATTTTTCCCTCTTTAAATATCTACTAGACTGATATTGAGTCCTCAAACTATTTTATGTCTTTTAATTACATTTTTACATTTTTGTTAATCTATTTTTTCTATTTATGCTGTAATATAGGTGAGTTTCTCAGTACAATCTTCTAATTTATGGATTACTTGACTGCACCAAGTCTAAAGTTTAAATATCATTGACAATATTTTTATTTCCAATATTTATAGTTTTTTTGTGTATTTTATTTCCTTGTTCTTTTATTAACATATACCTATTTATGTTTAGTGATTTCTTGACTACGTCCATCCCAGGGTTTAAATTTCAATAACTTCATTTTTCATTATCCTTAATTTAAAGTGTGTCAGATTTCTTTTATTTATGACTATCATTACTTATATCTTTGGAGCCTTACATATATTAAGTTTTTAGTATTGTAGATGCCTCAATTATTTTTGTTTCATTTAAAGGAATTCATTTCCAATTCATGTTTTTGTTATCTCCGTTATGACAAATAATCTGCTACAATATGTTAGTTTTCTTCTCATGTATGTAATCATGCTTTGCAAGATAATTTTAAATGTGAGGGTTTGATCTTTGATTTTTCCTGCTTCTCTTTGTGCTCTCCCTTTTCTATTTAGTGGTTTAGTGACTGTTTTCTAGAGTCCAGAATCTGGTTGTGGATTAGTTTCCTATTTGAGAGATGGCTGTCACACTATAATAAATGCCTGGTGAAAGCTTGACTAAAGGTTTCATCAGAAGGCACTATGTGTTACTTTCTTCCCACTAAGCACACAGCTTCAGATAAACTGTAGTTCCATAAAAAGGAATGCAACAACTTATTTCAAACTCTATTTTTTATAAATTGGGAGTCCTGTCTCAGCAGAAAGTCTGGCTTTAGTTCATAATCTTACGCAGAAAACAAGAGCAAACTTTGCAGGCTGTCTTGGCTTTCTTCCAACTTGGAAATCAGCAAACTTTCATGTTAACGATGCTTCACTAGTCTATTTCTGTTTGATCTCTCTGATTATTAAAAAATATTTACTGAGTTAATCAGAATTATAGTATTTAGATATTATCTCAGTATTATGCATCTGAACAAAGGCAAAAGAGTGTGGCCCTCAAACAATTTCATCAGAGCACCATCTTGAACATAATTCATCTCTTGTAGCATTTTAATGTTACAGTTATAAAAATCAACATTATAAAACAATGTCATTGAGATAATTATAATTATTTGCTGTTTATATTGGAGTCAAAGTCCAAGTCAAGTGGAAATATAGACAATAAAACACCTATGTCTACTTAGAATAAATTCCTTAATTATGCCTCTCTCTTAAGAATAGGGAGCATGTTTGGCATGAAGTATTATTAGCAGGGATTTCCCGGGTAAATAATGAACAGCAGTGAATTTAAGAAAAAGAACAGTTCATGTAGGGATATAGAACTATGAGCCACAGTGGCTTAAGACTCACACCCTTATGGCCAGTAACTTTAAGGAAAAAGAGAATTTCTTCTTCAGTGGAACTGGCAATTTAGTCATATTGAAGGCTGCATTTATTCTTGCTTTGTTTATGTTAATATTCATGAGTCATTTACTGAAAGTAGTGATTATTATCTAGCCTGGGACAAAGTCCACCTCTATGATATAGAGATGGGGGTCAATTCCCACACAGATCATACTAATTATAAATGAGGTTATTTTACTAGAAAGGAGAACAGATAGAGATGCAGCAAATATAAGAGTGGTATTAAATGTGTAAACATATATGGATTACATGAAAAAATAATACCTCTCATTGCTAAAAATGAGATTCTATGCATATAAACACATACTTAAAATATACAGACATGTTTTTTTTTTTCTATCTGCACTAATACAGAACTGTGTTTCTAAGCCACTGTCTTATGTGGTTTAATATAAATCATGTATTTATCTCTTCACAAACCTCTAATTTTCACATTAAACTACTTGAGAAAATCCTAGCTTTACTTAACCTTCTAGGAAACACACACACACACACACACACACACACACACACACAAATATATATATATATATATATATATATATATATACACATCCTGTATATATACAGGAAATGTATAGGATATATAAGATATGTGTATCCTATAGATATGATATACATATATATACATATATATGTGTGTGTATATAAGTATATATATGATATATATGATATACATATGTATATATGTATAGGACATATAGAATATGTGTATCCTATATATATGATATACATATATAACTTAATAAATAGTAGATAAATTACTAGTTAATAGTGATATTTCTAAATAATTATGTATTCAAATAATTTTAAATAAATATGTATTTAAATACACACACATACATGCACATACACATCTATATGCTAACCTATTTCCAGATATTGCTGAAACAGAACTTTCCAAAATAATGAGTACTTTGCATTAACTGTTTCAGTTAATAATTCTTTAAAGGCATTTATTTCAGCAAAAAAGGCATTTATTATGAGGATATTTAATAACCTAATTAAGAATTTATTTTAGTAGCAATAATATTAAAATTGGAGTGAACGGCCGAGAAAGTTTAAGGACATAATTTTGTTTTATGATGTATTACTTTAATTTCTATACTTACTCCTCATTATCTAAATATTTCCCAAATACATCAATCCAATATTATTGACTTCCCTCCCAACCCTATTGACCAATATTTCTAGAATTACTACTTCAATAATAATAATTATTATTTTTTTAATTTAACCCCTTCATAGATTGCTCTCTGCATCTTTTTACATTCATTAATGTTGGCCCTCCTTTGAGATACACTTAATAAAGGGACTGTTCATCTTCTCTTTGCCTTGAAAAAAAAAAGTGTTGTCATTTCTTCTTCATCCACTGTCTCTTGAAAAGTATTATCTTTAGCCTCATGAAAAAATAAACTTTGACCCTTTGACGTTCATTCCATCTAATAACATTACCATTGTCCTATTGTCATTTTTTCCTTGTTACTAACATCTCCACTCAGTCACTTATGTTTCTTATGAGTTTAATTATAATTATCTCCATGTTAATCCTAGTGATCATCCTTCTCATCCTTCTTTTTTTATCAACACAACTCATGGTAGTGTTAAAAAAAGGTCTCTAAAGCTTCAAATGTGCCTGGTTCAATACTAGGAAGATAGAAGGGGGCCTCACAGAGCCTTGGATCCTCACTTAAAACCACTCTCCCTGGCCTCAGGCATATCCTCAGTAGAATACTGAAGGGCCCAAGAACTTTGCTTTTGCTGAACAAACTAATTATCCTTTATACTGAATACCTCTCAATATTGGATTTAGGGAGGGAAAAGCTTAAATCATTTTTTTTCTTTTTTGTTATTGAATAGACCACCTATCTTTACGATTCCATCTGACCCATACATATGGAATACTTGTCTCATTATTACAAGATCAGGTATAATTGGAATGATCTTCTTACCCCGATAGAACAGTAAAACTAATTCTATCATGTCATGGTCTTTGATCTATAAGTCCAAAGCTCCCATGTCATCCCTCATCATCCAGATCATAATACCTGTGTGGCTGAATACAGAGTCTCCATTATCCATTGCGTCTCTAGAAATTTACTCTTTGTAATGAACACAATCCCCTGTATTCTGAACTTTCCTGAGTACTCTGGAACACATATAACATTTTTGCTTTATAAAAGGGATTATAGTGTGGTGAATTATGACTTTACACGTGACTTCTCAGAACATACCACGAAAGACCTCAAGGGAGAGCTTTGCTCAATCTGAGTGCCATTTTCCAGATGTGTTGAAATAATTTCTTAAAATTATATATAGCATATAAAAGAGTAAATGAATACATTTTCTACGTCTCAGGGAAAGCTGAAATTTGCTTCCAACCACAAAATTATCTATCCATCCTTTATGTTTAAATTAATGCTTATAAAAGTAATTCCTTGTAATAAAATGTTTTAACTTACAAAATATAGAGGTAGAGATTTTCTGCCAAGATAACCACATAAAAAATCATCATTCACATGTAACATGTTCTAGTGACAAATAAATTAAACATATGGTATACCTATTTAGAAACCACAGAAGGATCTTCACATACACACAAAAAAAACTTGTGTTCGTTTACTCTTACCTCTTTCTGGACACTGTTCTGAGAGCATCACCTATTCCCAATACTGTAAATCATGAGAACTAGTTTTTCTCTCTATCTGCTTGTAAAAAAAAAAAACACAAAACAAACAAACAAAAAAACTAGATTTCTAAACCCAGATACATTAAAATAAAGAAGATGTGGTCATTTTAAACCCAAATATACAAATATATTTGGTACAATGGAACTAGTGTCACAGATGCTAATTTGATTATTAGGGGCTTTGGAAGTGCTTTCTCTTCCATTGCTGTCTCATTGGCATTCTCAGTTCAGGAGCCAAACTGTAGATGATGCCAAGAAAGGAAGTTAACAATCTAGTTGTCTGTTTGTGAGATGACGTACATGTCCTCACACTGGCAATTCCACCAGATATATATTTCTGCAGAATTATAGCTGCCCTTCAAAATGGCCCCATCCACCCCAAGCTCCCACTCTCATTCCCATGCCTGAACCACTTTGGGGTATGGGTACCATTTCTCTTCCATTCTCTAGCAAATAGTCAATAGGAGTGAGTCACTGGTTTGATTGTTGAAAGTCAGGAAAGTCTGGGCAACGTTACTACAACACAGTAACATAGTCTTCTAATATGTTGGTAGAATTTTCAAACAGAAAAGCAAGTATAAATCAAAGCTAAACCATGATAAATGTCTCAATCATGTAAAAATAAGTTTAGTTGCATATATATATAGAGAGAAAGAGTGAGAGAAAGAGAGAGAGAGAGAGAGAGAGAGAGAGAGAGAGAGAGAGAGAGAGAGAGAGTAAGAGAGAGAGATGACAGATTGTGACTTCAACATCATAGAAAGTTATTTCTCTCAGAAACAAAGACGTCTGAAGAAAGACAGTTCAGGGCTGGTAAACAGATTCATAACACCAGTGACTCAAGCTCCCTCCATGTTTGTTCTATCATTTTTAGTGGTACCTTTTTCATCCTAGATTCCAGATAGTCCAAACTCTTTATGGAACTCAAGTCATCATATCTGAGTCCCAGGCAAGAGAAAGAAAAAAGGGCCAAAGATATTGTTCCTAGTTTGAAAATTATATAGACATGTTTCTGAGATATTCAAGAAGTCTTCTATTTTGTGATTTTATGGATATTGTGTCAAATGTATCTTTGGTTACCTCCTTTAAAATAGAATAATTTAAAGATCATATCATGTACATATGGATCATTCATAATAATCTGGGTATATAACGGTAGCCGCCCTTTAGATTTACATTTTCTTTAATAGAGTGTAGTTTGCTTTCAACACATGGTCTAGCTTTGTTATTTCCTTATACATCTTGGTATCTTATGTGTATGTTAATAGTGAAAGTTAAAGCTAGTGAGCTACAGCTGTATAATCTCATGTTAAATTAATGATGCATAAAACCACCTAAGGTCTCAGCCTTTTCATATTTAGGAAAATTAAAATATGTTGTATTTCTGAATTAATGAAATATAATTAAATTATTCTGAGACATCCAGCAGACACATTAGCTTATATTTCAAATGACTTGTCATACATTTAAGAAATGTTTCCAAAGAAGTATAGAAACTAGCTCTACACATTAATTCAGGCTCTAGAAGTCAAACTTTAAGTTCCACTGAAAATAAGCAAATCAAACACAGATAAACAAGAATTCCAACTAAAACAAAAAAATATACTCTGCTTAACTTGAAGCTGTCACTCAACACACTCTTAGAATTTTGGATCTTACTGGCTAGAATTCATAGACCTTTGTACATGGTTAAAGTTTTGAAACATACATTTCATTCTGGTATAAATTTATGTGGAAGAGAATTTTAAGCCTGTCTCCTAAATAAACCCCAGTGAAAACTATTCTACTACTTCTCTTGAGAATCTATGCTTTCTGAAACATTCATGAATTGCATCAATAGTGCAAAGGACATATATATTAGGAAGAAATATATCAGGATTTTCTTTCCATTTCATAATATAAATTTATTACCTACTGATCTAAACCTTAAATATTCTTAATATTTGTTATGCTTTTAACATTAGTTAAATACATTAGAAATAAATATTGACAGCCAAAGGTTTTTTTTTTGTATGTTTTGCTATTAAAAACTATAGAGAAAAAATTTAAGTAGACATTTAGAATACATTTTGAAGTGCTAAGAAATATATTAATAAATAGTTTTGCTTAAGTTCAAAACAATATTATTTATATGGTCTGTAATTAATCTAATTCATGACATTAATTGTCAAATGTATTTCATAATGGAATAGCTGTCACAGCTTAATTATTATAGTTCAGGTAGTACTATCTCTTCCACATATTAACTTCAGTGGATTTAATAGAAAAAAAAAAGATACTGCAAAGCATAAATTATTATGCCTTCATTAAATTTCTTTGCTTGAGTACTCTTTCTCAAGAATTAGTGATTCCATAAAATATTCCTCATCAGAGGTCTGAAGGAAATGTGTTTGATATCTACTCTTCCAAATCTGTGCACGTACCTAGGCTTCTATTTTCTCATCCTTCCTATCAGGTCTAAGGATTCCCCTTGCACTGGTTCTCCAGGTTCTTCCCATTGGCTGCCCACCTGGGCACCATATTTTCTCTTTTCTCCAATTCCTTTATAAAATCACCAGAGACCTTAAAGATAATATAGCCAATGTAACAAACTAATAGAAAGTGTTAATAAATTATATGGATTTGAGATTTTTACTTTGATTCTTAGAAGTTTATCATTTAATGGGAAGCACCAGGCAAGGCAAATAAATAGAAAAGGCATTCGGGGGCCACAAAAATATGCCTATTGCAGTCACAATTAACTTAAACCATGAAGGAACAAGACTACCTCATTTGAATCTTAAGCTGATGCAAGAAGTTTAGATGCCTCACTTTCAAGGGTAATCAGTTAATACCCTAACATAGAGAACACTTTTTTTCTGAAGTTCCATGATTTCCTATTTTGAGGATAATGATGAATTATGCCATATTGTCTAACTTTATAGAAAATGAGATGACAAAGATTACACTGAGGACTTTGTCAATTTATAAATTGTAAAGTTATACACAATATCTGAATTTTTAAATGATGTAATATAGAAAAAATATAGCCAAAACTACTTCTTTAGCAAGGAAGCTTTTTCAAGGTATCTCTCTAGCCTCCCTATCCAAAATGACCCCATAAAACTCTTTAGTCCTAGTCGATATGTAGAATAAGGTATGCTACCTACACAAGAGTCATAAGTGTTATGGCTGATTCAAACTTATCTCAGAAGTTATAAGTGATATTGTTTTTCTTCTAAGTAATAATGAATACCCCTTTTTGTAGGCTGCCTTATTTTAAAAAGTCCCTGAGAATCTATACTTCATGTGTACTGATGTAGAAAGCAGGAGGAAGATGTCATATGTCTTATGAATAAAAGTGATCATTGTGAAGACCAAAATAAAATTGGAAAAGATACATTATAGTCAGAATAGCTTTGTCTCATTTCTAAATAGCCAATTCTAGTCCCATTTTGGGCATTGATTATTGACTTGGAAAAACCCTGGACTGCGACGGTCCTTTAGTAAACACGGAAGTGGCGTGCTAAGTACACCTGTTGTGTTCCGGTCAGTGGATGTCAACAATTATCTAGTTCAAGTTTTGAGCAAAAGGACCTTACCATATGCCACTGTAGTTTATTGCTTTGACTTCTATCACAGATGGTGATCATCATTGATGTTTTCTGTTTAGAAAATAAATGGTAATGAAAAGTATTTTTTTATGAATGGTCATGAGAAAAAAATTCAAATCTAGAAGATTATTTTCTGAAGTTGCACTTTGAAAGGTAGGCTGTAGAAGTGAGTTTCTCAGGCTGTCTCTAGCCAATTCACGAAACAACAAGTAATCAATCACAATTGTTTTATGGAATTGAGTTACTGGTACCATGTCACAAGCAACTGATTAAATTCTCCCAGAAGAAATCATCGACTTTATTGGGACTAATGGTAGCTAAGATCTTAAGTTAGAAAGCTGTTTTCAATCACCCTTCAAGGGAAGGTCTTGCTTTTGAAAATGTAGCAAAATCAACTTAATATTTTTAGAATAGACCTTATTCAAATGAATTATGCCATATTGTCTAACCTTACAGAAAATAAGTTTCACATTTCAGGATATCGAAGAGTATTATGTCATCAGTATAACAGTGACAATCTCCCTCTTAAAGTATTTTATTAATTAACCCATCTTGCTACAGTGTTTCAAGTTATTATTTCCCTTTTCTCACATGTTTAGTTCTCCTCTTATTTTAATATATTTAATATGACTGTTTGCTCTGATCTTTGTTCATTCTTTCTTATATGACTTGAAAATCACATATGTGGTTTTGAAACATGAATATAAGCATGGCCGGTTTTTGGTGTCTCATTATATTCAATAAGTGTTATTGAACAATATTTTTTTTAGTATGCTGATAACCTTAAGGGAGGAGTGAATCAGATTTCATCGGCGACTGTATTAAAGAGACAATCAAGATGCACGTGGGCTCAGAGTTATAGAATACTTTTCCTCCTGTTTTTCTTCCTTCCTCCCCTTCTTTCCTTCCCTTTCCTTTTCTTTTTTCGTTTCTCTTTTCTATTATTACTTTCTATTTTCTGTCCTTCTCCCTTCTATTCCCTCTCTCTCCCACCTCTTCACTCCTCTTCTTCATTATATATAAATATAAACAATCTGGAATAGCTGGTACACTATCCTATTTCACACACATCCTTGATAATGATAAATACCACAGAGGCCACCTGAGTCCTAGAATCTAAATTAGTTTGTGAAAATTATTTATTATGCATTAAAAGACAGATGTTATTGCCTCCTTAACACTGGAATTTTAATTTTCATAATTCTTTAGGAAAAATAAAGTTTTCGATGGGAATAGATATGAGATTATAAAGTTGAAATTGGGATAGACTGTTAAAAAGTGTGTGATATTAATCACCTTACACATAAAATGATGAGGCTCAGAGAGAATTTTTATTTTCTCGTTTATTTTTTACTGGACTAAGATTTAAGCATTAAAGGTCTGAGATAATAACTGCTTCTTGATCTTATGACTCAAAGTCCACAACCATTCTACTAATAAACTGCATCAAACGCTAACGGCAAAACAAGACTTTCCTAAACACTTCAGACATGATGCTTGCTAAAACCTAACTTTGTTATAATGATTATAATGAGAATATGGAATGACAAAATGGGACTTGGAAATCAGCTGACCAGTGGATCCTAAAGAAATTTTAAGAACTGTTATATTTTCTATAAAGTAACAATGTCTACCACTGAGTTTGAACCATAGAAGGCAGAGAAACTATGGTGCCAAAGAAATTAAAGTCTTGGGCAGAAGCAAGACATTTTTGCAGCAAAATGTATATGTGTGCAACAATGAAACAGAACAAGATTAATTTCACTAAACAATAGATTCTAAACCTGCAAAAATACAACCTTCGATTGTGTATACATTAGGGAGGAAAAAGATATTCAACAAAGAACTTTTATGCCCTATTTATAGACAAGGATAATAATATAAAGGCATCAAGCAATAGTCAAATATACAATCATAGTAATTCAAAAAGAGTAAGTGATATGTACATTCTGATTTAGAGTATCAAGTATTTTCACCTACATTTTTATAATACCTTGCAAGGTATGACTAGTAGAATCTTTTTCTCACCATTTTACAAATATTGAAGAAAAACTTGAACAGCTAGTAATTTTTCTCAGGTTACACAACTATTGTGATCTCAGGACCTATGGTTCCAAATAGCTTATATTTAATTTATAAACATACAGAAGTACACAAATAACAGACATATCTCAAATGGGTGTAACACAATCATTTGGACAATTCTTTAGTTATAACTGAATCACTAATATGTTTATTCTTTGATTATCTTTAGATATTTTAAATAAAATTTTCTGAACAGAGTTCAATCTTATATTTTGATGTAATCTTTTCAAAAAGACCTCATTTAAGTTCCTTTTCTTCCCCCTTGTTGATGTATACAGGTCTCTGTGTTTATTTCCAATCTTCTTTCAACAAGTAATATATTATCCATGTCTAATCAACTACCAATGTAGTTGGTGTGGGTGTGTATTTGTAATTGGCGTACTTACTATATGACATTCCAGCATTCTTTTGCTGAATTACTTGGTGCTTAAACTTTATCATCATCAATTGATTTTTATAACATGCTCAAATGCCTATAATGTGTGCTATTAAATTATATAAAGACAGATGTTTTTCAAAAGGTAATTCCAATGATTTTTTAATATAAACACCCACCATTAAGCACCAAAAATGCACATGTATATATGATCTGGAAGGAGTACTTTCAGCTGGCTACACACTCATTACCAAACGATGCCATTGACTATGAATCTTCCTCTGTGTACTTCTACACAGCTCGGAAGGCAAAAGGCTTCAGCCAAGGAAGTGTCTACCTGAAATAGGAATAAATCCACTCTTAATGGATAGCCAGTTATGATTTTCCTTGTAGCGGATATTACTACTTTGGAAAAGATGTTTCAGAGAGAGTATTTTCGGTTCCTAAATAGTAGAACCAGGGGTAGAAAGGAAAAGTGGGCCATTTTAGCTAAAAGTATCTTTAATGCACAGTATTTCTTCTTTGAATACTAAATACATACTGTTTATAATTGGTTTGCTTTGTTCTCAGAGCAGCATACAAATGACTAAAAAAATGAGAAGAAAAAGGATTACTGTTGTCTATCATTCATTATCTATAACAATAAATAGATATTTTCTGGTGTATATGGTATGCATTTATCTACAGTTTTTTTATTTGTACTGCTATTAATTTTGCTTAAGGAAACACAGACCTCTTCATCTCAAATCATGCTGTTTGTTTGTTTAATTTATATATTTATTAAACTTTAGAGAAAGACAGTGGTCATTTCAGCATTTTCATGGTTTGAGAGCAGTATTCAAATTGAAATTTCTAACCAAAGATAATTGCTAAGCTTCACTTATAATGCGACCACTGTTTCCTCCTTTCTGGAAATATTTAGTTGCCTTTTCTTTTTATTCAAATGCTTATTTTATATATAATTTTCTCCATAGAAAATTATATTGTTCATTAAGAAACTGAGAAAAAGTTCTATTACTAGTATCCTTATTTTATATCACTACACTTGAATATGCTCATTAAAAACATTAAACTTACATGCGCGTAGTTACATGTTCATTTGAATAAAAAATGAATAGCTTATATATGGCAAAAATGAGAAATTAATTGATATATTATACTCCCAGTAAATGTGTTAAACATTAGAAAAATTGGTTACATTTGGGGAAATGCTAAAGCTGTACACTATTCCCATTTTTATCATTTATTATTTAATCATGAAATCATTTGACTACTCATTTCTACTCCCAAGAATTTTACTTTGTAACAAGAGATATGTTTTTCCATGGGCAAAATTACAAGTAGGAAATACATATTTGAGCATCTAAAAATAATGTATTGTCACCTTCTTAAACCTTAATATAATTAGGTTCTCATTCTCTTGGTAAATTTTCCTGGTGGCAAATATTATTGCTAAGAGTATGGTTATGATTCAATATGTAGAACAGAGAAGAAAAAGAAAAGAGCTGTGTGTCCTGTTATATGTCATAGACGTGGCTAGCTGGGAATTTTATCAAAAAATAATAGCATTCATATCTAACATTTATATATTTATTTCAATTAGGCCGGTAAGTGCTTTATATTTATTTACTCATTCACTTCTCTGACATAGGTGTATTTTTATTTTGGTGTATTAAATAATGTCATAGCAAGTTAGTTACCGAATCTTTGATTCTTATTAAAGTGTTTATTTCTATCTTATTGTCCGTATCCAATGTAAATTTGAGGCTGGGGATGTGTGAAAAGAGTTCTGTCTTACACAGTCGCTCAAAACCAAGACTTTCACAGCTGCTACCATCTATTCATTGGCCTCAGGGTGACATATATAATTTGTCTCCACATCCCTTTGGCCAAAACTAGTCTCATAGACCCACAAAACAAGGGGTATGAAAATAAAGTACACATATGGAACATAGGATGAACACAACTCTCTTTGCCAGTGTCCTTCTGCTGACCAAATGATTTGATTTTGCTTAGTTCCATCTTCCATAACCACGCCTTTTATGGAGGCTATAAACATTTATTATCACTTTAGACAAAGGACTGTTTTAGCCAGGACTGTAGTTTCTTTGACAGCCCATGAATGGAGATCTCTGCATGGAGACAGTTTTGCAATTGGAAATCTATAATGAGAGACTAATATGTAATTAGATCTTTACCTTGATGATTCTTTATCAATACTTTTTTTTTTTTTTTTTTTTAGCAAAAAAGTTAAAGCCACAATTGTCATTAGATCTGGGAAATGCATTAGTTTTAATTTGTTGTTATTATTTATAGGTGTATTTCACTTCAACTCCTAAGCTTTAGGTTCTTCAAGCAGTCAGATTCTCTAACATTGCAAACATCCACATTGCTGGTATTTACCTTTTGACTTTTCATCATGCCCGTAAAGTAGCCCATCTCTTTCTTGTAGCATCTTGACACAAGAAACACAGACAAATAACACAATATAATCACACTGTATTTTCTAACCCCTCCAATAGCAGTTTCTTTGCTGTCTGCCCTCAGCTGCTAAGCCTACACCACAGTGTATGTTTTTGATCAGGGAATATTCTACTTGTAGTGATAACTTTGGTAGCATATGGTAATGCAGAGAGAGTTTCCATGGTTGCTGTTTCTACCAATCAGAGAAGATTCTTTGAATCCCCTGAACTGTCACCTTTCTTTTACTGCTCTTGAAATGCTGGTAACCTCCTTGGTTTTATCATCCTCTTCCTCTTCTTTTACATTGCTTTGTGCTCATAGATGAAATATTTGGTTACCCATGTGACCTCTGTCACAATCGCTACCATTATATCCTGTTTTTCAGAGGAGAAACCTGAGGCACAGCACTGTTAAATTACAAGTTCAAAGTCAAACCACCAGTAAAGAGTGACTCTCCAGAATATCCATTCATTTAATTCTCTCAACTGTGATCTTAGGTTTTTTTTTTTTTTTAATTTCTCATTTTACAGATGACAGCTCTTACTTCCAGCTAAGTGTCAAAGAGAACTGAAATCTAAATACCAGATTTTTTTTTACCCTCTCTCTAACCCCTTAAGCATAGCATTCCCCAAACTGAAATCAGAAAGTCTATCTTCCTACTAAAATCTGCTCCTCTCCTATTCTTTGATCAAGTTAATGATACCATCCACAGAGTTGGTCAATCCCAAAATACGCATCCCACTTTCTTTTACTAAATTCCTCTTATCTAATTAGTCACCAACACAACATAACTCTGGAATCTTTACCTACCCTGTAGCCTCTATTTTGTCTTTCTTTCTCCTAGTTGAGACCCTTATCTCCTATTTTCCTTAGAGTACAGCATAGGAGTTTCACTGGTTTACCTGACTACAGTCTTTCCAACTCCCTCCCATCCTATGTATTCCTGGAAATTACAGTTTTAACGTAAAGATTTGGTACAATATTTCCCTCTGGGAAAAAAAAAGAAAAGTAAACAAAGAAAAAAGTGATAGTGTATTGATTCCCTTTGCCACAAAATAAACCCTCAAGCTCAGTTGGACTAACGAGAATGTACAGCTGCCCTCCACTGAGATGGGGAAGGCTATTGTTGGAACACGTCTCATGAGGAAAGATCACTTGAGGACATATAACATGTGCATTAGACATCAAAATAGAGCTGTCGAGCCAGCATTTTGGATATAGAAACTGCAAGTCATTATGATATAGATTCTATTGAAATTTATGTCAACAAAATTAAATCGCCAAGGAAATGAACACTGAGAAGGAGTGACTGGCAAAGTATGAAGAAAGCCAGGAGCACATGGCATCTTGGAAGATGAGTGAACCAAGTGTATCAAAGTGGAGGGTATGACTAACTTTTTTTCAAATATGGTGGGTAGGTGAAGTAAGATATTCATTTAGAACTGAAGCTTGAATTTACAAAGTGCCTGAAATACAAATTTGCCAAACTGGAGGGTTCTAAATCATGATCAAATAAGATATGAGAGAGAATTGGAGGAGAGGAGTTGGAGGTAGTGAGAATAAACAATTACTTCGAGGTGGAACAAAGAAACAGAGAAATGGTATGGCCGCTACCAGGCAGTGTGGTGGGTAAGGGAGGCTATGTAAAAGGGAGACATATATAAAAGATGGAGGCTTCATGTTGATAGCAGCAATTCCTTTGAGAAAGAAAAATCCGTGATGTGAAAGAAGGAGAGACTAGGAGAGGACTGATGTCCCAGTCTAGAAGAGGATCTTGAATCCTGTGCCACAACAACGATATTGGCTTAATATACAAAGCAAATATTTTTATCTACAAAACTTGAAAATTCCACAAAGGTAAAAAGGCAGAATGAGTCCGCAGATACTGTAGATATGGTAGCCTGTATTAGTGGATGTTTCCTTCCAATATATATATATATATATATATATATATATATATATATATATATATATATATATATTTTAATTCTCAGTAAAATAAGAAGTAATTTTGTTACCCAGAGTTTAAGGTAAGGAATGAAACTGATGAGCAAATGGGAGTTTATGAGTGAGGTTATAATATGAAATAAACAACATTTTTGAGTTTTTAATTCTTGTGAATATGTTTTGATTGTGAGTGATGTGTCTAATTTTATATCCTCAGGCCCTCTAAATACCTAGGACATATTAGGTTAATAAAAATAATACTAGAATAATAATAGAATACATTCCTTGGGTATTTATTATTTGCTAGGCACTACTCTAAATTCTCTATACAGATTAACTAATTTAATCTTCATAGAAAATCTAAGAGTTAGTCATCATAATAACATGCCTATTATACAGATAAAGAAAAGATATTAAAAATGATATTTTATCCAAGATTACACATCTAAAGAGAGAAACTGGTGAAACAAAAAAAGTAGTTTAAAAAATAGAGTACATTTCCTCAGAATTTCAAGAAGATTGAGAGACCTGAGGGGTTAATGTTGACGAATCAGGCACTTCGGTAAGTCAGGGTATGATATTTTGGAACAGGATTTAAGGAACTATTCAATGCCTTGTCAGTGGCCAATTATTGAAGCTGCTATTGAGGATATTTCTGTATCAATAAGTAAGCACCAGGGTCAGTAGAATTAGATGTCCCTTGTAAAACAAAGTCTTCAAATGTCTGAAGCCATCCACAAAGAGCACCTTTGGCGTGTCCCTGTGACTAGGGTGTGTACCTATAAGCCCTTTCTGTCTTCAGCAAATTTCTCGTCGATACTGATCATGAAGATGATGATTTCATGGTCTTTTACACTCACATCTCTAGATGCAGATAGCGATCACCTTGAAAGACTGATTGCTAATATTCAAATTACCTTTTGTGCAAAGCTGACAA
Organism: Macroglossus sobrinus; assembly: GCA_004027375.1. Classification (NCBI taxonomy): domain Eukaryota; kingdom Metazoa; phylum Chordata; class Mammalia; order Chiroptera; family Pteropodidae; genus Macroglossus; species Macroglossus sobrinus. The sequence goes on from PVKZ01001597.1 coordinate 289,297, forward strand.
ATTTTAGACCAAATTGCTGTTGGCTATGTTTTCAGAAAGGTAGATCTTAATAATGACATTTAATTTTTCTTTTTTGAACAAATGAATGAGTTTCGGGACTGTTTCTACAAAGACAGAGCACTATATAAATTCCACATGAAAGCAAGCCCTAATTTAAAAAATAATACCCTAATGATGCCTAATTACTTCCTTGAGAATAAGCAGCAACCTAATTAGTCACCTTTATCTTCATATGCACCTGGAATTGCTATTGTGAATAAAGCATACAAAGCACAGTCCATTTTAAAAACAATACTGTGCATTGGAGGAAACTGAGAAGGTTGAGTTAAGTAGGCAAGGTAATTTATGACAAATCATTATAACTTTTAATGGTATTTGATGCTTTTTTTTTTTTTGAGGAAATTGATAAAATAATTAACAGAGTTTGGAAAACTTTGCATTGCAAGTTACATGGAATTATTTTAGAGCTAAACATAAAGCACTTCCTACAAAGCTAGATAAAAATGCAGTGTGAACAGACAGGGTGTCTGTATCTGTCAGACGTTTCTCTGCCATAGCAAATGGCAACTATTAACTCCAAACTTTGAGATTTTATCCAGAAAGAACTTGGAAATCTCTTCTCAGTTAGATAATGTCTTCTCAGAAATGGGTTGTGGACAGGATAGATTAGCCCAGCTGACAACCACTCAAATGAGTTCCTGGAGCTGAGCCTTTGAAGACCGAAAGAAAAATAAAAGTCCTGTGAATGGCTCAAAAGGCAGTTTGTACCACCTTTATAAAATTCGAAGCAAGAAAACCAAGGCACATTCTTTCCTTGATCTGTGCAGAATAGCTAGCCCTCACCTATATTATTAATACTATAAATCTTTAGACTCTTCCAAGGTGGTCATTCTTTCCAAGGAGAAACAATTCTGCTTCATGGTAAATTGCAAATCAGTTACCACAGGAGCTGAAGGCAGTCTTAGTGCAAAGGCAGATTACTAGTGGGCTTTTCTGAGTAGTTACTTCAGCAGAAATTTCATTTGTTATCAATTGCTTTATAGCAACTTATCACAAATTTAGCAACTTAAAACAACACACATTTATTAACACACAGTTTCTCTGAGTCAGAAGTCTGGGAATTGCTTGGCTAATTCCCATATGAGGGTCTCACAGGCTGCAATCAGAGTCAGCCAAGGCTAGTGGGTTCTCACCCAGAGGCTCCACTAGGAAAGAATCTAGTTCCTTCTGATTGCCGAGGAGAATTCATTTCCTTGCAGCTGCAGGACTGAGAGCTTTAGTTTCCTGCTGTCTGGAGGCTGGAGGACCACCCTCAGCAACTAGAAGTTGTCTAGAATTTCTAGAGGTTGCCTGCAGTCTGTGTCACCTGGGATTCCCGACCTGATGACAACCTTCAAGCAGCAAGGAGAGTCTCTAGAACAAGTGAGCTTGTAAGACAGTCTTATACAAAATAATCACAGGAGTGATATTCCATCACTCTTACTATATTGTATTAAAATCCGGGTCCTCCCTCATTTAAGAGGAGAAGGGTATACTGGGCCATGAACACCAGGTGGCAGAAATCTGAGGTGGAGGTGGGATGCCCAGATAACTTTTCAATCTTGTCACCTTTTTATCATGGGGCTTTGCTTCCTCTGTTCCAATGAACATATTTTGGTAAATTCTTGCCTATAACCACTAATGGAAAATATATTTTTATGTCTTCATCTGGAAAAATATATATCATCTTTGGTAAACTGTCTAAAGACCTTTGGTCCTTTTTAAATTAGGTTGCTATCTTGATATTAATTTTTTAAGACATCCTTATATAGTTTAGATATAAATCCTCTATCAGAATTGTGATTTGCAAATATCTTCATCTTGGGATATTTAATCTTTTCCTATCTTTGAAGTGTCTTTCTTAATTAATTTTGATGAGATCAAAGTAGTAGATTTTTGTCTTTTATGGATTTTGCTTTTGGTATTCATAAGAAATTCTTGCATTACCAATATCAAAAAAAATTCCTCCTGAGTTTTTTTATAGCAGTTTTATAATTTTATGAAACACATAGGGTTAAGATCCATTTAGTTAATTTTTGTATATAGAACAAGTCATGGAGAATTCATTTTTGTGCATATACATATTCAATTGTTCTAGCAAGATTCATTCAAAAGACTTACAGTTTCTCTGCTGAATTGCTTTTGTTGAAAATTGAATATCAATTGAATATATATAAGTGGACCTTTATTTAGATTCTATTCTAGTCCATTGATCCGTTTGTCTATCTTGCCATGAATATGATACAAATGTGATTACTGCGACTTAATAAGTCAACTTTAAGTGATAGAAGTCTTTCAATGTTGTTCTTTTTTCAAAGTTGTTTTCACTATTCTGGGTGCTTTGCATTTATATATAAACTTTAAAATTAGCTTGCCAATTTTTAAAAACCTGCTGAGATTTTGATAGGGATCACATGGGATTTACAGATCAATTTAGGGAGAATTGTTATCTTAGCAATATTGAGCCTTCCAATCTCTAAAAACACTATAACTCTCCACTTATTCATGTCTTCTTTAATGCCTCTCAATAATGATCAAATGTTCAAGTCTTGTATATCTTTATTTGGATTTATTGCCAAGTATTTTCTATTTTAATGGTATTACATTTAAATTCCAATATATTTATTTTATTGTTTTTGTATAGAAATATAGTTAATATTTTTATAATGAGCTGGCGTTCTGCAAACTTGCTGACCCAATTTATAGGTTCTGGGGTTCTATTTTATTTTTATTTTGGATTCAACAGTTTTTTTTGTTTTGTTTTACATAGACAATCATGCAAATCCTAGATGCCTTGGTTTCTCCAGACTTCTCATCTCCATCTCAACTCAGAGATCATCAGCCTCTGCCTTATTTTCCCTTTCTGTGTGGCTCCTGGACTATTTCCGCACTAAGTAAGCCAGGGCAACAGGAAGTTCTTTTGTTCATTTCATGTCTCTCAGAAACCACTATCCTTTTCACCCAATATCCAAAGTCATCTTGAGAACTGTCATTTCATATATTTTATACAGTTTGTTAGTTGTTTAAAATCAAAAGATAAATCCATCCCTGTGTTCTAATTTGGCCAGAAGCAGAGTCAGGAAAAATATATTTCAATCTATAAAAACATCCACTTTGTATGGGATGAAGGGTTATGAAGTACAAATTAGTAGTTGATAGTTGGTCATGGGGATAAGGAGTATGGCAGAAGGAATGCAGTCAGCATTAATATGATGTCTGGGTGAAGGGCCAGGGGAGGGAGGGAACAATTGGGGGGATCATTTTATGAATTATATATGTCTAACCAATGTACTCTAAACTTGAAACTAATTTAAATAAATAAATTTTAGAAAAACATTTATTTCTTGTCCTCACAATTTTTTTATCATGATCTGATTTACATACCAAAAAATTCACTCTTTTAAAGATACAAGTAAATGGTGTTTAGTATGGTCACATAATTGTGTAATGATCTCCACTGTGTAATTTCAGAACATATTTATCATCTCAAAAAGAAATCCTGGCAACTGCTAATCTACTTTTTGTTTCTCTGGATTTTTAAGACTGGCCATTTCATATACCTGGGGTCATACAATGTGCAGCCTTCATGTTTAATTTATTTCAATAAGTATAATATATTAAAGGTTTATCCATAGGATGAATCAGCAATTAATTTTATGACTAAATAATGTTGTAGTGTATGGATATACCACATTTTTATTTATCTTTTAATTAATTGATGAATATTTGGTATGTTTGCACTTTTTAATTAGAAATAATGCTGCTATTTATACTTCTGTATATTTTTGTGTAGACATGTTTTCAGTTAGTTTTAATGTATATGTAAGAGTGTAATTGCTTGAGTATATGATTACAATTACATACATAAGGTTTATATGACTGTATATAGATGGCACATCATAGCATGAGTGAAAATAGATCAGAAAAAAAAAGTAGTACTAAATAAATTTTAGACTTTTGTAAAAAAGAAAAAACTTTGTCATTATATAGCTGAGCAAACTCTGGAGTCACAGTGCTTTACCTCTGTATCAGGTAGAACAACAATGCAGTGCAAATACTAGGTTGGCGAATTTAGTCTCTAATAATATTCTTCTCGGGAGACAAAGAAACTAATAAAATGTCTTCTGTATAGAGTAAGTGAAAGCTTGTCTGTGGCTGAATGATTCAAAGTGAACCTAGAGTTAAAAGAGTAGATTTCAGTGTTCTCATCACACACACACACACACACACACACACACACACACACACACACACATACACACACACACATTCACACACACAGGAAAAGAAAAAAAGAAGAAAAGAAGAAGGTATGTATGTAAAGTGATAGCTATGTCAATTTGCTTTCTTATGATAGTCACTTTAGGTGCATACCTACCAAAATGTCATGTTGTACATCTTAAATATATATAATTTTTATTTGTGAGTCACAGCTCAATAAAACTGGGGGAAAGAGATGGGTCTAGAACTTCTTATTGCAAGAAATCAAGGGTGCTTTAAAAAAATATCCAGAGTAGTATTTAAAAACAAAAAGTAAATTGCAGTGGCTTAACTGTCATTTAAATATGTAGTAACTACAGTTTGTTGAAACTGTACAGTTGAGTACATTAAAGGAATCACATCATCATTGATATTGACGATGCAACAGGAAAGGTAACAAAAAGAGTGAGAAAGAGTGGTTGTGAAACACACAGCAGTGTAAAAAATCACAATTTTCCCAAAAAAAAAAAAACCCCATCTTTAATGCTATACGTTAATTAGCCCAAGTTTTGTGAGTCTTATTTTAGGGTTAATCTTATTATCAACTGCATATTAACTGTTTTGTTATACTCTGAGTGAATATTTGGAAGGGCATGTGTAAATGTTTCCAGAATGTTAAATGGTTGAAAATGTTCAGAAGAAAAATATTTGTCCTAGAAGAGGGAAAGACATCCATGTTCTGTGGTTGAAACAGAATGTGTAAAGTTAGTGAATTTAGGGGAACGGACATCTGGTTTGCAAAGAAACAGAAAATGTAAGGGTGAGAAAATTTCAGAATTATAAAGAATGAGGTAATCCAAGAAACCAGCAAGAATTTCTCGAAGAAGAGTTAAGATCTAGCAAAGACTGAAACTGAGCTCGTCTATTCCTCATTTCCTCAGCAGTAAGTCTGCATTTTCTGGTAATAGCATTACAATGAGAAAACCTATGTGCAGTGTAAAAAAACGTAGTAATTACAGGGGCATCATGTAGTCTGGGTAACTCCACATTCAGAGAGCGTTTGGGGAACAAATTAAGAGGGGGTTGCGCTATCGAAAACAAATAAAGCCTTGACAAAATAAATTGAGTTTTATATTAAAAAAGTTGTCAGCACCATCCTCACTCATGGGCATTTTGGGCTGTGCTGAATATCCAGTGACTCTGGTCAGAATCAATGCACGTATAGATCATGTGATTGTGTGTCCACATGACAATCGCTTATTCCTTGTACTTCATCATCTCCAGGAAACATCTTTTGGATTTGAAAAAGGAAAAACTTGTGCCAATAGCACATAGTATTTTATGTTTGAAATCTTCTCCTTGTATGAATCTCATCCATTATGGCATAAATTGCTTGAGTGCAGACACTATATTTTGTACAACTCCTTATGGTATGCATAATGGTGCATGAGGCTGTAAACACAGTAAGTGTAAAATAATTTCTAAAAGATAAAGAACAAAATAGATAAACTTTCAGGACACATAAATTCTACTGCAGAAACTTAACTTCTCAGTTTCTTAAGAAACATTAATATATATATATATGATTATTGCTTTTTATAATCAGAATCGCTTGAATAAAAAATAGTTTCTTCCAAGTTACTGTATCAATTTAAGCATATTGATTGTTAATGCCATATCCAAACCAGTTAAAATATTAGTTTCTCATTTTAAAAAAAAATACAATATAGAGAATTTTACATCAAAGAGCAAAAACGGCAATTGACAGATGGGGCAGGAAATGACTGGCTTCCTTCACTTAATGTCTAGATGGGCAGAGAAGAATCATGACACTTCTGGACAGGTGATGATTTCTAAAATGGTATGTTGGAGTATTAAAACAAATGTGAAAAAATAGGCAATTTAAATTTCTTATAAATACAGTAAAATGTTTCATTTTAATGCATTTTATTGCTTCTATAATTTGCTATTTTATTCTTTTAACTATTTCTTTTTCTTTCTCTTTCTTTCTTTTTCTCTGTCTCTCTATCCTTCTTTCCTTCCCTCCCTTTCTCCCTCTCTATCTTTCTAATACTGTTACTTTGTGATATATATTAAATCCTAACCATAGCAATGCCTTAGAGATATCTCATTGATGGATGGGAAATTGCTAACGATGCAAGCCAACTTAAAAAGGAAATAACAGAAATAGGCCACGACCGTAACTGTCATAGTATAGGTTGCCCAGGGCTTTATCCTGCCATCTCGAGAACCTTCTGCTAATAGGAGCAGAGCTGTCAGGCAAGGCTATGGCATCAATCTTCTCATTTTACTTTAATGCTATTGTCCCATGATTTCTGCTTTACAAAAAATATTTTTGAACTAACTCAGCTATGTTTATAAGATTAGCAAGAGTGAAAATAAATGCCTGGGCTGAGAATTTAGCCCCAAAAATAGTTTGAGAAAGAGAAAACAATTAAGGTCTCAGACAATGACAATTTTCCATAATAACTTCACCTCCAATGGTAAAGGTACAATTTAAAGAACCAAGGTGAATATGTCTCCTGCAACATTATTTAGGTGCCTTTTGAATAGGGATTCTGTATAATTAGAGTATATAACCTAATTTGAGTATTACAGAATACGGGTACTCATGCTAACCAGACTCAGGAATATTATGTTAATCATGATAATGCCTTTCTCTCTAACTGATGGATACTCACTTATCTAATAGAAACAGGTTAGACCAGCTAATTATTTTCTTGCTGTTTCTTATTTGGGTTGCAAATGAAATCTCTCCACACAGTTATTATTCAGATTTTAAAGATGGAGACATATAGGTATAACTTAGTAAACCATGTTTTAGAAATCACAGATAAAATGTAAGAAAGGTCATTAGCAGGTTTTTATTTTATCTAACAAATAGTTATTGAGTCTATTCCATGTGCTAGCACTATTCTAGGCACTTGGGGTACATAAATGAACAAAATTGACACAGATGCCTGCCCTCTTGAATATTATATTCAAGTGAGTCATAATTGCCACATAGACAGTTCTCTTTTCTACTAAATTTGATAATAATTGTTCCAGTGATTGACAATGAATGATTTTTGTTAGTTTTCTAGCAACATATTATTTATGCTTTAGGTATTCACAGGAACGAACAATATTTTTCAGTCTACCAACTGATAACATATAAGCAGTATAACCGTAACAAGCCAAGCAATGATATTTATTTTTCTCAAATATTATTATTTCTATTAATTATAACAGTAGTTAACAAATTAAAATCTCTAATGACATAAAGTATTAGGGCACAACAGTTTATATTCAAATGTAGCTGTGATTACTCCCTAAGGTCTTGTTTAGTTGTTAATATACAAATCAAAATCAAGATTAGGGTTTATTTTTCAGTATTTCCCAATAGAGTAGTGTTCATTTTGCTTAATTTTAATTATTTTCAGAGAAAAAAAAAATACCACCGGTACCATCTTTACTGACTTCTGCTAATGTTTCTTCACAGTCAATTTATTTATTTATTTGTTTGTTTATCTATCTATCTATTTATTTATTTATTTATTTATTTATTTATTTAACAATATCCTATACCCTCACTGCTTAGCTCTTGACTTGAAATACCTTACTGGCAGTGTTTAAACCACTTTGACCAAATATTACACTCCTGCATGGTTTCATTTCATCATTTCTGATCTTTATTGTCATAATCAGTCTCAAGTTTTCTACCTTCTAACAAAACTTGTATATTTGCTTATTTTAATGTTACGTTTAAAAAAAAAGAAAAAAAAGGTGATTATGTAATAAAGCATGATTGTTGCTGTTTTCTGAAGACAAAGTATCCCCAGGAAAGTCTATATTTTAATTTATTCAGGTCCAGCACACAGCAGATCCATTACGGAGAGCTGTAAAAACATTTGTCAAAAATGTATTTTCCTGCTTGACCTTCATTTCTTCTTCACTTTGTGCAGCTTAGCATTACATACTCTTCTTGTACGTTTATCTGAGATATATTTTGATAATCACTCAAGCCTATTCGTTTGCAAAGGGTTTCTTAACATAGATAAGAAAACAATGCAAGAGGATGATACACTCATCTTCAGGGCATACAAAGCATGTTACTGCACGTGTTTAATAATCTGAAGGCTAATATTTGGGAAATATAGCACAATAATTTATAATCATAAATTGACACTATTGTTCAAATCCATTTACTTATCATTGTCCCTTAGAGTCTGAATAAATGGACCATGTGACTGACGAATTTCTACAGGGAGAGGAAGAGGAAATGTTTTTATCAGCTAGAGGGCAGCATGATTCCCTGAAAACCTGAAGTTAAGCATATGAAGGAGTGTGACTTCGACAGCCATGGCGTGGGACATAATGGGTTATGAAGACAAGCTTCACCTGTTTGAAAAGTTGGACTGGATCGAGTTCAATTTGTGTGGTTCAGCAGACAGTGCAAGTGCCTTTTTTGCTGATGCATATTCTTAGGCATAAATGTCAAAGACTTGATTAAAGAAAAATGAAAGGGGCAAACATTTCTAGAACCTTTCCTTTGAAATAATGACCTCTTTGCCTCTTCTCATTAATTTTAAATCATCACTACCACGAAGAAACAGAAGCTTCATTTATCTGTAGTCTGGTTGCCAGTAATTGACATTTCTCTGTGGGCTCATCAATTTTAAGCCATCTCAGCAACAAACAAATGGCCTCTACTTGACTCGAGTAGGTAGTCTTAAAATTTATTAATTTACTCCAATAACATCCAATTACCAGAAAAAGGTGTTCTGTTGACATCTTCATCCCTGCAAATACCTCTCCTACATTCTTACTTAGTAAACTGCATCTATTAGGTATTAAAATTATTTATTAAAATAATGATTGAATAAAAGAATACAAAAGATGTTAGTTCATGTAATTTTTTTAAAAAATGTAACAACATCTATTTAAGAAGTCTAGATAACACTTATTTAACCCAGAAATTCCATTACTGATATTTGTTTTCCACATATGCTTGTCCTCATGTGCAAAGATAAATGTAGTAGGATTTATAATAGAATTATTTACAATACTAAAAACTAAACATAATGTCAGTGGCATACAAAAGACAGGTTAAAAAACATGTAACATCCACAAAATGGGAGCCATGAAGCCATTTAAAAATGTTTTAAAGGGTGTGTGTGTGTGTGTATGTGTGTGTGTGTGTACATACAAAAAAAAAGTATGTAAGTATGTATCATGTTTATATATTTATATAGTATATATATAGCCATACATATGTATTTGTCACGTATGTGATACCTAAAGATGACATACACAAATATGAAAAACTTTTTAAGATATGTAAAATTTTAAATGCACCATACAGAACAGTATTATATAGTATATGTATCAATCCTAGAAACCATGTCTATCAACCAAGAAATGGATAAATAATTGTGTTCTGTTTATATAACAGAACACAATACAGGAAAGAAAACAAATGAACTATAGCTATACAAAATGTGTTTGAATCTAAAATACATAATGGTGAACCCCCAAAATGTTGGACACCAAATAGTACTTTTAATAAAAATTAAAAACAGGCAAAACTAAGCTATAGAATTGGTATCATATATCGGTGATAAAATAAAGAAGAAAATGAAGTAAATATTATAAAATTTAGGTCTATTTTTTCAATAGCAAGGGGAGGATTAGTATTTTATTTGCAAGGATTCTGTGTATGTGTATGTGCACACGTGTGTGGTGTGTGTGTGTTGACAATCTTGTATTTATTGAGCTTGGTAATGGTTACTTTTCAGTTCATGTTATGATAATTCACTGCCTCTACATTAATGGTTTATATATTTTTATGTGTTATTTATTTAATGGTTTACAAAATATTAATATGAAATGTAAGATGCTAATCAGTTATACACATATCTATATTTGTGTTAAGGGGAGACTGGTATATTTATAAATGTCTGTGTATGTAAGCATTTTAACTACATATATTTTAAATATGTATATTAAAATATATACTTTTTTTGAAGAATATCCAATAAGTAAAAAGAGTAGTTACATCACAGAAAAAACAACAAACAGAAAATGTGTCCATAGTATCATCAGGCAAAACACCAACCTGGTGAGTTTATTTTTGACTTTGAAGGATGATTTTTCAGTTTTTCTGTAGGAGGTCTAAGCTTTTGAAAATGTTTTCTTCTTTTGTTAAATAAGCAAACTATCAGGTATGCCTGGCTTTTCTCAGCTGTTTCAATTCCAACAGTTTTAGCTGATGCAAAAATATTCAAAGTCTAATCGAAAGAAATTTTCAATCAGCTACCATGAAATATAGTATTTGTGATTAGCCAAGTTCTACAACATAAACTTTTGTGATATACTACAGCACTGGAAACAGCAACTTGATGTAACAGCACAAAAAAGATGAATTAACCAAGTAATTTAATTAATTTATTCATTTCTTACTGTAGCCAAGTCAATTTTCTTAGTTTTTTAGGTAAAAAATGATAGAACAAAGTTAAAATAAATTTTATAAATAAAATACTGTTACTATAATAAACATGTGCAGTTATTTGTAAATTGGACAATTTTTTTTTTTTTTTGCAGCTACAGAATACATTTTTAAATGCAGTGAAAGTTTTATAAACACATTTTGTTTGCATGGGAGAGGCTGAACCTCTTTCTCTTTCTTGGCTATTACTGCTACGTTGTTTGGGTAGAAGGTGAGAGGTGATCCAACCTCGCTTTCAGATGTCAGGGAAATCTGAAGGTGTCTTCTGAAATCTGAAGTCTGTTCTAAACTTGTTTTATGAGAATGACACACAATAAGTAATGATGAATGCATTTCTCCTTGTGTCATGAACTTTTGCAGAAATACTCCACTAAGTTTAAATCTTTTGAAAATATTGTGCCTCAGAGAGGTGTCTGCAAAACTGAAAGTAATCCTATATATCTTATGGTGATGCCTCAGCATTCCAGTATATGGTCAAAATCTGAAAACTTTCTTTAGCTTTAATCTGTACAGCTATCATCCCAAGGACTGTAGTTTGATAAAGAGTCAAAATTTTGCAATGATTCCACCATAGTGAAAATTAATACAAAGATATTAAGCTCTGAATAGATGAAGACTACTCTATTGCCATCAGTCTCACCAAAATATTTTAATTCACAAGATATGCTGGCAATTACGTTAAGAGTGACTTATCAGGTCCACATTGTTGATTAAGATTCAGTTGAAGTAAAAGGATCAAGAAGAGTCATCCAGAATTTGGTTCAGAAACCAGTCCAACATTGCTGTAAGTGGTCCAGTTATGTTCATGGTCAGATGTTGTATAAGTCTTCAGTAGAACAATAACTGATTACTCCTCTAAGGTCTATGGCTTCACTGTTTGTTCACTTGGCTCTTTAGCTCCCAGCAATGGAGCCCAGGAGAAGGAAGATGAGAACACAGGAGTGTGTGTGTTTGTCTTCCTGCTTTCTTCTGCCTTTTCCAAATCTAGAGCGTAGTCACTGCACTGTGCATACAAGAGATCTTGCTGTTTTGTTTAACACTCTTTCAGAACTCACAGATGCAGGTTAGGAACCGAAGAAAACTTGGAAACAAACACTAAAAAGGGTTCCTTACTCCTCTGTGACTTTGGACACATGTTTTAAATTTTAAGTGGTTCATTGTCCTTTTCTATAAAACAAATCTTTGTTGGTTTTACATTAACCAAATAATGTTTTGTTTGGTTCCTATAAGCAGCATTTTTAACATGTAGATTTGAAGGCAATAGATAAGAAATTTGAATTAGAACTTGGATTTTTATTATTTCCATGAAGATTAGTAATTTATCATGTTCACTAAGAAAACTGTCAGTTATTTTAACTTATTGGAATACTCTGTCCCAAAGTTTTAGATTTTTCGTTGGATTTCCATGCTGTAAAGAAGGAACATGTTTCTTGTGCCTGATAGGTAATAGAAAACCAGAAAAACGATATGTGGATCCTCAAGGATAAATGAAAATATTTATTCCAATACCCACCCATCTCAATTATAATCTTTTATACTACTCTGGAGTACTCTCACACCTGTTGAGGTGTTGTGTTCTATAATAAATGATACCTGACATGAAAAGAAAAGGGAATTGTTGTTGATATGGCAATCTTTAGGATAAACCAGGAAAATAACCACTGTGAATTCTGAGAGGATTGTAGGGAAGTGAGCTGTTTGCTCATTCAAGCACATCCCCATAAACATTAACAAATTTAGTTTCTTAAAAAGCTGAAATTGCAACTTGACACTTTTTTCCTGATATATTACTATTAAAAAATCAGAAAAATTACTCTTTGATTCTTTCACAATCTAGAACATGTTGAAAAAAAACCCTTCTGTGTTTTGTTTGCTACTTCTCATCTGAAATTGTCCCTTTTTTTTTTTTTTTTAAGGAAAGGCAACCTTTGGTTGACCTCACAGATTACAAGGAGCTTGTTGGTTTATAATCCCTAATTTTTTTTAGTTTTTTAAGTCACCTGGTCTTTCTAGGTGGTTTCCCATCCAAGTACTAACCAGGCCTGACCCTGCTTAGCTTCCGAGATCAGACCTGTTCAGGGTGGCATAGCCGTAGACTCTCCCCTGCTTATTAACTCATTTTTTTCTAGGCTCATCAAAAGCCTGGCTCCTCGGTTGAGTAGGGTGAGCTTCTACATGGACATGAGTATGTCCAAACTTTCCCTGGTATTTGGAGCTATCCTGACCAAATTAGTACCTAGCATATGTCACCTTAGATTTTTCACTGCTGTTCCAAAAGCATCATTCCCCCTGTCTTTTTTCATCTCAGACTGAGCACTGTTCTGCTAACCTTACTTCCTCAAATAATCAATGTTTTTTTTTTTTTTTTTTTTTTTTTTTTTTTTTTTTTTTTTTTTTTTTTTTTTTTTTTTTTTTTTTTTTTTTTTTTTTTTTTTTTTTTTTTTTTTTTTTTTTTTTTTTTTTTTTTACCATGTAGTGTTTGTTTACATGGTCCCCTTCTGTCTGGAATAGTCTTTTTCTTCCACTGGCATTGCCCACATTTATTCTGTCTTTAGGTTTTGGTTGAAATGTTACAACTGCCAGAAGCTATTCTCCAACCTTCTAGGCCCCTTAGAGCTCTCGAAATATGTGCCCCCAAAACTCTACGCACTTCCTCTAACATAATATTAATTAAAATAGGTCATAGTAAGAAGGTAATCATGTCTTTCCCAGAAGTTCCAGGGCATAGAGACTAGCAATATATTATATACTGTTTCAAATCTGCCACTTAGAACTGTGTCTGGCAGAGTTATGATAAGGGCAGAAGCTACAGACTCTACTCACTACCTACTCTCCACATGGCATTGCACAAGGTTCTGGTGTGTACTGGAAGTCCTCAGTACTTGTTAGGTGCATTTCAAGAACCCTAGAGCTAGATAGCATTTATGAACAGTCTCATAGAGAGTTTTCAACTTATGGTAAGTTGCAGAAGCAAAAGACCAAAGACCAAAAGTCTGGTTGGCTTTTTAGTTTCTACTGATACCCAGATCTGCTAATCTTCCACTGAGGATTTGGCAACATATCATGTCGCCATATTAGTGGATCTAATTTCAGAGTCAAACTGTATTGTGTAGCTACCAAATGGTTACAGTATCATAAACAGATATATTTTGAAAGATTTTATGCGCTTAGCATTTGAATTCCTATTAGATACAAAGCCATTGTAGAAACTCTTCTACAAGGTTGTTAGATTTGAGTTTGTGGAGGATTCTTATCTGTCACTGATATAAGCTAAATAACTCTTTAAAAAATCTTGTTTTTATCTACTGCACATATAAACATGTGTATGCATAAGTGCATACACACACCTGTGCAAACATCCTCCACCATTTGCTTTAACCTAGAGAAATTAAGACAGCAAAATTTGGACAGTTTTCTAGTATATACAGAAATGGTCAATTTCCTGCAATGCTGTTACTCCCTTGGCTTTTCATTAACGTTGAAGAGAATAAATTTATACTTTGAGGAAGCTGAAGGAATTATAAAGTACTCTGTTCCAGTTATGTGTAAAACTTCTCTGAAAGAGTTAAAATATCTTACATACCACTTTGTTTAATTTGGTCCATTTCATAAGAAAGAAAGATATCTGTCATATAAACTTTCTTTCTCCTTTAACAATAAAACCAGAGAACTTGACAAGGCATTTTTCTATGTTCATTAAAATTGTGAATATTTTTCCTAACTTGAAGTGCTAATTTTTTGTAGAAGCATGATGTAGTTTCACACATCTCTTTGTTTCTTCATGCCTGAAAAATGGTATTGGTAAACGCTGAGGAAATAAGTCCTTTGCTCTTATTGTTACTTTGAAAGTTGCCTAATGTATTTTTTGAATGTTTCCAAAACCACAATTGTGATCTTAGGAAGTAGTCTACCTTCCTGCTTTGAAATTAGCTCCCCAGGATACTTCATATTAGGCAGAAACCTTATTGTGATTTATTGGTAAACAGAAAAATATAGTTGGCCCTTGGTATACACAGGGGATTGGTTCTAGAACCCTCAGGCTTACTTACAAAAGTGGCTAATTACGTGCTTTATATAAAATGGTGTAGTATTTGTATCTAATCCATGCACATCCTGCCAAATATTTTAAATAATCTCTAAATTACTTATAATACATCATACAATGTAAATACTATGTAAATAGTTGTTCCACTGTATTGTTTATGAAATAATGACAAAGAAAAAGTCTGCCTATGTTTAGCACAGACAAAATCATCATAGTCCCAACCACACAGTACCTGTCGTTGGCAATGAGGTACCTTTTTAAAAAAAAAAAATGTTTTTGATCTGCAATTGGTTGAGTCTACAGACACAGAACTCACAGATAGAGAGGGCTGATTGTATTTTCAGATGATATATGCTGACCTTGAGTCTAAAGTGTTATAGGTGGAAGTGGTGATAGATTTCCTTCCATTCACGAGCAAAGCAAAGTGACAAATGTCATCTTGTGTAATTAATAATTGTATCACCAATTACAATTTAGACATGTTTAGGACCTTGGAGGTTATTTTTTTATATTGAAATGCTCATGGAAATTTAGGTAGACATTTGTAGATATACTGAATTTGATGCTTTATTCTGATCACATTTCATATAGTATATCTACATATAGCATGACTTCCTGTGTGTTTGCCTATCTATGTGTTTCTGTATGTGTTAAAGAAATAATCAAGTCTCTCCTTCCAAAATCCCAAACACCTCCATCATGAATGCATTAAATTGGATGAAGAGAGATTCAATCTGCAGCAGGAAAATAATGAAACTTTTTTTTTTTTTTTTTTATAAATGAGTACAGTTGTCTTTAATCCTTTCCTCTCATTTAATGAACTTGTGGTGCTAAGGTAGGAAATTAGAGCTGTCGATATTGAATTCCAAGTGTGCACTGCACTATAAATTTAATTTAAATTTCTCTATCCCTACTTTTCCCTTCCCATCACTACTGGGAGAAATTGAAGCACTTGACTGCTGCTGTGGCAAATTGGATCCTAATAAGTATGATGCTTTATTGCTTCTTGTTTTTGCTGAGATACAACTGCACTATTTCAGAAGAACTCACCTGGGCATTAACTCAACACGAATATGGGTAAGAGCATTATATTTTCCATTTTTTTGATATCTCAGTGAATGACTTGCATATAAAAAGGTCTGGCAGCTGGTTTTTATCATTCGCTGATGTGCTTGTCATTTCAACTTGAGGTTCAGCTAAATCACTTCTGGGAGCTTAGAAATTATATTCCTCTTAGGTTTTCAATTCTTTGAGAGGGCATTTTTTTTTTTCAATCTGAAAGTAAAGCATGCTGTAACTGATTAATATGTTTAAATATGAAAGAGTTGATTTCAGAATGTATTTAA
The DNA here is from genome assembly GCA_004027375.1 of Macroglossus sobrinus. Taxonomy (NCBI): domain Eukaryota; kingdom Metazoa; phylum Chordata; class Mammalia; order Chiroptera; family Pteropodidae; genus Macroglossus; species Macroglossus sobrinus. Next base: position 305,435 of record PVKZ01001597.1, read on the forward strand.
AATAACAACCTTATAGGTCGTGATAGGTCTTATTTAAAATTATGTTTATGGCCTGATTTAAAATTATGTTTATGGCCTGGAAAATTAACATCTATGCTACAAACAACTAAAAGCATTTTTTAGTTGACATTTTTTTCTCACATTAAAGATAAAATATTTCATGAAACAAATTTTCCTTAACTATTTCATAAATGGAGACATTCGAAAGTGATATGAAATATATCTAGTGCTAGTGAGAATTGGAGCATCTAGAACTCTTGTACACTGTGGCTCAGCATGTAAATTGGAACAACTACTTTAGAAGAGTTTGATAGTGTCGATTAAATCTGAGTATGCTTATGACTGTGCAACAGAAACGCATGTAGATGTGCTCCTTCTATATGGACAAACACAAGTTCATTAACAGCACTATTCCTATAAAAAACCAACTTGAAATATAGCGTAAGTTTTTACCAACAGCCATGTGAATAAACTGTAGAATAAGTATAAACGCAAAACGATTTAGCAATGAGAATGAACAAACAACTGTCACATGGATTAATTTTAATTAATCTAACCAATACAATTTTAAATGTCATAAACCCAGCAGGCAAGGCGGGAGTGGGAGGAGAAAGAGTCCATACTTGCCCATGTCATTATACTCAGTTCAGAAAGAGTGAAATCTAATTAAAAGGAATACAAGTCACCTTAGTGATTCCCCCTGAAGAAGTTTCTGGATTGCTGATAACGTTCTATTTCAGGATATGGGTGATCGCTACATATGAGATTGCTTTTTGTAAAAATACCCTCAGCTGAATGCATATTATTTGCACACTTTTCTGTATAGATTTAGATTTAAATTTAAAAAGTCCTTTATGAAGAAAGATATAAAGTGCAACAAAAAATGAGAACTCTTCATAAAAAAAGGCTCTTAATTTTTCTTTTCTTCTTCCTCGTCATATTTCAGCACATAACACACTTATATTTTATTTTTATTTAACCATATTATAAAGTTATTAAATCTGAGACTATGCATTATTGTTCTTGTATATCCATGATCTACCACAGTGTCTATCACATATTAGGTTTATTAATGATAATATTTTTAAAAAACTAACATTTTTAGGTGTTTAGTAAATGTCAGCATTGTATTGTTGTAATTTGTGCGTTACTTATTTTTTTTACAACATTTATTTGACAGACCTAAAAGTATCACCATTTTTCAGATGAGAAAGCCAAGGTACTCGGTGGCACAGTCATTTACCCAAGGACACAGCTTGCAACTGGTAAACACAGGACTAAAATCTAGACTTCAGAGTTTAATTTCTAAACCACTAAAATAGGAAGGGCAGTAGCTTAAGTATGTAATAACACAAGTCTGGCGCAGTAACCACTCAATAAATATAAGTTGTGAATGCGACAGATGATTCAAATAACTGATTATTCTTCCTGTGCAAGAACACAGGATGGATATAGGCAAGTGCATTTATGTACACACCACACATAGTAGTAGGCACTGAAGATACAACGGATCAAAACATCAGATGAAGTCCAAACTGTCAAAGATGGATGTTTAGCAGGAAAGACTAGAATTAACAAAATCACTGTATTTGTTATAAACGTTAAGGAAATTTATCGGGTGCATACACTTAACCAACAGACAGACAGATGCCTGAAAGAAACTGAAAAGCCATGGGTCGTAACCACAGAAGGCCAAGTGTGATGATGTTGGGACAGAGGAGGAAGAAAGGCAGAGCCAGACAGTGCAGCTCTGAGACAGACCCTGAAAGAACCGTGACTATAACGACCTCAGGAATAACGACATTGTATATAAAGGTGAACCTAGTGTGATAGTCTGGAGTAGACAAAGTCCTGTGCTTTTAAAAAAATGCTAGTAAAGTTATTTCAATAAAAAATAAGACGGTGAAGGACAAACGTCATAAAGATGGGATGAAAGGAAAAACACAGATAAGGTCACCAAGGTTAAACCTCCCGTTCTGTATGAGTTTCTTCGTATTTGAAACCTATGAAGAATGTTTGTCTGAATGACTGCAAGCACAGGGGAATAAACAATCCTGCAACTTTCTCTACATACAAAGTGCATGGCAATTCAGTCTGAGGATTAGCTTCTTCTCCTGCTATTTTTCAACAAATCCTAAAGGCACAAGTTTTAGATGACTCTGCCCAAGTCAAAAGGTGTAGTTGGAGGCTGAATAGTGACAGGATTGTTGCTGCTGGGATTCAGAAAACATCTCTCCTAAGGTGGATGGGACAATGACATTGCCTCTATAACATGTCAACATTCATCACTTTTTTTGCCATATCTCTAAAATAAAATCCCTGATGTTTGGGGATCTGACAAATCAACATCCAATCCTCATTACAGGACTGGCCAACCACCTTAGTGAATTCAGGCTGACATTGTATGGCTAAACATCACTGTGCTGGGGTGACAAACAAGGGTTCGATATGGGGTCTGGTTTTTAAAATTTTATTAATTTACATATTAATTCAAACTGTGAGGTGTAACGTTTATGTTTATAAACATAAATTTGTTAAACGATACACATTTATTTCAAATGAACCTATGTTCTATCTGCTTTTCTATAGATGTAGAGCAAAAAATAGAACTGGTAACCATGACAGGCAGGCAGATTTTAAGAAAAAAATTTAGGCAACTAGAGTTGGAATGAATGCACATAGTTGTGTAAAATAATGGACATTACTATCTTAGAGGTGATCTAGCAGAAGCTGGGAAGAGAGTCTACAAACATGCTATCCTGAACAAGCCCGATCTCATCTGATCTTGGAAGCTAAGCAGGGTAGGGCCTGGTTAGTACTTAGATGGGAGACCACCTAGGAAGACCAGGGGCTACAGGCATAAAAATTTTTAAAAATAAAGGCATATAAATTGACAAGGTCATTGCAATCTGTGAGGTCAACCAAGGGTTGCCTTGCCTAAAAAATAAATAAAAAATAAGAATATTTTTTAAAAAAAGGAACTGCGAAGAGATGGTGAGAGGAAGACAAAAGCTGGGAAGTTGCAAAGAGGTGTCTGCTTTGAATAAAAGTCTATGATTATTCATTACAGCCACACTCTTAAAGTTTTCAAATATTGGTAATTAATACTTAATATATGCTGGCACAATCCTAAACAATTGAAAACATCATCATTCAGTCATTAAGACAAACATAATTATTATTATGCAAACATTGAATCTAAGGTCTAATCAGCTCTAATGACTTAATTTTAGCTTATAAGAGGACATCCTTGACTCAAAACCAAGTCTCTCTGCTCTTTTATCTAGTGACTCTCAGAAGTTTATGGTGTATTACCATAAAGTAAAAACTGATTAGACCATTTGGATCGAAGCAAGATGATTGTTTAAATCTTTAGTCAGTCTCTCTGGAGAGAGTCATCCCTGAAATAAAGCCATCCATGTTCTGTTGGATTATTTTCTCTCCCCTCATCTTGTTCACTGTGGCTTTCTAGGTTATCGAGTGCTTCTTTTTACCTCGATACTAGACAAAGTAAGCCAGGAAAAGTGGTAATCCCTGAAGTATTGGAAACTAACATTCAAGACATTTGATTAATAATGGAAAGAGCAAAACTCAGTGGATTCAGGATTTATTTTCTGTCGTCTTACCATGGAATCAACAAGGGAATATTCCAGATCTTATTTTAGAATATTGAATTTTTGCGCTCGTGCACACACACACACACACACACGAATAACAAATTGTTTTTCAGAAAAAAAATTTGTTATAAAATGAAAAATTTGTTTTTCTGTTCTATCACAAATCTTATGTAAAGAAAGCATTTGCTGAAAAGTTACTGACTCCAAATAAGAAGAGGATATAATATATATACAAATATATATATATATATATACACATATATATGTACATATTATATATATTTATGTACATTATATATACATATATGTATTATATATATTTATGTACTATATATACATATATATGTATGTATGTATATATATATATATATATATATATATATATATCACACACACACACACACAAATATGCTATCCCATTATTTGTCTACTGTTAAAATTTATTTTGTCTTTTTGATTTGCTCCAGAAAGAACTTAATTACTTGCTCATATATTTACACACTTTTTTTGAGAAATCAAGCATTTTGAAAACAGTGAATCAAAAGAGACAGTAGCAATCAGGAGAGTGTTAATGTTCCTTTCAGCTTGACCAAACTGAAGGCAGCTTTCTTACCCACTCAAGGCCCCTGAGCAACTTCTTCTCAGAGCATTCAGTTTAGAAAACTCAAAAAATTCTTTCTCTGCCCTTTTGAGATATAAGCATCTTTGAAAGCCTCTTGCCTATTTTACAATCCAGCGACGACTTTCTCAAGGACCTGGAACTCATTCTCCCCCATCTCCCCATCACTGTGGGGGGACAGGAGCCTAACTTCTGAAGGTGCCTTGCTTCAACTTATAACATTACTTCCTGTCATAAAGCTATAAAAAGTTTATTGTTTTTCCTTTGGATTAAAACCAATAAGGCATTTGCAGATACCCTACAATCCTGCCACTAGAGTTCTTTAAACTCTCCAGCCCATTTTTTTTTTTTTTTTGGTGGAGTCAAGTTCAATCTCTCTCCTAAATTGCAGTAGGTTTGAATTAAGTCTTCCTTTCTTATTTAACATTGTTCGCTACAATTTTTGCTTTGACAGTAATGAGTAGCATCTCTAAGAAGATGGATAGGGTGTTTCTAACCAATCACCATGCTTCATTAAACAATGTGCAAAGATAATGAAGCAGACTTCAAAACTGCTCTGTGGTACAGAATACAGGCACAGAGGCGTGCAGCACAGTGGACCATAGTGTAGTTCATGGGAGTTTGGAGTCAGGGGACCTAGAATCTAATAATGCCACTAAATGACCAGTTAATATATGACACAAGGTAGGGCTTTGGTTTGTAGCTATGAGATCTTTCACCTCTCATGAGTGTTGTCCACATTTGGCAGAGTTTGAGCAGAAATATGAATGGTGAAGATATACAATCAAATCGCTTTCTAAATTGCAGGTAAATATTACAGAGAACACCTGTAAGTAGTTACAGAACATAATTGATGGTATTTGATGGACACATATTGCCAACCCCCTTAATGATGCTCTAACAGCTTACGGTTATAGATCCCACAAGACAGAAAGCCACAAAGCCCCAATTTTTAATTCTTTGTGGCCACATTTTCTTCATCTTAAACTATATGTTCCTTAAAGTCTCTTTGCACTTTAAAATCTAATAGTATTAAACTTAGATGTATATTATTTATATTCAATTAGTGAATATTTGTATTACATCTATTTGATGTTCAGTTTTTTGTTTGTTTGTTTGTATATAAAAAATGTATGCTAACAAAATAAACATAGTGGGGTGTATTCAATTTCTATTGCTGGGTAGAATGAGGCAATTTAAAATGATACTTATTATTTCACAGTTTTTCAAAAGTCTAGGTGGGCTCAACTGGGTAATTGGTTACAAGACTCAAATTAATGCATTGACTGATTGAGGCTCTTATTTGGAGGCCCTGGAAAGACTCCACGTCCAAGTTCAGTTAGGTTGTTAGAAGAATCTATTTCCTTGCAGTTATAGTTTGAGATTTCTGCTTCCTGGCTGGCTGTCAGGTAGGATCTGCTTTCTACCTCTAGACGCTGCCACCTTCCTTCTCACATAGCTGCTCCATGCTCAAAGCAGAAAAAGCACATGGAGTTCTTCTCGCATTTAAAATCTTACTGGCTGCTTCCGACATCAGTCAGAGGAAGCTCTCCGCTTTTCGAGTTTTATTGTGATTATATTTGGCCTAGCAAGATATACTCAGGATAATTGCCTTATCTTAAAGTCAGCTAGGCCATTTAACATGCTTGATCACAGGAATGATAACTCATCATACTTACAAGTTTTGGAGATAATGTCTATACAACTTCGATGGGCCATTAGGGAAATTCTGCTTACTACTCATTGTTATAAGGCATTATGTTTATACTTAAAAACTATTTAGTTTCAATTAAAAATATATATTATAAAAAGTTATATTTTTATATTACAAAAGTTATATTTTATATATTACAAAAAAGTTGTTATTTTAAAAATGGACACAAAATAATGATTAAATAATGCCTATAATTACTAAAGGATTACTATAGATTTGTTACTCTGCATACTTCATTAAGTGAATTATTTCATTTGATTCTCACAAAGAAAAACACTCCAGTGAAAAGTTGCCATTTTCTATTTCACAGATAAGAAAATCAAGGAAAATAGATATTATGAACTTAAACCTAAAGTCACACAGTTAAAGGTAGTTCAAGCTTTCAACAAAAACTTTAAAACTCATCCAGAATCAATAGATGTGCTAAAAGTTCCTGTAGCTCAGTGTTCACTCAATGTCTACCCAGTTTCTGCATCTTATTATCTACGTTTAAAAATTTGAGTCTACACTTGGTCAAAACTCTGTTTGGAAGGGTGAGAATTTGAATTTTTCAAAACCATTGTCACAGCTCAAATAATTTTATGTACAATGGTGAGGCCAACATTTCCATGTTCTCCAGGAATTATATATAACTGATTGTATCTCATTCTTTGTGGATTCTCCCTTAGTTGAAATGAGTTTCTTCATGTTACATAATAATATTTCTTGCTATCTAGTTATACCCAGCAGTCTAACCAAGCAAAATAAGGTGAGACTTTAAAAAGCAGAGGGAATAAAATCAGTGTCTACTTGCTTCTGTGGCTCGTTTGTTGTAGGCTGTAATAAATTATTGATTCTTCTTCTGTGATGGTTTTCTCATTGGTGAAGTAATGATAATGACCCACTTAAAATGAAGTCATGAGTGGGAAAAAAACTAATAAAGGATTGAAAACTACTTCAGAGACATTAAGTGTTCTGACAAATAATAATGATAGTGATAATAATTTCCACCTACCAACTTGGGAATTGTATTTTTGTTGCTCTATCTGCTCATCTCGTAGGTCATTTTAATACTGAATTTGTAGAGTCTTTTGGCATCCAGGTTGTTTTTTTAAATAACTTGATCCACACAATTCTTATACTGTTAATCATATGACTTTTTAAAAATTACTAAGCTTCCTTAGAATTTTTAAAACTTCTCATGAAATAAGAAAATAAGAGTTAATATTCCAGAAACAGCCTTTAAAATGTAAAATAATATAAAAGATTAAAACTAAAAACAGTAACTTAGAAAAAATGCTGTAGATAATTACTTCATTACTTTGTTGGCTTTTAGTGTGAGTCAGATTGTACTTTGTCTTTTATATGTAAAATATTTAGACAAATTATAGAATTTGCAGAGCAGGAGGGAAATAAGATATAAATTTGGATGCCATGTGTTGAAAGACAAAGGAAATGAATAAAGGCATACATGCGTTCATGCAAGAATCTATTCCAACTTTCATCTTAACACAGAAATCTCATTCACTGAGCCTCTGGTTGAACCCTTTGTCGACAGAAAACTCAATACTTTGATTTACCCACATTTATTAGTGGTCTTTACATCAAACAAAAAAATTGTTCCTCTCTAATTCTCATCTATTTATGTAAGATCTTCTTTCTTTTATATAAATTCTACTTTCTCATCTAGAGGTAAAATTACCTGATGAGATTTATTAAGACTATATTTAAATGCCTTCATTTAAGACATTTCTAGAGTTCTTATTTTGTTGTTATGTTTTCGTTTTGTTTTATTTTCATATTATAAAACATTACCTTCTAGATCACCCTCTTCTGAACACAACTCAGATTGTCAATATATTTTTAAACTATAATGCCACTATAGAAAAAAATGTTGATTGGGGTGCTCTATTTTCCTAGAACCTAGAGAAATGTCCTGAGATTACACATTACTCACAGTCTTACAGTCTCAGAGCTCCACATTATGCCAAAATTTGCATCTTTAAGCAATATACTATTGAAAAATTATAATCATATGGTTGAGAATGATAGTTTTCTCAAATAGAACATTTTTTTGTCATGGAATTTAAATGGATGTGCAAATGTATCATTATCTTTTAAGTTGATATTTTTGAAAGTTAGAATTTTCTGGAGGAGGGAGGGTGAGTGTGTGTGTATGTGTGTGTGAGAGTGTATGTGTGGGTATGTGTATAATTTTCAGCACAGATTGTCAAGTTAACCTCAAAAAACACAAATTATTCTCCCTGGTTTTTATTATTATTGTTATTATTATTATTACTATTGCTCAAGTTACATAAAATAGTGAAAGGCAATTCAATTATCTTGCTTTTTAAGTCTAATTTTCCAGGCAGCAAAGCATAAATATATGTAGATAATTTCAAAACATGACATATCTTTTCATTAGTCTTTGATAAGTTTCATTGCAATTTTACATATTTCTGAGTTAGACAGTCCAATAAGAACTAAACATTCTGTTATGCACTGGGTTTTTGTGTTCTTCTTCTAAATTTCTTGCATTCTAAAATGTTTTGGTTATTTTTCTTAGCTAAGTTTTCTTTTGCTCAACTTTTCTAGCTGGGAGTCTTTGCCATATTCTTGAAGATTATTTAGTGCTTCATAAAACCAATCCCTACAGAGTCATCTGTAATAGGAATCTTGCTGAAGCTCTGAAGAAATATTTGATATGTTGCCATCTATCTGAGTCACATAACTGATCTGAAATTAAGTTTTAGACCCATGAAATAATTATCCAAGGCAAATAGTTCTTTGAAACAAAATAGCTTGCATTTGAAAGAAAATGTTAATTTTATAACACTATATTTCATGTACTGTGATAGTTTGGGCAGAAGGAGATTAAAACTAACTAAGTTACTCATACCTTAAACACCTCATATTTCAGAAAAAGTGTGACTTATATTTCTTTACAGCACTGTTTTGTAGGAGTAAGAAGATGAAAAAAAAGGTCCTTAAAAAATTCAAATGTGCAACTCAAATGCTTAGATGACTAAAGAATTTTGGAAAATATGGAATCTCAAACATTTTTAATAGATCGTACTAAAAATTAAGTAAAATAGTTAGATCATTTTTTAAATAAGATGTTCAAAAGCCTAGGAAATTATGCATTAGTCAAAATATTTTAATCAATGTGCAGATACAATAATAAGGTTGTTCATCATGATAATAGCAGCATCGGTAAGTGGGGCTATTTATCAAGTGGTTGCTAAATGCCAGGCATTTTTTTGAAGTTATCTAACAGATAGATACATAGATGGATGGATGGATGACAGATAGAGAGGGACATGTATGCCTTTGTGGTTATTCCCATTTAACCTACATGCCAGCTACTGTCAGCATTTCCATTTGGCAGATGGGGAAATAGAAATGCAGAGAGATCATTAACTAGGCCACATGATGAGGTAATTTTAGAAATAAATTTTAGTTAAACTTGAAACCCAAATAACACATTGAAATTCCATAGAAAACAAAATCTTTTGCTAGAAAAACTGAAATCAAAACCCAATAAAATTTTCTAAGGGATGCTCTATCAAAAATATTTAAATAAATAATAGGACAAAACCAAAACCTTTTCTGTTTTTATACACAAATGTATTACTAAACATAACTGTGGTATTAAAACAAATATTTAGTAATATCCCTATATTATAATACAACTATAATACAAACAACATATACAGACCCGTGGAATATTTTGAGCTAAATAAATACTCAAAGGAGAGTTTGTAAACTTAAATTAAAAAAGAAAATGAAATATAGCAAATATCTTCTCTAAAAGATAGAAAAAAACAACAATTTGAATAGAAAGAAATGAAGAAAGAACTTAATATAAATAAGAGTAGAATTTAATGAGATGAAGAAAAAAATCACTAGATTAAAATACCAAAAAAGTTGGTTCTTTAAAAAGAATTAAACATGTTTGATGAAAGATATCATAATCAAGATAATAAAAAATTAAAATTAAGAAAGATATATAGGAAAAAAGCTATATAAAAATGTGTGTTCACATTATAAAATTTTTAAAATATAATTTTAAAACATAATAAAATAATAAATTCAAGAAAAAAATGTATTGAAACCATTCCAATTCCCATGAAAACTTTAAAAAAATACAAAAAAAAATCTTCCTCTCCCCACACCAACCAATGCCACAGACTCAGGAACTATCATAAAAAAGTTCAGCAAGACTATTAAAGAAAATTAAATAATTTTTCTTTATTGTCCCAGAGTATTTAAAAGAAAAAAAAAATCTTATAAATGATTTCATGGGAGCAAATAAATCATCATAAAGAATAATGACATATCTATAAAAATAAAAATAAAATAAGCCAATATTAATTTATAAATATCAATACAATGATCTGAAATAGAACATGAGTAAACAATATGGAAACCCATTCAAGAGTAGTGCAGCATAGCCATGTGTATTCCATACTTGTACAGATGTTTTTAATATTAATAAATTAGCAACATCATTTATATTAATAAACTTCAAAAAAATCATATAATCATCTTCAATGAGGCTAACAAGGAGCCTGACAAAACTAAAAGTCCATTCTGAATGTGTTCAGTAAGAGTTGTTTTGAAGAACACTTTATGAGCATTAAATACATACACACACACCATACATACACACGTATTTATTTATACCCAAAATATGTTACTGCGAAATCCCATAACTCACATGATAAGGATACAATGGAGGCATTCCTACTACGGCCAGAAAAAATATAAATATGTACACTACCTCCAGAATGTTTTAGCATGTTCTAGTAATATTTGACAAATGATTGGCAAGAGAAAAAATTAGACATATAAAATTTAGAAAGGGGAGGTAAAACTATCACTATTTGGCAACTGGTTATAAAATAAAAATAATCTAATGAAATTGAAAGATTCTACTTACAATAAAATAATATAGCAATGTAGCTGAATATATAATTCATGTGAGAAAAACAACAGACTTCATGACAACAAACAATAACTAATTAGAAGGTATTATGGGAGAGAAGAATTCATGTTTAATAGCACCCAAAGAGATAAAACATCTATGAAAAAACATAATAAAACATGAATAATTATATGAGAAAAATTCTAAAATACTTCTGAAGGACACAAAAGAAGACTTGAAAAAATAGATTCCAGGTTTTACGAATGGAAAATTCATCACCATCCATATGTTTTCTTCCTAAGTTAATTAATAATTTACATGTCATTGCAATAAAAATATCAATGAACTATTTCTGTAAGTAAACAAGATGGCTTGAAAATTCATATGAATAGCAAAGTAGCCAAGACAATCCAGGAAAATAGGGAAAAAAGCCATGAGCCCCATAAAAACTAACTGTAAATCCTCATTAATGAAAGTGGTGTGATATTGGTATGTGAATAAACAAATTGACTAACGCAACAGAACAGAAAAACCTGAAACAGATCCAAATATACATAGGACTTTAGTATGTAACAAAGTGGCAACTCAGAACAGAGCAGAGCAGAGCAGAATAATAATGTACATTTTATTATGGTGTTGGAAAACTGTGTAGTCTGTTGGAAAATGATAATATTGGATTAATACTTCACATAGTATATCAGGATAAATTCCAAATGAATCAAAGTTTCAAATATTAAACACATAATTACTAGAATAAAATATTACAGTATTCTATTATAAATTAGAAAGCCTTTTTAATTCTGGCTACACATCTAGAAGCTAATAAAAAATTGATAAAGTTGACAACATAAAAATATTTTAGATGACAAAGGCAAATGACACACTGGTGCAAATATCTGCATCTCAAATCAGATAAATTGAGAATCTACTTGAAAGAAGAGAGCTTGTAAATAAAGAAAAAAAGGCAAAAATCTAATAAAAAGGGACAAAAGATATGAATCAATAGATCACAGAAAAATCTAACCAAATCATTTCTAAGATATATGAGAAGATACCTGTCTTTTGTCAAAATAAGAATAAGAAAAATTAAAACTCTGTCCCCTCCTTCTGCTGGCTGGTATAGAAACACTCTTATATGTTGTTAATGGCTGTGTAAGTGATGGCCACTCTTAGGGAGAGCAATCTGGCAATAAATATCAAAATTACAAATGTATCTGTTCTTAACCCAGCAACCTTGCTTCAGAAAAAATATTCCAGAGGCACACACCTACACCCTCACACAAAATGTGATCTGTACAGTTTTATTTGTTTCAGCATGATTAGTAATAATAGAAATTGAAGAAATAGATCCAACTATATATATATAAAGTAATTGGTTAAATAAGCCACACAATGACATACAGTGCTATAAAAATAAACAAAGCACAAGAAAGACTTTTGTATACTTATGTGGAGAGATATTCAGTAACTAAGCAGTTGTTAAGCAGAATAGTGTATATGGTATAATATATTGTGTGTAAGAAAATAGATAAGAATATATAGTCATATTTGCTCATGTTGGGAGAAATACTAACTTATTCAGATTAGACTAATGAAAATGATAATTTATGCAAAGAAAAGTGGATGGATGGGCATGTACAGGAACAAAATTGACATATTTATTATACATCATTTTGATTTCTAAGCCAATTATACAAAATAATCAAAATAATAACTTATATATATAACTACACATAATATATATAAATATGTATTAAATAATTACTATATTTACAATTTATTCAACTTATTTTTCTCTGAGTATTTCAATTGACCCTTCATTATTCTCTCTGCATTTACTCAAGTTCAAGTTTCCTTATATATTTCACAGAACACTTAAGTCAACTGAATTATCTGATATACCTTTATATCCCAACTGGAACCCACTCTACATACTTGTCATGTTTTAAATCCTAAATACAATATTTAACTGTCAAATATTGTCACAAAATGTTTTCCAGCCTCATGTCAAGCCACTCCTTCAGTCTTTACTGTGAGCTAGTCTTAAGGTTTCTGTAAAATACTCACCCTTTACCTCTCCCCACTTTCTGTCATTGGTCCTTTTACTCCACTATCTAAAATAAATTCGAGATTAAGTTCTGTCCATAGTATAAGGCAGTTTTTAATCACAACTACTGATGTCTTTCTTGATACTCTGTATTTAATACAATCGCATCGTACTTTAAATTCTGGATGCATTTGCTTTATTCTTTTCTTAAAAGCTATCTTATTCCAAAACTTAACGACATATTTTGCCTCACTTTATCACTTTTAAATATCTTCAGAACAGATTGCTGCTTCTTTCATCTCTGTCGCATGGGGCAGCTTGCCCGGTCCAACATATAGAGGGAGAACTCATTTCAATTAAAAAAAGTTAACAGAGATTGAGCAGATCTGAATTCAAATCTTATAATTTTTTGGCTCTGTGACCTTACTCTGTTCCTCAGTTTTCTCTCTAGTAAGTTATGGGATTCAGTAAAAATCATTTGAAGTTCTTGTTAATAATTTTGTTGATTATAAATTAGAAAACAGAGATAAAATGAACATGGTAGCTGGCTACTGGTAAAGCAAATGTCAGAATGATGCCAGCAACAAAATTGAAGATATAATGATAGGTTTGACAGGGTTTTAAATATTTATTCCTCATGTCACTTGTAGGTGTTATTAATATTAAATGAGTCATCATTTGACTTTCTCCCTAATCTGGAATAATGGCATAAAGATAATTTCTGCATTTTGTACTGACTTCTGTCTGCACATGCAGCTGTTTAAATATTTATTGTTTTATTACATGTACTGCTACAGTAATTACAGTCAGTTAGTGGTTGTCTGTGCCTATATCATGAGCGCACACAATTTAAATGAACTCCAGTTCTCCCTAATGCTCACAATATAGTTTTTGATTGACTAAATAAGTGTAAGATGTAGTGATGATTAAGATTTGATCACATAGTGATTTTTGTGCATGAGTATCTGGGTTAATGAAGTGACCTCCTCAATCTCAGATTCAGATTTCTTACAATATTTACATCAACAATTTAATATTGTATTCATAAGAAAGGGCCAATGTCCTGTCAACTAGCTTGGGGAAATTTTATATTGAAGATTCAACTCCAATACCTAAACTAAATTTAGACTTTATTCAAATTGGAGAAATCATTTAGTTCACTCTAAATAATAAACTCTTTATAAATGATGGGAAAGAACCATTTATTTACTGAAGTATTTTAAAACATTTTGTTACTGGAGGTTTAATAGTGGGCAGTCACAACATTATGGATGTAAATTACATTGTTTATGTGTTTAATTTTTACCAACACATATTTGGAAGCACCAATTTTATGCCAGACACTGTACCAGGCACTGAGCATTCAACAAACATGTTGCTTGGTCTTACAGATTCATTATCTCAGTAGGTAGGTTCATTCCTATGTAACTCTGAGCATGACCCCAAGTCTTAAAATTCTTTACTTCCTTCCTTCTTTGCAAATTTCTTGAAATTCTTGCTCAAAAGTCCTCTCCATATTTAATCTCTTGTTTAAACATTCCTTTTACTCCCCTGAAATGAAACCTGCCTATAACTGATGAAAGTGCTGCCGACACAGCCACCTCAAGTGAAAGTTCATATTCTAATGCTTCATGTCTCCAGAAAAAGAGGTTGTGCATTTTGCTCCTCTTTTGCAACTTGCAAATCATTTCTTTTCATTTGAGAAAAACAAAACAGAACAAAACAAACAAACAAAAAACGAAAAAAAACAAAACAAAAAAACTCTTTAACTCAGGACATTTGGTTATTTGGTTGCTTCCTTACTTTAACTGGTTGACCTCTATTTACTCTTCCATTTCTTAAATATTTTAAACATAATTTTGTTTCTTTACCCATTTTCCTTCCATTGTTCTTGTCCCACTAGATGAGTTAATAGCAGCCTAGCCTCTTAGTTCATCCAACAAACTTGTCTTTTCTTCCTCAGCTACCTCATCGCATAATTACATGCTAGAAAGCACATGAAATATAACTGGATACCGACATATTTTCCCAACCATGCATAAAAACTACTAACCAGTGCATTTTAGAAAATTGAATGATAAAAGCTTGATATCAACTGCTTGAAAACTACTCTTATAACCTAGACACGAACACATAAATGTAACATGTTATCCGAAGACTCTCATTTAAGACATGGAGAAATATGTTGCTGAAATCACTACACACACAAACACACACACACACACACACACACACACACACAAATGCCCTTACTAATAAGTTTTTTAATTTTATAAAAATAAGATGAGGTCATAATACATTATTTAAATTAATCATTCATTATGACAATACAGGTGCTAGGGATCAAACATTAAGTCAGTCATAAGAAAAGAGAGAGTTTAAAATAAAAACCCTCTTAAATTCCTGTTTTTTCTAACAATGTTTTATGACAAAGATATGAAAAGTTAATTTGAATATTTTTCCCAAAAAATTTTTTAACATAATTGATCAGAAATTTAAAAAATAATATTAATTTTTAAGTGAAATCCTATGTTTTACATAATTTATAATATAAATAGAATGCAAGCTCAAAATAACTTATTCTGTGGGATTCAATAAACTCCAAAGCAAGGCAAATTCTTTCAGATTAAGCTCAAGTTCCAGTTTTATGTTTTATTAATAATACACATTTTATTTTCTCTATGGTTCTCAGTAAAGTACAATAATATAAAAGTATTTGGCAATCTGTTATACTAGATAAAACATGCAACAGAGCAGCATGGTCAAATAAACTTGAAATTACTCGCTGTTATTAAAAATGCAATAAGAAAATAAAAGTATGTGAATACCACTTAAAATACTCTTTCAAAATTCTAAAGCATTTGCAATATATTAATGATGCATTTAAAATATGCACATCGCTAAGAAACAAAGCGGTGTCTCAATAACATTGACAACATGGTTCAGAGTACAAATTGTCACTTGAAAGAATAAAAGATATATTTAATTCTGTTACATGCTGTTTACAGATAAGATGAATTATAGCCATCGATTTATTTTGAATTCATGCCATTAGAATATAAGTAGAAAACATTTATCATAAAAAATTAATCTCTCATTGTTATTTATACACATTTCAGATGTTTGCTTCCTTGAATAAATATTGTGTTTTTGTTTGTTTGTTTGTTTTCTAGGGATGACAAAGTTTTGTTTGTAGCCACAGGCACATCTCCATCAATGCCTTTGCACTGCCTGCTCTCCCAAGATTGTGGCTAGCGCTTGTAAATGTCCTCATTCTTTCTCCTCCATCATCGAAATTCATCTATATAATACATAATTTCTTCAGAGACCCCTTGTCCCCTCTCTAGGATGACTAAGAGTTCATCTACTTTCTAACTCATGAGAGTGTGGTGGGGAGGAGTCTCAGCCAGGAAGTTTAGAGTGTGTGACATTAAAATGAACATCTCTGGTAACAAGTTCCTACTATGGCAGATGAACATCAACCGGGGTTGCTAATTGCATCAATTTTAGAATACATTGTTGTATGAAGCTGTGAGAGAAAATCCTCATGATAACATGATATAGAGTTAGCTAAGCCACATGTGCTCAATAGTATTCTTTCAATCTTAATAAATATATAAAATATGAGCCAGGACATTAAATGTCCTTGCCTTTTATTTCCTCCCATAATATCTGACTGGCAAAATACTAAGCCCGGATTGCTTTACCACCATGTGTCATTCTGAAAACTGCTAGTCTAGGGCATCGCTTGATATATGTGCAACACTGTAAATTCATGATCATCATCAACTGATATTTCTACTAAAATTCTACTGCCATCCTACCTTCTGCAGTCACCATTTCAAACCAGCTGAAATCCTGACGATTCTGCCCTTGCTCATCTCACTCTCGGAAGCAGTGTCTATTTCACAGAAAAAAAATAAAAGCTATCAGAATTTACATCAGCATCTAGAAAGTTATCTGTCTCCAGACTTTTTTTACCTTCCCTCTTTTAATATCTTACTCTGCTATTATCCTCCTTTTTACTTTCCCACATCACCCCCTCTTTTTGAAAGAGTTCTTCTATTCTGTGGTCTTCAAATACTCAATATCCATCCATTCCTCGATCCATAGAAATTAAAATACTGCTTGCTTTGGGCTTGTGGTAAGTGAAATGTACTTCCACACTCAAGGTTTGAGGCTCAACCATGTGACCTTTGGCCAATGAGATGTTAGCAGATTAAAAAAAGCAACAACCAGTATAACTGGGCTTGTGTTTTGTGTTTCTACCAGTTATTTAAGAAGTATATTTTTAGGTTATTCCACTTTTCTAATCTAACATACATTTTGTGTTTCTTCTTTTGCTATGAATAGAACATGCCCAGTTTAGCCCACTGATCCAAGAAGGGTCAGAGACATGTGGAGCAGAACAAACCCAACTCAGAGGTTGGAGTCAAGCCCAGCTAAAGCTAAATCAGTAGAATCCGAGAGGATCCATGAGTAAATGAGCAGGAATAAAAGAGATTTGGAGGTGTTTTATCACACAGAGATGGTCAACAGTGTGAGCAACAACCAGTAATTTACATAAAATGAAATAGAATTAAATAAAATAAAATAGAAAACACTAGAGTGTCTAATTAATAGTAGAAAAAAATATGTTAAACATAATGTAATTTAGGTATACATAAATATTTAAATACATGTACGTGTATTTAAATATTTACTGTATTTAAACATAAAATATAGTTCTTACTGATTCATTATTTAAAAAAATTGAAAGTTGCTGACCTATTTTTTGTTTGTTTGTTTGTTTGTTTGTTTTTTAGTTTCAGGTATACAGTACATTGGTTAGACATTTACATAGTTTATGAAATAATCCCCCAATTACTCTATGTGGCCCTACATATAACCATTACAACACTATAGACTATTCTCTATGATGTATTTTACATCCTCATGACTACTTTTTAACTATTAATTTGTATTTTAACCCTTTACCTTTCAACTGTACTTGACATATTACATTTTGGAGTCCGGAATGTCTATATTGCTTTGAAAATTCCTTCCTAACACTAAAAGACTTTTGTTGCATCTGTTGTTAGTGAAGTGACTTTAAACCTGATGATATGAAGACTATCATTAATAACTAGAAAAGTTTTGCTTATACTAGGAGAAACTCACTAGGCAAATGTATAAAGAATATTTTCATGTAGAAGGTGAATGAAACATTTTTGTATACAATCGAGTAACATGATATGGCTTGATTATTTAGCACATTATTTAGCATGAGATTAATTAAGTGGAATGATAAGAGAAAAGTTAAATGGGGTATTAAATCAAAAGAGAAACATATTAGTGAAGACTAATCAACACATTCATTTTGATGGAGAAGGCTGTATAGGTGATGTGATTTCAGAAGTTATTTAAATTATAGATCTAAGAGAAATGCCAACCAAAGAAAAAGTGGGATAAGGCTAACATAGAGAGAAAAGTATGTTGACTTAAAGAACTGTACATTAATTAGAAGATGGAGTGAAAGCTTTGAGAAAAGACAAACACTCTTCAGAGAAGGTTAGTGAGGACAAGAAAGGTCTTGAGCTGGAAGAAATTATAAGATCCTCTCTGGAGAGGCAATAAGAATATTCACATTCTGTAATGAGTGGACTCAGGCAAAACCAGAGACATGGAATCAATAAAAAGTTCAGGACATTAAAAACCTTCAAAAATTCAGGGCATTTGTTTATTTTATTTTCAAATATTCATCATGAGCATATATATTCTTACATGTGACTTCAATACTTAGAAATATGCTAATAGTGAACATTTATGTTTGTCAATTTAGGGCATTTGCCAGAGACATTGCATGCCTGCTTAATGAAGAGATCATAAATTTAAAATGGCATAAGATCGATTTAGCTAGTTACTTATCTGATAATTTATCTTGAATAAGGATTGCTTGCTTTGCTGAAAACTTATTTTTCTCAATTCCAGTTGACATTCATTATTATTTTATATTTCTTTCAAGCATTTTTCTATTAGTTTTTTTTCCTTCTTTTTTTTTAAAAAAAATCATTTATGCCTACAGCATCTGGTCTTCTTAGGTGGTCCCATCCAAGTATTAACCAGGCCCGACCCTGTTTACCTTCCAAGATCAGACATCGGGCTTGTTCAGGATGGCATGGCTGTAGACAATGGACTGTGGCTCCTCTAAGGCACAAACCCAGAACCTTCTTCATGTAAAGCAGACATGCTAATGGCTACATATGAAACCATGTCCTCTTATTAGTTTTTTTTAAAATCACAACTCTGCTGAGAACTTTTGAGGAACATAATATGAGACATTTTCCTCATAACAGTTCCTCTCAGTGTTCACCTACATTCCTGGGGTTACTGCCCATCTCGGAGTTAAACAGGCCTTGAGATAGTTCAACGTAACTGAATACCACCTCTACTCCTCGTAAGTATTCATCCATCCTTTGCTTAAATAGTGTCATTAACTCGATTGAAATTAGTATCCACTTTCACATAATTATATTGTTACTTATTCCTTCACTTTACAAATAACTATCAATTAAAAACAACTCACATTTTTTTTATTGAACAAATTTGCCAGCACACTAAATGTATCCCAAGAGTAAAAATAAAATCAACATAGTCTAATAATAGTTAAAACTTGAAATTTAGAGTTTTCTTACTTGCATTCTAGATGAATTTTGCTGCTTAAGACAATTTTTCTTCTCTGTCCCTTGATAGTAAGTCTTATTCCCTCAAAACAGTGGTTCTCAATCTTTTAAAAATGTTTTTAAATCACTGTAAAATTAATTTCATATTTTTAAAAATGTTGAAAGCCATGTGCCTTTACCACAAAAAAAAATGGTCATAAGACTAAGATTTGTATATCCGACCAGTAGGATGGCCAATTAACTGAATCTATTTGCAAACGTAAAGTTAAGAATTCCTACTTTCAATGTGCATGGAGTTGAAATCTTCCCACTAGAATAGTTTCGAGAGAAAGATTGATTCCCCTGTTTACCAGACCATTTCCAATTTTTCTCTTTAGGTCATCTTTTGGTTCTTATGAATATACATTTTCAAGATAGTGATGATCTTTATCAAAGTAAACATTTTAGAGAGTATAGTATTATTACTCATTATAGATAACTTTGCAATAAACTCATTCATGCAGGAGAGTTTGTCTCTTGTTCCTAATGTGGAGATTTAAAAATTCAAGGTGGCAGAAATAAGGCAGAAGTGAGGTATTATCCAGATAGAAACAAAGAAATCTATCTAAATTTCTGGTCAATAATTACAAAACTGATCATGGAACTAAATATGAGGTTTTTGCTATTAAAGAAACATGTAAAATAAGAAAGAACAAAAGAGTAATTTTCATAACAAAAAATATTTCTTATTTGAAAATACAATTAACTGTAGCCATAGATGCCTGTTAAAGAGAAAAGCCACCAACCACTTCTATAGTCCTCTCTTTCCAGTGCACAAATTATGGGGAAAGATTAAGACCTGGAGTACATTTCCCATTGCTTAGGGAGCATGGAGTATGGTGCTATTTTGTTAAGATTTGTTTTAGTTCGAATATGTAGAATCCTAGATCTTGAGAAATGGTAGTAGAGAGAGTTAATTTTTGTCTTTATTACAAGAAGAAAATTTTTTATTTAAATTATATATATATATATATATATATTTTCCCCCTTTGGAGGCAAAGAAAAGAGGGGTAAAAAAGAAGAGAAGATTTAGTAAAATAAAGCACAAGTAAAACTAAATGGTTTATAGGCTTAAAAAAATGGGCAAGTATTCGGTTTTAAGTTGCCTTCATTGCTAAAATATGAACTCCTTTTACCTCACCAATATCTGATGTAAATAGCATTTTATAAAACCAAGGGCCAAAGGATAAAGTAATAGAGTAATAGATTACTCGATTACTGTTAAAAGAGTAATCTGAATTGACAGAATGTACAGAGAAGGTAATAGATACTTATGGGGCTTGTGATAAGTTTGAGAAGGATCACCTACGAAAGCTGGAACTTGGAGACCAAAAGACTACAAGAAAGTCATCACTGGGAAATATTCAGAAATCTTAGAAAAAACTGGATTAGAGGATCTGTACAAGCAAATGGACCACATATAGATAAAATTGTATATAATGATATTAATTAATCCATCATAAATATTCCATTTTATGAAAATATTCAACTTGAGCATTATATTTTCTAAATAACTCACAAGTTCTGTGTCTTTTTTGAAATATTAAGCTACTTGTCATAAAAGTTTACAAGAATCAGGCAGTAATTATAAAAATAGGTTATTCTTTAATGTCTACCAAGAAACAAAGTAAGAAACATCACTCAAAAATATTGCATTAAATTGAAGGCTTCAAAAGCAATAACTATCATTCTCAATTATACCCCAAAGGGAAAAGTAAATGGTAGTTTACAGATCTTTATCTATTTTATGAATATTATCTATGTCATTATAATCAATTCCTCTAGTCATAGAAATTTTCTGAAAATGCCTTCTATGTAACAAGCTTTTTGGGTTTCAAAAAACATAAATACTTTGTTATTTTATGGCTATAAAGTTTAATTTTAAAAGATTTTGGGTTTTGGATACATTATATGTTCCTCCTATAGAGACTATTATTTCTAATTATATTAGCACAGCCATAAAACATTTAGATTTTTTCTGAAATGAATAATATTTTTGGTTAAATTTCTTTTTTTTAATGAATAAACATTGTGATAGAAAGACTGAACATGAAAATAGAGCAAAATGTGTTTTAGGGGAACTAATTTTGGGGAAACTCCAGACATAAAAAAGATTAACAGACACAAAATAGACATTTTAGTACAAAATATAGCAACTGTGGAGACCTAAAATATTGTGGGGATGACAGATACTTCTGAAGTGTCATGTAGGACCTTGTTGGACAAAGTAGGGCAGTTGTATATATTTCTAAGTGCACTGGAAAGACACTAGACAGTTTAAAGTAGAAGAAAGACATTGCACATTGGAAAATTAGTTTTGTGAATGAAACAAGAGTAGAGGATGAAAATAAGCTATATAAGATGTGTACATTGTAATATTATAATGTATTAATATTAAATATTAACATACAACAATCTATGCCAGGACAACTGGATAATCACACACAGAAAAATAAAGTTGCTTCTCTAACTCACACCATGTACAAAAATTAACTCCAAATGTATCATAGAACTAAATGTGTAAGTGCTAAAACTATGACACTCCTAAAAGAAAATAGAAGAGCAAAATTGGGAACTTGGATTAGACCATGGTGTCTTAGTTATGGCACCAAAGGCAAAAATCAAACAAGAAAACATGGACTTCATAAAAATCTTTAAAAATTATTTGTGCTTCATGGGACACCATCAAAAATAAAGAAAAAAATAAAGAAAATCCAAATAACGGGACAAAATATTTATAAGTCATATACAAGGTATTTATATCCACCATTTATAAAAAAAAAAAAACTGTTACATGTTAGCAATAAAAAGACAATCAACTTAAGAAAATAATCAATGGATATGCATAAACATTTCTTCAAATAAGATAGGCAAATGGTCATATAAAAAGCAAATAAAATATAACCAAAGCCATTAGTTATTAGAGAAATGCAAATTGAAACTGAGATACAATTCTGTACCCAAAAGAATGACTGAAATAAAAAGTCTAACTATAAAAAGTGTTGGGGAGGCTGTGAAAAAAAATGGAACCTTCAAACACTGCTGACAGATCATAAAATAGTGCAGCTTTTTTGGAAAACAGTTTGGCAGTTTCTCAAAATGTTAAGTATACAGTTATAGGATCCAGCAATTCTATTTCTAGGTATATATACACAAGAGAAATGACAACATGTGTCCACACAGAAACATGCACACCAATGTTCATAGCAACATTATTCCTAACAGCTAAAAAATGGGAACAACCCAAATGCCATTTAATAGATGAATAAACAAAATATGGTATATACATGCAATGGGATATTAATCAGCATAAGAGGAGTGAAGTACTGGCATGTGCTTTAACATGGATGAACCTTATGTTAAGTGAAAGAAGCCAATCACAAAAGGTTGCATATTTTATGATTCCTTTTAATTGAAATATTCAGAATCATAAAATCCGGACTCAGGTGGTGCCTGGTGGGAGGGGCAAGTGGGGATGGGATATTACCAGATATGGGTTTCTTTTGGGGGTGATGAAAATATTCTAAAACTAAATAACAGTGTTGGTTGTGAAACTCTGTGAATCCACTGAAAACTATTTTGTTATATACTTTAAAGGGAGAATTTTATGGTATGTAAATTATATTTCAAAAGCGGTATTATTAAAAAATAAATAAATAGACATGAGAGATCGCCAAGGCAAGGTGAAATCCTACAACATCAAACATCTCAGGGCCACTGATTCCATCCAGAAATATCGCTGCATTATAAATGTCACGCTGTGTTCACTGTGGATTAAAACAGTTAACATTTACATCCTAACATAATAAATACAATAAAGTGAAAATATATCTGTGATAACAAAGGGATGGAAAACCTGAGAGATGGCTCCATCAAAAGATACTTCTACCACTCTTTGGAGTTTGGCCTGGATAGTTGTTTAAACTGCATTTTCTTTGAAGTGCAAAGTTAATCCGTGTAAACCTCAAAGAGTTTAGCATAAGACTGGCTTGTATTTCTTAACAAGTTTTTAAATGCGTAGACCTCTGGGGATGTGTATGCATGCATGCTGATCTATTTTGTGCATGTTAGCTATGTACTCTACAAGATAGTTAAAATTTAGACGGTGTGTGCTCAGAATGGCATTTGCAAATGGTTAGAACTTTAATAAAAAAAATGTATATATTTTAACTCAGGCATATTGTCTTCAACAGAGTATAACTTAAGTATTATAATTGTTGTCTGTTCTCATTTTTTTGGATGAGAAGAGTAGGAATTTTAATAGTAGGAATTATAATATTTCTCTTTCAATCTGTTTCTCCATCTGTATTTAAGTGGCCTTCATTGTAGATTATGTAGGGATCTTGGATGAGAAAAAATGAACAACAGAAATACTTCTGTGTTAGTTTACATACTTTTACAGGGTTCTGAAATAGTGTCTGGAAGAGCTTGAAGGCCAGAAGAGAAAGACAGAATTTGCAACTCTTTTTTTAAATAACACATTTGGATATATGTATTTGATTTAGAAGTATATCACAACAATCAATTAAGAGGATACGACTGAAGACTTACACTTGCAGTATTTGATAGACTTTTGAATGAGTAATGATATATATGTGGGTTTTCTGTCATAAATATAGTTTATCTGAGGCATCGTGCAGCTGGAGAAGGCTATTAAGGATAGAGTCACTTTCTTTTTTACCTATTTGGCCAAGTGATGCAGGTGACATTTGGAACCTCTCAGACTAACTCCCTGAAATGAAACATCCAAACAGGATAAAACATGAAAATATATTTCAAAGTCTCCATATTCAGGGAGCAGGAATTATCTTCTCCTGTTGTTAACTGAGCTGTAGGCCCCATGCTCACCTAAACAAAACACACAACTAATTTCTACTCAAGGTTTCCAGCACCATAAAAAATACATTAAAAATAAGACTTCAAATATATAACATGGTTACATATATAACACAGATATTCCCAAATCGTTAATTTTTCATTTTAGCTTTTGGCATTATGAACATTCGATGTCTTGTTTAAAAAGAAGAAGATTTCCCTTCATCCTCATAGCCACGCACACACAGCTCCACACACGCGGATGCACAGAACGACTCACACACACATACACATGCACAAACATGCACAAGCACACATCTAGATGCACACAGGCACACAGGCGTCACTCTTGTGCTCATGTCTTGGATTTTAAATGGAAACTGCTGTGAGATCAGCAGAGGGTTTTATTCTTACAGGATTGATTTTTAAATGGACATTTCTGGATTCCTAATCCATCATTCTCCCTCTTAACTGGCCTGTTTCCATTAACTGAGGCCCAACATATTTCAACTTTTTCTTCCTTCAAGAGTAATAAAATAAATACACTTTTTTTCTAACATGGATCTGTGTTAACAGCTTGATTATAGGACCACTCTTCTGTGCCAAATTGTGCCAAATTCTATCTGCCATTCAAGACCAGCTCAAGGGTGACACATGAATCCTGTTCACGCCCAATATCTAAGGTTCTAAGAATAAAAGTTACACTAAATATTCCTTTGTAGCTGACTGTCATATGATCATCTGAAAATTCCATGTTTATAAAATTTTTCTTTAAAGAGTAATTAACTGCACCTTCCAATTTATCCATTGTCCTGGTGTGGACATTGGTGCACTGCAGGAAATCAATACTGAGTAAAGGGGATCCATGTTTTGAAAAGAGTCAGTCTCCTAATTTGATGATTTGATATCAACAATTAGTGAACAGAATCTAATAGCACGAAATTATAAATCTGAAGGTAAAGATGATTTTGTAACATAATATTTTGTCAAATATTGAGAGTTACAACTTTGAAAAATATTGATGTTTCAAACATTTGTAACTGGACAAAACAAAGAATGCTATAAGTAATTTTTTAAATTTCTTGCAAAGGATTATATTGCTTCTTAGGTTTTGCTTCTTCACTTAAAACAAAAGTAAAGAAGAGAAAAACTATCACCACAATATTTATCTCAGTAAACTTGATTTCAATTCTGAGGTTAGGTACATACATCATTTGGTTCAGCACTTGGGTCACTGTTAAAATTAACAATTGTCAAGATATCTTATTAGATTTGGAATTATACAGTAAAGTTTTCAAGATAGTTTGCTTTATTTCATTAAGTCCATTTCTGGTTTTAAAAATAAAACATAATATTAAACTAAATGTTTGATCTCTTTTTAAATAAGTGAAAATAGATACTGCAGCCAGTACTCTCAAATTTTAATAGATTACCTAATATTTAGAAAAAAAATAAATTAACAGAGAAATGATTCGTTGTGGGGTAAGAGCCATTTTCTTTCTGGAAATGAAAAGTCCTGATGAATGATGTACATATTACTAGAGACAAGGTTTCTTAGAAATTACCATAAAGTGGTGAAATATCACTTTACTTTTTTCTGTCATACAATATACTGCTTTGCTTAAGAAGTTTTTACTGTTCTTGTCCACATATTATAAAACTTATGTATGGATAAAGCTTTAACCCATTCATTTTTACTGTTTGACTCACTTTTACATTGTCATTAAAGTTAATAGTCTTCATGAAAACATTTTATAAAAATCAGAAACAAAACCATGCATAGTATATTAAAGAGATTGTTGTTGGATCATTAGTAACATCTTAATATAGGCTTAAATATCTCCATAGTTGTAATTTTTTCAATTATGTCATTATTAAAGATGATGTACAAAAATGCATCTCTCTGTAATTTCCTTGTATATGTATCTCTTCAGCCCGTAAATGTCTTTTGAAAATTGAAAAAAAAAACATGAAAAAACAAAACCAAAACCTGAATTATGTGGACAGTATTTTATAATCCTTTATCTTCTCATTGATATCTATTTTAATTTTGGCAATTTAAGAAATAAACTGTTAACTACTTCTGGACTTTTGTGGTATGCTGTATTAGGGCTATATTTTAATTATTTACCCTATTAGAGAACATGATAGAACACAGGCTGTTTTGACAGTTTTATTTTTGAAAGAAAATAGTAATAAAATATCTCTTCACTAAGCACTCCTTAGCTAATAAACTGGATCAAGAAATTAAAAATCTAAGGTAGTACAATTATACCACTTTGGTTTGGCTTTGCATTCACACAAACGTTTTTCATGAGATTTAAATATATACATCCTCTAACAAGAAGCCAGGAGTTTGGGAGTCTCTATGGTATATGAAGTCTGGATTTCAAGTACCAATCATTCTGTGGCAGAGAAATCTAAATCTTGGCCCCTTTCCTTCTACTCTAGCTTTGCTCCTTTCCTGAGTGATCTCGTCTGGTTGCTTAAATTTATTGGCTCATCACACACTCACACACACACACACACACACACACACACAAAACTATTTTTTTAGCCTTGTTCTAAATTTCTATATCTTATTCTCTATGAGACCTGTTTATTTGTTTTAGTAGATACCTGTTTTTATGTTCTGCCTGCCTAGAATTCCGAGAATCCCTTCCCGGATTTCTGGTAATTCTTCTTTTAGCTTTGGAATCTCCCTAAGTAAGGTGGCACAGTTCATTTAATAACTCGCAAATGCTACCAGAAAAGAGAAAAGGCGATTAATATTATAACAAATAACAGTTACAAACAGTGCTTAAGTTCAACTAAAATAATAACAAAGCAAAACAGTAGTATTTTTGTCGGCATTCTCAACATAATCAGCCTTTGCCCATAGCGTAAATGCTGGCATGGACTGCAGTACAAATCAAGGTTCAAGCTTCAGTTTATTGCAGATCCCAAGTCTCTCGAAAGCATATCCAGAGGCTGTTTCGTACTGCAAGACTGTACTACCAGTGTCACCTCGTGATTGCTCTTTAAGTGATGTTCATCTTTCCCCCATTAATAAAATCCTAGTAAGTTAAGTAGCTCTCTAATCTCAACCTACTGCACTATTTGATGGGTTTTCTTAGTATTTATCAATGGTACTTTGGCAGTAGGGAGAACCTATGCTAATTACTCTTTTCATTTAGAAATTCCCATAGAATTCATAAGAAAAACCATAATTCTTTCATAAATGCATTTCTTGTACGTTCACAAGACCCTAACCATCCTTGGGCTACTTTAGTTCCCTTCCAGACTTAGCCCCATGTGGGTCAGTGCACATTCTCTGTCCCATCTTTCTTCTTCAGCTTTTATGTAGCCATTATTTAAAACCATAGTATCTGTCCAGGATGCCCGTCATCCTGCGACTTCCTCCTGAAAGACTCATTATGAGCCATTAAATCGTTTTCTGAGAATATTTCCTTTTATTAAAGGTAAATGTGGTTTTCATAGGACATCTAGACCTATGCCAATTTTTTCCAAATCACTATGAGAGCATTTTGACCAATGTTGATTTGTTCAGCATATATGCTGTTGTTACTGAGTGCTTACAGAGTTCATCTGGGGTATAAATTTTGGACCACCTTGTGTCGTTTGGAATTTGAAGCTCCCTTGAAGCTGCGCTAGCCTGCCCACATTGCTTAGGGCAGTGGAGACTGATGGTTCCTTCTGGTTTATCTGGTTACACAGCTGGCTTTAGCTACATGGTCAGTTGAATACAAGACTCATCATGAAATGTGTGCCAGGATGTCTGCTCGCCTGGAACTGAGATATGTCACCGATCTCGGAGGGGCATAATCCGAAGACAAAGAGCATTCTGTGAAGCTGAGAAAGGGCTCCGGTGGCCAGTGCTTGGCAGTCTGGTGCTCTCTCTTTCCTCTGCTCTGCTAGACCATTTATGGGTACAAAAGCCTCACAGATGTAAAATTTTTTCAGTTATTGTACGCTGAGTAAATGAAGTAGAATCCTGAGAGGTGGTGGTTTCTGGCATAACTCAAACCAAGAACTTGAATACCTCTCTTGGTTTCTCAAGATTTAGGGGCAATCTTAGGGTGAGAAAGTCTTTCTATCTCCATATTATGATCCTATACAAAAAAGATTAGAATGATGTTGAGTTCACAGGATAGTGATATATAGGTAGGAGACATCCACAAACATACCTGAGTTTGAATACGCCCAAGGGCTTCCCATAGGTCTCTCGGTGATCACTATCACCTTGTTTGGGTCACCTTTTCTCCTTTGTGGTGGCAAATATGGGTTATCACAGTCTTGGCAGAGGTTCCAGGGTACAAGGGAAACCTTTTTACTAGAAATAAGGGGTAAGATATGGTAGGCAGGCAGAAAAGAAAAAAAAATGCATATCTGCTACAGCATTCAGACAAAATGGTCAGGTAGAGAATGGGCTACAAAGGTTTAAGATTTACCATTATTAGTGGTAAATACATAAGCCCATCACATCATATTTACACTGGCCTGGATTTCCATTTGCTAAGCATCTTTTTCCTTCATTGTTACTCTTTATCCACAAGAGCATGTTATACAGGTGTTAGGGTATATGATATTATGACAAATATGGCATGAACAGATGTCTAGGAGTGTTTCATAACGGATCATAATCTAGATTACTAGCCACACAGTGACCTCATGTGACCTCATGATGAACGACAACTTTTGCAAAAATTTGAGAGGCAACGTTTCCTAGATATTATCTCTGAAAAGGGTTTCTCTATAAAAGACAAAACCTGTGAAATGGGAGCCAAAAGAAAAAGCTACATTGAAATTATTTCAAGTATTCATGCACAAAGTAATATTAACATTATTGAGCTACATCACAAAGATAACTCCAGTTGAGAGGTCGTGAACCTTCTTTGCCTTGATTTATAATAACTGCAAAGAGTGAGTTTTAAGAGAAATAATAAAATGCGTTGAAAAGTTGACAATGTTAGATTAATTTTGGTGGATTTATTCATAAGATGGAAAAAGACGGGTGAATAATTTACTGTAAAATGTTACATGGATGATATACAGAAAGAAGAAAATTAGAATTTAATTTCTCTTCATTGAAATAATAGAAAAATCATTGTCTTTTAAGGGAGGAAGTAGACAAAATCCCTGTGTCATTTCAGGTTTAAAATTATGAATAATTCAACTACATATTAATTGTTATGTGGTATATATTTAGCCAGAGGAATTTAAAATTGGGAGAACTGTATATGGATCAATACAAATTATTTCTCTGTATAAATGACTTTTACTATTAAACACACACACACACACACACACTCACACACAAAAAATTTTTTTCCAATAAGATCTATGTTGAACATTCAGTTTCAAATAAAGAGAGATTTATATGGGCCAAGAGCCTCATTCAATTGGGATCTGCAAATATACCATGTCATTACATGACATTTAAAGTATTGTTGATTTTGCTTCTTTCATGTTATCCATTTATTGGTCCCCTTCCCATCAGCAATCACTTCCTCTTCTTTCTACTTATGATTAATTTTCACCCAGATCTTCTTCTCTCTGGAGTGGGACTGTAAGGTCAACAGAAAGACTGACCCACAAGACTGGCAGCAGTCGAATCTGGCCAGTCCAGAAAATAACACAGGAAACAGATGCGGGTATTCTGATTTGGGTGTATGTCCCTTGCACCTAAAGGAGTCCTGGCTGATAGAAATTTTCACTAATTTTAAACATATTGCATCAAATCCAAACTCCACTTATATACTTCAAAACAAAACAAAGCAAAAACTCTGAGTTTTCTCTATATAATTCCTTTTCCAGTCTTCTTCCTCTCAATAAATGATATTTTTCCCTAATTAGTTCTTCAAGCCAAAATCCTATGAGTTCTTTTTGATTTCTAATTTAATTCAGGAGCCACACCAAATATACGGATAAGTTTTCTCAGTTCAGTTTCCAAATACAATTCAAACGCATGTACTTTTCTTGCTTCCCAATGCCTATGCTTTAGTCTAAGCCATTTGTGTTTCTGGCAATTTGATGTCAATCAGATCATATTACCATAATGCTTAAAATTCTTTCATGTGTTCTCATTATTCTGAGAATAAAATCTTAAGTCTTCAACCAGCTCCACAAGCTCTGCTTGATGTAACTTCAACCTACTAACCTGCCTTATCTCATACTATTCTTCCCTTTCCTCAAGAAACACCATCTAATCTGACCGCTTTTTTTTATAACTTAGTATATGATCTTGTGTCTTTCTGGAACTCTCTTCACCAGCTTTGCCCAATCGTTATCTGCATAAAGAAGCACACTTTTATATTCTCCATCATTCCTTATTTTCTTTATTAAACTTATCACAATCTGAAATTATATTGTTTCTCCATGTGTTTTGTCCATTATTTGTGATTTTTTTTCCCACTCTATTGTCAGTTCCATGAGGTCAACACCCTCTTCTGGTTTGTTCACTGTTCTATGTTTACTCCCATCTTAGTATCTAAGTGCCTATCTTTATAATAATACCTCTCTAGATAGGTGATATATAGATAGACAGATTATTATACATGCACACAGGTCTATTGATAGATCTATCAATTTATCTATGTATAAGTGCATAATGCTTAAAATATTATATACACATTTATTAATATATAAAATATACACACATATTTTTCATAACCTCTTGCAGGATCCTTAAAGTATTCTGTGCATTTCTGTTATTTCTTCCCATTCTCCGGCAACCTTGGATGCTACTTACTTTGGATGATATTCCTCAACATGGGGGAAGCTCATCAGTTCAAAATCAAACTACATATACCCAGTAAATAACCCTTATAGGATTTAGTCACTAAAAACTTATAATTTTTTATAACCTTGTATTCTAGCCTAATCGTATTAATACAGAGTCCCTAAACCACTGCATATCTTAATGACTTTACTATTCTGATCATCCATTTTAGAAAGTGGGAAGTTTGTTTGAGATTTCTTAATCTTCCTGCTTAGCATTCATATTTAAATGTGAGTTCAAACCCGTTCCCTTAGAAATCTCTCAAGTTAAAGCAAGAGCCATCTTCTCACTTTTTAATTTTATTTTACCTTTTATCATTGTGTTAAGAACACTTAACATGAGTTCTACCCTCTTAAAATTATTTTCAGTGCCCAGCACGGTACTGTCAAGTATGGGTGCAATAGTGCCCAGTAGATTTTCAGAACTTCATCTTGTATAACTGGAACTTTATACCTGTTGAGAAGCAGCTTCGCTTTCTGTCCCCCTGACCTCCCTCACTCTCCCTCTCCCCTTCTCTTTCTCATCTCCCTCTCTCCCTTTCTCTCTCCCTGGCTTCTGTCTCTAATATCAAATCAGTGTTCTTACCTGATCACCTGATTAAGTCAGGCACACCCAGGAGAGCCTCCTTTGATTAGGGACTTTTGACACATCTAAAACATCCCTTCATCTCTTCCATATACATACTAGAATGATGGAAGTGCTATGCCATTATAATGCTTAAAATATTATATACGTATTTATTAATATATAAAATATACACACATATATTTTGGTCTACACATATATATGCCATTATATTGTCACCAAAATTGAAAAGATTAGGATGTGTAGACCAGAGGTCAGGGGTTCTGGGAGTCATCTTGTAGTTCTGCTAACCACAAGTATGGTGTTTATCTTCTGGTCCTGAATGGGGTTACTCTTTTTCCCTTTTTCCTATATATGCCTCTTTTGTGTCTATTAAATCTTAGACTTTTTTTGGACAAGGCGGGGTGGGGGAGTGAAATTTCATTAGCAACCAATGTTGGATTTAAAACAAAGTATCTAAAGTTTAGTACGTGTGTTAGGGAAAATAAATGCAAAGTTATAAAACGGCAAGTTCTACTAAAATTTTAAGTGCTCCTTAAGCATTATTATAATAATGCTTACTAACTTAAACCAATTTGATTTTATGATATCTGGACTAGAGAATACAAAATTTTAAAGATTATTCTTATACTAGACAGATTAAAGACAGGAAGAGAGAACAGGCCAGGTGGGTACTAGACTATGGTGCGGGGAGATCACGTTTTAAATTACATAAATGTCTAACCACTATAATGAATGCCCCAAAACTAATATAAAATAATACTGAATGTTAACTATAGTTGAAAATAAAAAATCAAGTACTAAACAAAGATGAGAGAAAATTGGACAATTTCTAATCTTCCCATTCTGCTGCCTCCATTTGTGGGACATCCCATTCCATTTCTGAATATTATCTCTTCAGAAATCTTGTGTCACATGCCAAATTTAATGATAATGGTATTGAATCTCAGAACTTTTGGGTCCCCCAGCTCCTCTGTATCATGTGTGTGGAGAATAGGGGCGATCGGAGGACTTGATGAAGAGTGCTCAGAGTAGCTGGGGGTCTCATAGTATCTTCTGAATAGGGTGAATATAACTCTAACTGGAAATTTTTAAAGATCTACATTAGATCCCTCAAGTGTGTTACAGGAAGGTTAGATTACTACTGGTCCACATGACCACACACTAGAACAGAAGTTAGAACATTATTGTTCTTTAAACTCAGGAAAAGATTTCAGTTGACATTGATTTTTATTTTCTAGTAACAATTTAGATCTATCCAGATGGAAGAATTTAGGCTCTTTCTAGCAAATTTAACCCTTGATTTTAAATACTAGAATGTCCATCATCTTCCCTTATTATGACCTCTACGCCGTCTTATACTTTGGTTCATTCTTTACAACTTCAATAATTCTTTCATCTTTATTTTTTTCTCTCTCTTTTTTGGTTCATTTTTATTATTATGGCCTTTTCTTCAAATCATTGCCATTTATTACAAATATCCTATCCATTTCGTGAAAACACCTTTTTTTTCCCGTTGGTTTAGATGTGTGGGTGGAAAGTGTATGCCTGAGGTGATGTCTCTCCAAAGACAAGGATATACTTTGAATGAGAAGTAGGCAGTTTCTTTTTTCAGCTCTTTTATGATGCTCACTCAGAATTTTATTGATCCAGGTCAAAGGTGGACCTCACACAAATCTTATAACTGGAATCTGTAAATACTCACTGAATACATACTTTATGCCTAGCACAAACATAGAAAACTTAAGAAGAAAAAGTATGAAAAAAGGTATGAGAGAGTTTCTCTTTCAGGAAATGTGTTGTTTTATTTGAGAGAAATGAGGAGAGGTAGTCATATGCCAAAACATTTTGAGATTCATTTAAGTGTTCAACTAGATGGTTACTGTAGAGATTATAGGTCACAAAAATGTTTATAAAGGAAGAAAATAGCTGTCAAAAAAAATGGGAAATATCACAGTCAGAATCAACTAAATAAATGTTCCAATATAACTTAAACAATGGGAAAAAGGCATCAAACATAAAATCTAGAGATAGTCCTTCCAAAAATCATAGGAATAAGCTGAACACAAACATTTGAGGACTTTTATAGGTATTTAGTTTCATAAAGGCTATTTGATGTATTTCACTATCTTTACATCATTTCCATTTATTCAATTTATTCTCAAAAAGAATACAGACACTGAAAACTAAAGAAAGACAAAGAAACAAGAAATGCTTAATTGTGCCATAGACAGGTTGGCATTCTGTAAGTACCTGGGAAACCTAGTAATATCAAAAAGGACACTGGAGGTAATGAGGTATTTCTCCTCAAAGTACCACAAGTAAAGACTGTCCAGAATCTTTACAAAGTATATGGAGGTCACACACACACACACACACACACACACACACACACACACACACACACCTATATTGGACAACACACATCTCAAATAGGTCCTTAGTTCCAAAGAGGTCCATAACTAAGTTCAAAAAATATATTTCCTTTTAATTTAGATAAAAATCAATAGTTTTGGAAAGTTAAGTAGGCAGTTTTAACTGAAAATCCATTAATTGCTTTTCATAGGAAATGCATTTTATTTTCTAAATATATTCAAGAGAGCTAAACTGTTAATCACTTCTTTTATTATTGTGACTTTTAAAATGGGTCTACCCTCAGTATTTCAAACAATAGGGAAAAAACTCTCTAAAATAAATGATATAGACAGGTCAATCCGAAGAAGTCTTATTAAACAGATAAATATCATATACCATGGTTTCGTGGTTGAAGGATTTAAAAAAAACTGTTCACTAAGGAGGAAATTTACAAGCTATAACTGACGTAGCAATTTATTTTTCTATTGTGTCTTAAAGACCAGAAAGATTAATGGACATCCCAGAAAGTTACTTAGGCACTAAAAGAAATTCAGGTCAAGAATTCCTGGATACTATGCAAAGGGCAACTTGAAGTCTCTTTAACAGCCATGTCCTATTATCGCAGCCACACTACGAGGCTGAGCACTCACCCAGGCAGCTTAGATAAACATCACACTACAGGACCCGATGTCAACAAGTATTTCCCAAATGAATCTGAGCGTAAGATTCATCTTGAACATAAACAAGCCAAGACCTAAGAATCTCTGATTCATTTCAGCTGGATTGATCTGAGGAGACTTTGTTTATAACAGTTCTCAAGATAATTCTTAAAATCAGGTAAATCTGATCATATAAGAAACAGCTATTATCAAGTATTTAGCAACAGAATTATGAAATGAATAAGCTTTACCTAAAATTCTAGCCATGGTTATCCCCTCTTGGTTCATTTTTGCCCTGCTCTGTATTTCACTCATTGTTTTTTTTTTTTTTTACTTCTATAAAACCTGATCTGACTATTGATCTGATAAATTGTCAATGGCCTCTCAGATTCACAGTTATTATCTGCCCACATCAAAGAAAAACAACTTAAATTTGATAAGACTGCCTTATGAATCTAATGAACTCCATCAGATTTCTATAAAGATGTATAAGGAAAAAATGACACAGCCAAGACTACCGTGGTTTGGAAGGCATAAGGACATTTATTTTTTTTTTTGTCTGCTCAGAATCTGAATTTCCATCCTATATTTAGGAAATCCCTTATCAGACAGAATCTTGTTTCTAATATATATGCTAAAAATTCCAGCAACTTACCTTCTGGCCAACTTGTGATGAGGGCCCAGGCAAACAAATGAGGACTTTCTAGTCAGATCCATCACTGTAGTGCAGGTGGTAGGGGCAACAGAGGAAGCTGCACCCTGCTTCCAGAATTGCCAGGGAAAGCAGTCCTAGTGGCGGCAGCTGTGTAGTATGCCTGGTGGCACCC
Organism: Macroglossus sobrinus; assembly: GCA_004027375.1. Classification (NCBI taxonomy): domain Eukaryota; kingdom Metazoa; phylum Chordata; class Mammalia; order Chiroptera; family Pteropodidae; genus Macroglossus; species Macroglossus sobrinus. The sequence continues at coordinate 341,061 of PVKZ01001597.1, forward strand.
TTCCCCAGCCCCTAGGGAAGATTCTACCAAGTACCAAAGGGAGGAGGTTTACTGCCCCAGACACAGGAGCTCCCATGGACATTAGAATTTTCTTCTTTAAGTTTTCTCCTTCTCCTAGAACCTGACATTTCTGAGACATGGAATCTTTGTCTCTTGACCTCTAATAGGTCTAAAAAATGTTTGCCAGATGTAAATGGGGCCTCAATTTATTGTGTGCAGCAAATCGTGAGGGTAAACACTATGTAGTTTTAAAAAAAGAACTTTATATTTTCAAGTACCAAACTGATAAAATGATAGATAATAAAAGAGGATTAACTATTTATGTTATTATTGCTCATAACTTAGATTTTCTTTTCTGAATGTTATTTATATATGTTCATCATAACTACTGTCTATAGTATTCAAGTTAGTTAAATAATTGTTGAGATCATTTGTTTATACACTGTTCTTTGAAAAAAAAGGATCACTGAAATTTTCTGGTTCATTTAATAAATATAGTGTTATTTATTTATTTGTTTGTTTGTTTATTTTTAATTTATTTCTATTTGTATTTTTCTAAATTGAAGAAATGATTTAAAATTTTCCCCCTGTCTACATCCCCCCTGTCCCTCCTCTGGTCCATTGTCCATGTTCATTAGTCAGTGTTTGTTTCTCATGTTTATTTGTTGCTTTTAGGTTTATATTCCACATATAAGTGATATTATGTAATTTTCAACTTTTTCTGTCTGGCTTATTTCGTTTAGTATGATTATTTCAAGGTCCATTCATGTTGTTGCAAATGGCGTATTTCATCTTTTCCTATGGCTGAGTAATATTGCATTGTATATAAATACCTAGCAATACATCTAATGAAACATGTGAAGGAACTATATAATGAAAACTATAAGACCCTATTAAAAGAAATCAAAGAAGATACAAAGAAATGGAAAGATATTCCTTGTTCTTGGATTAGAAGAATCAACATAGTTAAAATGACCATATTACCTAAAGCATTATACAGATGTAATGCAACCCCCATCAAAATCTCATCAGCATTTTTTAAAGAAATAGAACAAAAAAACATCAGATTTGTATGGAGGCACAAAAGACCCAAATTGTCAAAGTCATACTGAGAAAAAAGAACGAGGCTGGAGGCATCACTCTGCCCAACTTCAAATTATACTACAAAGTCAAAAATGCATGGTATTGGCAGCAAAACAGACACGCAAACCAGTTGAACAGAATCAAGAGTCCAAAAGTAAATCCATATTTATATCGACAAATAATTTTCAACAAAATGTCAAAAACATACAGTGGAAAAAGGAAAGCCTCTTCAAAAAATGGTGCTGGGAAAACTAGAAAGCCACCTGCAAAAGAATGAAACTAGCCTATTGTCTCACCACACACCAAATTTAACTCAAAATTGAATAAGGACCTGAATATAAGACCTGAAACAATAAAATGCATAGGAGAAAACATAGAAACTAAACTGAAGGACCTTGGACTTAAATAATATTTTATGAATTTGACCTCAAAGGCAAGGGAAGCAGAAGCTAAAAATAAATTAATGGGACTACATGGAACTAAAAAACTTCTGCTCAGCAAAAGAAACCATCAACAAGGTAAAGAGACAGCAATCCAAATGGAAAAATATATTTGCAAGCAACGCCTCCAATACAGTCCTAATATCCAAAATATACAAAGAACTCATACAACTCAATAACAACAACAATAACAAAAATGATCCAATCAAAAAATGTGCAGAGAACCTGAACAGACACTTCTTCCTAGAGAACATAGGAATGGCCAACAAATATATAAAAAGATGATCAATATCGCCAGCTATTAGGGAAATGCAAATCAAAACCACAATGAGATACCATCTCACACCTGTTAGAACAGCTATAATCAACAGGACATGTAATAAAAATGCTGAAGAGGATGCAGAGAAAAAGAAACCCATACACTGTTGATGGGACTGCAAATTGGAACAGCCACTATGGAAAACAGTATGGAGGTTCCTCAAAAAACTAAGAATTGATCTACTATATAATCCAGTAATTCCTCTACTGGGTATTTACCCCAAAGACTTGAAAACTCATATCCAAAAAGATATTTGCACATTGATGTTTATAGCAGCATTATTCATAGTAGCCAGAACATGGAAGCAACCGAAAGGTTTTATGATAGATGATTGGCTAAAGAAGTAGTGTTATTTTTTAAAAAAATTCTCATTCCAACATGATTTCAATTTAAATTAAAAAGATATCCAAATTGGCACAGATTGGTTATGCTGATTCAAGTTCTTAAAATTACAAATACAGTAGTTATAGAAAAAGTGCTTAACATTCATTATTGACTTTCTGAAGGGCAAAAACCAAAAAACAAAATCATCATTGGTACATGCATAGAGTCCCATGCCCCATCTAGCCAACAGATAGCTCTGTGAGTTGAGGCTGGTCCCAAACCCTGACACAGAAGTCTCCTGGTCAAGCAACCGTGCTGGGATAAAGCATTCTCATTCTGCATAAAGCTCAAAAGCCATTTGAGGAGACAAAGCCCATCAGGGACATAAAAACTATCACAACTTAATATCTGATTTTTATTTAACTCAACCTGCATACCTCTACAAATAGGTGTTGAAGATAAAACATTAAAATAAAATATACATGCTCTCAGGCATGACACTTACAGTTTTTCTTATCCATTCCTTTCTGTGCCTGTTAAAGAGAAAATGTAAGATTATATTTTAATAGTTTGCCTTGATTATGTTTAATCTATAAGGGATAAAAATATTCTATTAATTTTGTTTATATTGAATAATACATAGCCAAATATATTTTAATTAAATAAACCAAAATAATAGTTTTAAATATTAAAATTTTATGGGCTTTCCAAAATTCAAGAACCATTTATCTTTGTTCAGAATAAGCAACTGGCAAGGCACAGAAACCCTAAAATAAAATTTGGAAAATATGTTATAAAATCTTCCTTTCACAGAAATATTTCCTAAACTACACTGGATTGAGAATTAAAATCAAGATAAGCAATAATTGGTCCAAGTGAGTTCAGGTTAACAAAAAATGTAATTATATATTTTAGTTGTTTAACACATACTACACATAATAATCACTATTTAACTAGACAATATTTATATCTATAAAATTATTCTTTATAACCTTTGACTCTAAAGTTTAAAGACAGAGATGGCTGTTAAGAATAAATAAAATTAAAGTATTTCTCTTGATTATTTTAGTTCTTGGTTAAGATTATTATTATTTCTTGATTTTAAATAGCTTCTATAATTTACTCATTGACCTATTAAATAAATAAAACATAAGATAACATTTCAGATCAGATTCCTTTGAAATATTATTATGCATTAATGTAAATATTTATAGAAGCACTTTTGATGAACCTTGTTCTCTGCGTAATATATCACCTCTTTTACCAAGCTAAAAATCACCACCATTAATTTATGTAAAATTCTATTTTCTCTTTTCTACTGGACTTCTCGAGCAAATAATTTCAAATAGTTTTATTATAATATTTTAAAAATCATTTTACGATATATTTGCCATTTTCATTTTAACCATGATGCAACACTCTGTGATATGCTATTTCTGAAGTGCCATTTGGATATTCCTAAGCATTTCTCTTGAGTTCATCTTGGGGAAGATATGTTTATATTGTTGTACAGATACCCAGCTAGCCAAGTTCAAGTCACTGAAAATCACTACTTTGAAAATATAATCCTATGAGCATCCTTTCCTCTCTGTGTTCTCACTAAACTCTTTTAAATTCTCTATTTCTTTCTAAAGGATAACAGACCCAAAGAAAGGACGTGATGAGCATTAGTGTGTATCATGCATTCATGGTACTTTCTGCACAAGTCCTCGATTACCAGATAAATATTGGTTCCTGTCTTTTCTGAGTATCTTTCATCCTCCGCAGTATAAATCTATGTTAAGGTTTAGAGCGCTGCAATTGAATAGCATAAATCTACTCATTATATCATTTAAGCTTTGACTTCTCATTGTTGCCTGTGGAAAAGAAGGCCTTTTTCTACTCTGCCATCTACATTTAAAATCTAGAAATATGACCAGATGTTCTCATCAAGCATTAAATGAATACCATACATGTATATCATTTCTTTCTTACACATAATATGCTCTGCAATTTTAGTTTTAATTAAATATGGATTTTCTTACTTAGCTCATTCTCCAGATAGCTACACTCACTGTAATAATATTCTTAGTATTCTCTGGTGCCAGTGAATTTTTATAGAGTCAATGTCTCACTGTGAAACCTCAGCTAGAAACGCACGACAGTTATGATCTCTTCACAGAAAGTGAGAGCTCCTAAAATAAAACGTTCCCTTCATCACTGAGCCCTTTAAGGATTATTGGCATGGGGAAAATTCATAAAATTTATAAAAAGCATATATTACGATTCAGATCAAAGGAGAATATTTGTCCATCTCCTTGTAGGTATTTTAAAAAACATGTTCTAGTATGAACATAATGACATAAAAGTTGTTCAGGCTTCAGTGTGAGCCTGAAAAATACAGAATGAAGAAACTCCTAGTTCCTTGAGACACCTCTAGTCGCTCATTTTTTTTCATAAAGTTATTACAGAGCATCAATCACATGCCTGGCACACTGCTGAGACTTGGGTTATAAAATTAGAGGTCTCTTGTACTGCCCTCTAGTAGGCAAACAGGAAAAACAAATAAGCAAAGTTACTACAGTAAAGGTATATGCAAAGTATTACAGAAGGTTCACAGAGGTGGTTCTGACTGAACTGGTGTTGAAAAAACACTTTGACTTCTGCCACATGGATAAGCCTAACAAGAGAAAACAGACATTTACATCCAGAGGAAAGAGAAAATCTAGCAGCCAGTGTTCATGGTTAAAAGCAGATTTGGGGGCCTCATTTTCTAGGTTCAAATACAACTCCACAACGAGGAAGCATTACGTTAGCTCTTTATGCCTTGGTCTCTTCACTTGTTAACTAGAAACTACCTCATAGGATTATTATGAGGATAACATGAGTCAACATATGTGAAGTGTTCAGAGCAGTGACTGTGATAAGTGTTTGCTAAATATAATCAGCAAAGTTCAAGTTTTCTAAAATATAAAATTAAATTAAAAAATTGATGAGGTAGGGTGGTCACATAGTAACCATTTTAAATGCTTTTACAAAGGCATCTAGACTCGATATTTTGAACAGAGGAGTGATGCAGTAAAGATGGTTCAAATTCTTTTTCGCTTCTCCCATTTGAGAAGTGAAGGCCACTAAATCCGCTCCTTTTGAATCCAGGCCAAGCAACACTGGTGAAGAAAACAGGACAGAAAGGGTATATAAACATATACAGGGTGTAAGGGATCCAAAAGAAACAGCATCTCCATGAATATATCCCAGGGAGACTGACAGTGTCTCAAATGTCTGCATACAGCATGGCATCAGAGCAAAAGAATATTTATTTCTGAAAGATGTGTCAAGGTCAACAGGAGAACTGCACATCTAGAAGTGGCAACAGCAGCTATGGTTCCTATTTCCCTCTCTGAGAGGAATGTGACACATCACAGAAGGAGTTGAGAGATGTAATTGTCTGTGCCCAGGAGAGCAGGACAGAGGTGGCCTGGTATGAACAGTATGGCGAAGCATCCTGATAGGAGCAGCCACCTCTGTGAATGTTGGAAACGAGATGTTGGAAACCAGCGACATCTCAGCAGAGGCCAGCAGGAGCGGGATGGGTAGGAGAGGACCAGTAAGACAACCTTTCTCCATAACGCCAGGTTGATAAGAAGTCCTTACCCTCTGCCCCAGAACTTTATATTATATATAAATCCTTCTTCACTAGTCAGATTTGGATCATTTATGATGATGATGCTTCTCAGGTCTGTCTGTCTCAGTTAAATCTCTCGCGTGATCTTTAAACCAGTATACATAACTATTATGTTCTGTTACTACTTGGAACTCACAGAGGCACCTTAAATACAGAATATCAAAAATAACCCATTATTACACCTTAAAACATGCTCACCTCTGGTCCATACACTGTGTTAGTGAGTGAAAAAATCATCCAAACATTTGCCCAAAGCAAGATTTTTGGAGAACAAGGATTCCTACTTTCTTTTATCAAATATCTCTTCTATGGCTTTCTAACATTTGGCCCTCCAATTTTCAAACAAGGCATTGCTAACACTGTGCCACCTTAACCCTAAAGTCCTTCTAGAAACTTTTCAGAGGTAAAAGTTGTGGAATGTGTGAAAGATGCATGTTGGTGCTTTTCAGACAGTTGCTACATAGAAAACATAATCTGACGAAAGTGATTTTGGAAGAGAATCTAAATTAAACCAAATGTAAAAGGGTCCACATTAGTGTGTATGTAAATGGGGCAAAAGTGATGTGGATCTTTTATTTGAGACAAAAAGGAAAAAAAAGCAAAACATTTCTGAACTTATTGGGAAATTGCCAGAATAGTGGTATTAGAGAAAAAGCTGAGTTTATATAAAATGAAGCAAAAGTCCCCCCCCCAAAAAAAAAACTTAAAAATAATTCTTGGACAATAAAACTGGGTTTTCAAATCAAGAAATAAATCAAATGTAAAAAAAAATTAATTCTCATTTTAAAAAGATAAATGTATCATATGATTTATCTTTACTTTTAAAAATTGTTTTTAAAATTATTTTTGAGTGCATTGTTTGAAATTTAGTTATCACTGTTTTTAAAGGTTATATAGAGATTTGGGTAAAAAGTTGTTATTGGGCCAGATAGAGACTTATCAAGGTGATCACTTTGTAAGGAGAATAAGTGTCTAATTACTATGCTACATACCTGAAACTAATAAAATATTGTATATCAACTATAATTAGAAAATTAAAAAAAATTTAAATGTTACATTCTAAAATCTAATATCTTGGGACCTAGTCCCTGCCATCTGGTGTCAGTGGAAGCAACTGCAATGGCAGCTACATAGATGAATATTTCACCTCCTAAAAGTTGAAAAGTCTCTTTGCAAGGAGACAAATTTGACATTAAATATTCTACCATACTCAGAAGTATTATGAGATTAAGCAAAGGCAGATACTTTATTTTTCAGTAGTGCTCTACAACAAGGCACCAGCTCAATGAAGTAATATATGTTACTGAAAGGTGGTGGCACAGTAAATCCTACTTCATTGCCAATAAACTGAAGATCAAAACAATCAACCAAGCTCTACCGGTAATAAATTGAAAGTCAGTGGAGCACAAAATGTATTACTGTTAGAATTAATTTTGGCACAAAATAAGTTGTTGAGTTTTTCCCTTCTCTTAAAACAAATCGACCCTAAACAAATAGTTAACAGACTGTTGAAAGGTAAATTCAATGTGCTCATGGTTTTCCGATGACATTTTATATTTGATTTTTGAGCACGATATAATCATTAGGACTCCATTTTACATGTATTTTGAAAAAATTTTCACAATAGTTTCATGATTAAATTGCAACTTACTAAGTCTTTTAGATGGGATACACATTTACCAAAAGGTTCTTAGGGGCGAGCAGTCAGTCCAATTATAATTATAATAAGTTGAGTTAATACTTTTTGGACTTAAGTGACTTAAAACTCAATACCAAAATTGGCATATGTCACAGGAAGTTGTTTAGACGAGAACTAATAGACATACAATATGGTACCATGTGAAGGAAACTGACTTGTTTTAAAGGCGTTCTGGAAGAATAGCCGTGAGAAAGCTGAGCCCACACATGGTGGTGAATCTGAAGATTCTGGATGTACCTGGTATTGCAGAGATGAGGCAGGTTCATGGCTGCCCTGCTGCAGGGGATCACCATACTTCACTCCTATTCCCTTTTTCTCCTGCTCACTTTAGGCTAGCATTTGAGAAGTGTCATTTTTAAGAATTTTCCACTGTGTAATTGTAACAATAGGAACTGGCTGTGTAGCCATTGATGAGGAGGGAATCCATCTATATCTACGTGATAATTTTCTCCAATATCTAAAATAATAGATGTTTTTATCTATTAAGCTTTAAGTTAACAAAGTTGTTATCTATTGAGTTTTAAGTCAACAAAGTTGCAAGACAGATATTTATTATTAATATAATTTATGAAGACTGATCAAATAAAGAAGGTATTTTTCTGTAATTTTGTTCTGACATGGTTTGAACAATCTCTTTTTCAAAGGTTTATGCAACAGTAGAGATTTCAAAGTACATAACTCAGTTCTTCATTGACCCAAGTTCCGTAGGTCCATAAAAATCACATAAGACCATGGTTAAGGTTCATAAACACATCATAGGAGTTATAAATTGTTTTTGTGCATCTCACTATACCCAATAGAAGAATCATGAGTCTCTCACAGATTATTGTATATTACACTGACTGAGCTAGACTCTAATTTAACAATCAGTACAAAAGAGAGCCTTCAGCAAACAGTGAAAGTGTATTTAATTTTTCTTATTGCATCACTTTGGGAAATTAAGACTGTCATTCAAAAGTTCTTAAATATTGTACTAAGAAGATTTACTATAGAAATGCATAGATTTTTAGAATAGAAAGAATGAGAGCTAACTAACTTCCTCAAAATTATCTAATGGCAGAATCAGAATTTTGCCTCAAATCTCCTAAATCTGCAAAGTTTCTTTTAGCTACAAAACATCTCTTATGCAGTAAACTTAATTCTGAGAATATCTTAACCCTTTACTAGTTCTTGCTTTTTTGTAACAGATATTAATAACAGACATAGTTTGATTTCAAACTCATATTTTTTCTCATCATTTAAAGCTGAACTAGTCTTTGTATATTCATCAACACAGAGATTACTGCTATTATGTAAATCCATTTAAAATCATTTATGATTTCATTTCTTCATATCTATCAAGGTAAAGGTGCTCCTTAATCCATGTGGGAGTTGACTTACATAGTTGCATAAAAAAGGAATTTAGTACCAAAAACATTATCCTTGTTAGAGATAGAAAGCAAGGTTTATTTACATATTGATAATGGGTACCACAATCAGTCATAAATAATCTTTACCAACAGTATTCTATAAAGAAAATAGTAGTCTTGGTTTTCCTCAGAATCTCAATGTTCTGGCCCAATAAAGTATGTAAAATTTATCTGTTCCTACAAGGTAATAATAATTAATAAGGAGTTTTGTTGAGCTGATAAAATGACCTTTAAGAATGAATCCACACTCTCCAGCTGGTAATGATGATGATAATAATAGCTATCTATGATAAGATGAATTTACCATGATAATATGTAGATGAGATTCCCTATGTTTAGCTAGGTATAATTTTAAAGTAATCACTTTGACCCATTAATAAACAAATATCCAGAAATCATATAAAAATATTACTACTAATTAATAATTACTAATAAATACTGGTGGGTATAATTGTTGATATGTATTGTAGATATTTTACAGTGTTTTTGAATCATCTACTTTGAACAAAATAGGAGACATTAAAATATACATAAAATATGCTTTTCAGTATTTAGTAATTTTTATTTTTGCATTTGAGCCTTTCTTAAACTGTAAATGTTTTAAGGGGAGTGAAATTTGGTGAAATGAGAATAAGAATTTTGAAAAATCATAATGGTAATAGGGCATTAAAAGAAAGATCAAATTGATTACTATTGAAATGAAAGCCCCAAAAGCATAAAGTTGAACAAAGAATTTAAAAGGATGAAGAAAAAGATTAGAAATGAGATAAGGAGCAAAATGTGAAAGGTTAATCAAATGAAATACTTGATTTGATTAACCAAAAAGATATAATCGATTTGGAAGCACACAACATGAAAAAACAGTGTTATAACTATGAATGTTGCAATGAATTTGTATCCTGTTCTCTTGGCACATGTACTTTGCTTTTCTATCTGACAAAACAGTATCATCATATTCTACTGGCCATCAACAAATCTCCTTGACAGATTCTACTTGTGCATTTCCAAGCCTGCATTTGATCACTTTGCTCTTTCAAGAATATGAATGTCACAATCCTTAATGTCATGGCTGAACAAAGAGCAAATATGCTTACAAGAAAACCTAAATCATTAAATTCCTAAAATTTTATAAGTGCCCACTCAAATCTTCCATCATGATATACATTACCTCAAGTACAGCTGATAATAAACATCTTATACTAATTACAGGTATAACTGTATACAATTATAAATAATATTCTTTGGCATATTGAGAACATATTTTGATTCCTCCTTACCTAAGATCTATTGATAGGATATGATAGCATATTTTAACAAATGTAGTCATGGAAGAATTCTTCATTCTCCAAATGCTTTCTCCATGGTTTGGTAGACCTCCTTGATTGTATTTTACTACAGCGAGGTCCAATGATATAATGTATTTTTTCTTTACTGTCATTATTTGCAAGAATCACTTAGTCATGTCATTTGTCATTGCTGTGCATGCTGTGAATGCTACATTATTAGGCATGGTTTTTAATAAATTGTTTTTATGAGTTCTGTTCCTATCCAATAAGTGGTGAAAATGTTGACTCCCTTTATTAATCATTAAGGCACTGATTGTTTCTCTCCTTTCATAATATTTTAAGTTTTTATGTATGTGCTATTAATGCTCTATCATCATCATTCTTGTCTGATAAAGAGCATGCATCAACCTTGTTTCCTATCTTGAAATTTTAAAGTGCAGATTTATTACTGGATTCTCTCAATAGAAAGAGTCATTATCTAAGATCTCAGCTAAAATCAGATCTCTGAGTTGTTACTTGGAATTATACTTGCATGATATAACATTTCACTGGTGACAGTATTTCAGGCATCATTATTATATTATTTCATACCCAACATCATGCAGTTTCCATTTGGATATATCCTCTCACTCAATTTTTAATAGGGTATCTTTTAGCTTAGACAAGCATGGTTTATATTCTGGTAGCCACAGGATTTCTTGGAAGCATACAGAATACGCATCTGAAAATGAAATTAATTGATTCTGTTATTATGTATCTCGTCCACTGGATATGTATACATGAACACTTCACACACACACATGCACACGTGCACACATATGCACACCCCACACATACTTATTCACATTTGGGAGGAGAAAAAAATATGTATAAACAATTTAAAAACTGAGCATTATCATCTTAAATGATAAATTCACTGAGGACAACTAAAACACAGTGATTCAATAAAGAGAGCTTGGATGGAAAGTAATTTAAAGTAAATTGTAAAGAAGGCTCTTTTGGGTAAGGTGCCATATTGTTAAGAGTGATACACTACAGAAAAGCCATTAAGACAAAAATCTGATGGCAGAGCATTTCAGATTAAATGAACAAACAAGTTATAAATGAAAATGTGAATGTAAATAAATATTTAATCAAGTAATTAAATCAGTGTAACACAAATAATCCAAAGTAGAACTTCTTTCAACTCTTTGGTACTTAATCCCTTTTACAAGGAACTTATCTTTCAACCTATCTGGAAATATTTTGTGAATCTATGCTACACCTAATATTGTAGAGGTAACTTAGCTCACAATGTATAGATGAGAGTCTGTTCTCTGATTTCTGATTTTGGCTTCAAAGCTTGGGCTGTCCCCATCTTTGCATACTTATATTGGTGTGACTATAATGTTACCATTTCTCTACCATCTCTTCCAAGTTGCACTAAACCATGTGTGTCCCTGGGGACACTCACAGCTGAAGAACTTTGCAGGTCGTATACTTTTAGCCTCTTGCAATCACCACTGTATCAGACAATCTGTTGCATCCTCTTGCATCCACCTTGTTACAAGAAAACTGCAGACCAACAGATTTTACAGAATAAGAAACAAAACTCTAATTTTTGCAACTACATATATGTAATAAACAAGTAAAGTACATCCTGATCAAGTGAGAATCACCTAACAAGTGAAGGTTTCTATCATATTTAAAAATATATGTACTTCATTATGTCAACATGGGAGGGGGATGAATATCCAAAAGAAACAGAAAAAGTATTTGAAAAAATTGACCATTATTTATGATAGAAATTTTCAGTAAACAAACAGTGGAGGGAAACTTTTTCAAATTGATAAGGCACATCTACAAAACTAGGTTATATCACATTTAATGGTTAAAGACTGAATATTTTCCCCAAAGATCTGGAAGAAGGGAAGGATGTTTGTTTTTCACCTATTTCATTCAGCATTATTGTGGAGATTCCATTCAGTGCAATAAAGAAAGTAAAAGAAATAAAAAATATACATATCATAAAGAAAGAAAGAAAAACATATGGATTTTGGGGATATCTAACATGATCCTTTATTTACAAAAATCCTTAAAAATCTAAAAATAATTATTAGAACTAAGTGAATCTAGCAAAATCACAAGATACCAGATCAATGTATATAAATTGTATTTATATATACTAGCAGTAAACAATAGAAATAAAACTAAAACAAACAAAATTTACATCACCATTAATAAAATAAAACAGAGACAAGTAAGAACAGAATTACATGCTGCAAACTACAAAAACTCTCATTATAGATTTAAAAAAGACCTAAAAAAAGTTGAAATACATACCATGTTTATGGGTTTAAGTAAAGATTTCTTATATAGAGATAACTATTTTTAATCAGTGTAATGGAAATAATCAAAGTTAAAACTCCTGGTCTTTGTAAGACATGGTTAAGAATATGTAAAGGATCCACAGATTGAGTGAAATATTGTTAAAATACCTAACTGGTTTAGGACTTGTAACCAGACTGTATAACAAACTCCTACAACCAGTAATATGAAGACAGACTTCAATTAAAAAGGAAAACTTTTTTTTTAACAAATACCTCATTAAAGAATGCTAGAGACGGCAAACAAATTTATGAAAAGATAACTGATAGCATTGTTGTTGGGGAAATACTAATTAGAACTACAATGCAATGCTTCCATACACCTAGAATGGCTAAATTTTAAAATAAGGTTGACAATATCAAGTTTAGCAACTGGAACCTTCATGCCTAGCTAGTAAAAATTTTAAATGGGATAATCACCTTAAAAATTGGTTTGCAGTTTCATACAAAGTTGGATATAAACGCACCATAAAATCTAGTGGGTCCATCCCTTTTTACCCAAGATAAAGAAAAATGAATATCCATACAAAGAGCTCTATGTAAATATTTTTAGCAGCTCCTCTCATAGTAGTGGTAAAAGTGGTGAAAATCTGAAGGTCCATCAACTGGTGAATGACTAAGCAGACTATGATATATAATTCACACAGTGGAATACTACTTAGAAATAAGATGAAACAAACTACTGATACATCCACAATAAGGATGACTCAAATGCACTATGCTAAGTGAAAAAAGTCAGACATCAGAGGCTATATGTTGTATCATTCTATTTATATGAGATTCTATAAGAGGCAAATATACAGGGACAAAAATCTGATCAATGGTTGCCAGGGGCAAGTATTAGGGAAAGGGATTTACTAAGAAATAACCTGAGCAGATTTTTTTGAGTGATAATAATAATCTATAGCTTGATTCTGGTGGTGGTTACATAACTACATAGATTTGTATTGTGCATTTGTTGTATATTTAAGAAGGGCAAGGTATAAATTATATCTCATTGTTTATACATTTAAAATTGGTGAATTTTATGGTGTACAAATTTTAGCTTAATGAACATGACTCAAAGGAGATGAATGAGAGAAGGAGGTGGAGATGGAGTAAGATGTAGAGGAGGGGAAGAAAAAATAAGAGAAAAATTAATAAATACTGAAGATGAAAATATAGGATCCAACATGTGGTTAATAGGTGTTCTTGAAGAAGGAAACCAAAGCAGGAAAATTAAATTTATGCTAAACCTTATACTTCAAGAGAACTTTCAAAATTAATAAGATAACATATTGAAAGTCATAATATATACCTGAAAATACCAAATCAGAACAACTATTACCAGGAAATATGGTGGTAAAATTACTGGATTTTAAAAAAATATATAATTTGTACATATACAAAAAATAGTACATGATGTAATACAAAGAAAATAGTTGGTCTTAAGAATTTTGCTAGAGTGTAATCTTTATATAACATCACTAGACGATGAGCATTAAACTTATAGTTATAAAATTAAGACTACATAAGGAATTAAAAAACCATAATGGGTACATATTCTGAAAATGTGGATATAATACAACTATAAAAATGAATGGGGAACATGGAGAGCATATGCAAAAATAATCATTTTAACTCTTGTCAGTAATTCTATTGGGAATAGTAATGTTAAGTTTTATAATTCTAAGATAGTTATTTGTGTAAATGAGTTAAGCAAATCAATAACTATAGAACCTTCTATTTATATTATCCCTTCTTTCCATTAAATCATAATTCTCAATACAAAAAAATGGAGAAGAATATGGAATAATAAAGCGAGTAAACAAAAATCCTGTAGTTCTGACTGTAAACAAGTTGTCAAATGAAATTTAGGTATTTTAACATAAATAAAATATGTATAATATAATATATAAAATATATAGATATAACTTCTTTATATATCTATAGATCAATGTATTGTTTTATCATATATAATATATATTATTGATCCTATCTCTCTCTAACTAAGGCTACATTTGACATGGGACACACATAAAGGGGGTTCTGAGATTGCCAGTGAATTCCCATCTCTTTATCTTGTTACAAGGGTGTTTGTCTTATAGTAACTTATAAAACTATGCATTGTTCTTTTTAATTTACTATATCTGTGTATTATTATCATTTCTGAATTTATTTATTTATTTATTTATTTATTTATTTATTTATTTATTTATTTATTATTTTATGGTGACATTGGTTAACGAAATCCAGTAAGTTTCAGATGTACAATTTAACAGTAAGGCCTATGTATATATTGCATTGTGTGTTCACCTCCCATGGTTAAATTTCTTTCTGTCACCACATATTTGACCCCTTTTGCCCCATTTATGTATTATTTTTTAGTAGAGGGGATAGAAATGTCTAAAGGTATTTCCACCATAATATATTAGCCATAATAACAATTAGTTTTTCCAATATTTTGATTAATCGATTATCCCATTCTGACTCCATATTAAATAGAGTCCATAAGATCAAGCTCTGAGCTTCATGTCACAGAATATATGCATATATATGTATCTACACTTAAAGGAATACATTTGAGTAGGATTGCCAGATATAATGCCAAAGTGTCACACTGAAACTAACTAATGGCAAACCAAAAAGACACCGTAAATTCCAAGCATATTTTTCTTCATATATTGAGAAATAAATATTTTTAAGAAACAATAACTCAATACCTATCTAATCTTGGTTGCTTAATCCTTTTTCTGTGAATCCTAAGAAAGAATTAAAACTCCATTTTCTTCTCTTTCTTCAGTGGTCTAATATTCATTGAACATTAGCCAGCAAATAAGTTTAAAAATTAGAAAACTATCCAACTTCAAAAGCAAACTAAAACCAAAGAAATACAAAAATGGATTGTGCCTAACAAGTCTGAACCTCTACTGAGAGCCCATAATGAAAACTGATTTTAGCTATCAGCTCCTTTAAACAGAAGCTACAGTACATATAATCATATACCAAACTTCCTTTTGAATTTATTTTTGCTAAGTATAATGTGTTTTACTGCAAACTATACGAGCATAACAATGGGCTCAAAATGAAAGTACTATTTTACAGTGATATGTACCTATAATAATGTTCAATATAAAATGTGTAAAATATTCAATGCTGTGATTTGTTTGGATAATGGTAAGCACTCTTATAGCAATAAAATATAGGTTTAGAATGAACAATTCTAGTAATTTGCCTTCTAGATTTACAGATCCTGGAAAACATTCCTTGCTCTAATAAGTCTTGCTAATATTAAGTCTGAGAGGCTCTTGCTTCAGAATAGAAATTGTCTCACACTCTTACATTAGAATCAATCGTGCAATAGATCAAATAGACATAGTACTCAATTCATAAAAGATTTCTAAGTATGTATCACAATAGATTGAATTGTGGGGAATGAATTATAAAAAAAATTCAAATTACAACACTAAAATACGTATTTCTTATCTCAAATTATTTTTATACTAAACTAGTAACTCATTCGTACCTTGTTAAAAAGAGAAAAAAAGAGCTGTCAGTGTTTCATAGCTACCATTTCCTTAAGGGATTAAATTTAGTGCTAAAAAGCTGGTTTGCTAAAATTTCTAATTTAAACATTTCAACAATCATAGTTGCTAGCATAACATTGCCTTTTACTGTTGCTATCTGCAATGTTAATCACAATTCTGGGACCCTTAACAGTTTAACACGCCAAGTTTTATCAGTCTGTGAAGTAATTGAGGATGGCAGCAAAAAGATTTTCTCAGAAAGCACTTAGTGATGAATGGGAATTTTTGAAAATCGTTATGAAACTTAACATGTATCTCTCCTGAAATATGAGCATATATATGAAAAACGTAGACATATATAATATTTAGATTTTATGACATAATATGAAAAGTACTGTTTTAATATATTTCCCCACAACCCAATCAATCAACAGCAATGATAATGTGCTCTCTCTTTAGAAGTTATAATAAAAGTGAATCCTCAATTTTGGTACCTTTGTGTTTTCCAAGTATCAATTTACCTTCATATATTTTCAAAGAAAGGTAAAACACACACATGTAGGGTTTATCTATATAGAGACATCTTAAACAGCTGCTAGAACTGGATATATCTTTTTATTGACTCAATAACTTTAGCTTTACTTGATGGGATTTTATTATAAATTTACATGTAGAAAAAGGTCATTTAAAGTCTCATAATCTAGTCTTTAGAGATACTGTCTACAAGTTCTGAAGTCCATTAGTAAAACTGAGGGAAACACTGAAGTGAGAACTGGAGAAGTAGATTTCTCTAGGTGGTGTTCATATATAAAATACACAGTCCCAATGAATGAAAACAGCCACAAGCACTGCATATCAGTGAGGAAGACGATGAGTTAAAGAAAAGTTTGAATGGAGAGAAATGTACATAGACTATTGTTTCTCCCAAGGTCAAAGATTTGTTCAAAACTTGACTCTGAAAAACTCCAGTTTACGAAGGATTTGGGGGGAAAGAAAAAGAAACAATTTTTCATTTTGGGAAAAACAAAACAAAACACAACACAGTTTGGCAAATAAAGGAGATGGCAAAGATAAAGTAAAAAAAAATCATATCTAAATGCCCCAAAGTCTTGCTATAACGTGACCTATTATGAGAGGAATTTCTTTCTGAGGCATTTCTATCTCCCACTCCTTCCAAGGGAATTCATTAGCGTAAGCAGCGAAAAAATCTAGTTGTAACATTTGTTTCACCTATAACGGGGTAACGTGGTGTTGACCATGTTGTAAACTCCAGAGTCTTTTTTAAAAAAGAGAATGTAAGAATAGAGACATTTGTAAAATTATAGTCAAAAGAAGTATTTATAAGATCACCATATAAGATTCATTTGTTCATCAATTTGTTCCTTACCCACTAGTAAGGAACATTTTTACTTGTTACACATAGTTTAACAAGTAAAACATCACACATTTTTACTTGTTACACGTAGTTTGCAAAAATATAAACGAAATAAAACTCTACTGCAGATTCTTAATGAAGGCATCTCTATTAACAAAGTTAAATAGAAAATGAGGATAATGATCTACGGAACTAATTTTCTCAATTATGCTCAATCTTCAATGAAAGAGATGAATTTAGCATGTGTGAGGTAAGCTATCTTTCCAAAATTATGTAGAATTAACAAAACTATTTTATTACTAAAAATCCTAATTTCAAATGCTTAATATCTAAGATGCACATAGGAATAGAACACAAGAAGAACGTATTATCACCACGCAGGTGATCTGAAGTAAGAAGTTACCACCTATTTACATTGCTAGAAACAAAGACAAAAGCACACGTGGGTTATGAAGATGACTTGCCGAAATCCATAAACAAAGAAATAGTTAGTAGTAAAAATGTAATTTTTCCATTGTTTTATTATGGACTCAATATCAGAGGTTGTGAAATCTTTCTGGATGACAGTTTCTCGGACTGACCACGAGCTGACTCAGTAGTACCTTTCTCTCTATTACTCCATCCTCCTGAGTTTTAGAACTAATTCAGG
>PVKZ01001598.1:0-135662 GCA_004027375.1 Macroglossus sobrinus
ACTTGAAATGGCACAGGCCGTGACCACTCAGAACGACGCTGGCTGCGATTCCAGGTCTGGCCGGACGGGCTCGCAGCAGCCGGACAGCAGCCCTGCCGGGAACAACCTGTGCTGCCCAGAACCCTGCGCCGTCCCCACCTCCAACGTTAACATGCAAAACCCAGTCCTCTGATCCCATCCTCTCATTCCCAGTGGCGGTTTCGTGGCACACGTCAACGTCCGGTTGAATCCATAGGCAATCCCTTTCTCTCCATGGCCAGGCTTGCAAAAGGCCGTCCGTCTTGATGAGGCATGCTCACCACTGCCTGGATTTGGAAATCTGGGAATCCCTCTGTCCATACGTCCCTCCTTCTCCTGGAGTCCCCCCAGCAGAGCACGTGTCTCCATGTTGTGCTGTATGACGACCTGGAAGCTTTGCAAATGATAACTCTAGGTTCTGATTGAACCGAAAGTGCTGTCCAGGAGTGTGTGAGTCACACATGAAAAGATTGATTGTGTCACCCGTGGAAGGAACAAAACGGCTCTGCTAGAAATGTAAGTTTGTATATGTTCACCCTCATGCACATCGCAGCACACTGTTCTGGTGAATGTCACTGTGAAAGACACTGCCACCTCCATTCTTCCTGTACCGAGACGTGCCTGTGTTAGACATACACGCTTGATGAGGGCAAATGTTCTATGAAATACAGAGCACTATACAAAACAAAATATGGCACTGGTATGCATGTAAATAGCAGGAAAAGTTGTTTATTGCATAATGATTTGAAAGGCAATTCTAAAACAATAATTTCACTGCATCTTAAATGTTTTTGTTACTGGAGAAGTGAACCAAATCTTTAATAAGGTATGTTTGAAAAATACGTGGATACCTGCAAAGTGCCCATACTCAAAAGAGCTATTAGCTAGGAAGAGGGAAGGAAAGCATAGGAAGTGTGAAGAGCTTTTCTTTGGGCAGAATGTGACATGCTCAGTCATGAGGTGAGCCATGTGTGGAGTGAGGGGTCAACTTTTATGCCAGAGTGGCTGTTATCACCTTTCTGACATTTTTGCTCGGTACTATCATTTTTTGAAATGTATAAATTATTTAAGGCCATAAGAATTGCTCAAATGATTTTTTTAAATGTCGAAATTCAATCTTTATAGGAAAAAAAAGAAACCTTTGGTGGAAACATGATGGTTCCAGGGACAAGACACGTCAGGCACGTCACACCTTGGAGACAAAGTGTGAGCAGCAGGTCTCAGTTTCTCTTTCACTGAACTGACCTTCAGATAGCGCCTTTCTGTGTAGAGTTCAGAGACCTTGAGGAAATAATTGAGTGTGAAACATGAGTAAAATAGAAAGATCTTCTCAGGATCAGTACAGGGGTAAAGAAAGATGTAGGGCAAATCACAAGTCCAGTAATTTATAATTGGCTGTACTGGGTTCTACACTGATAATGTGACAAATTTACACTTGGGAAAATCAAATATTCTAAATATTGAGAAACAGAAAACCTTTAATAGTACCATTTTCTTTTCTCCATCAAAATACCTAAATACCTAGTATTGATTTGCAGAGGTTTCTTCAAAAGGATATTCTTCCAACTTGTTAGACCATGGGGGGCAGTGGGGGGAAGCACAGTGCTTTCTTTCTCTCTCTCTGACATGTACACTTGAAGGTCTTTCTTATTGCAAGCTAATTTTTCCATCCATCACGTGGCACTGAAGTCTCTTTCATATTAGGCATAGTAATAAAGGATTAGACTTCTTAGTTTTAGGCATCTCAGGGATAAAAACATAAAATGATGAGCACTGGAGATAATATTTGACTATCAGATATGGATGTAAACATCTGGGAAAGCGTGGGCCAGAGAAATTTTTCTCAAAGAGTACATGGCAAGGGCCATGTATATTGGTACTTATATCCCTGTGCCAGGCACAGTGCTTAGCACAGAACATGTGCCTCTTCAACGGTTGTTGAGTGACAGAATGGTATATGGTCTATGGTTTACCTCTGTCTCACATGCCCTGTGTCTGGACTAATCCTCCAGATTCAGCCAAGGGCTTTGTTCTTAGGGGCCGACGAGGTCTGCTGCCCTTCAGTGACGACTGAATGAGAAAGGACAAGAGGGTAGTTCAAAACAGGAGAGCCCCACACTTACAGTTTTCTACTCTGGGGTCGATAGCTTACCATCATATGGTTTAGAGTGAAGGAATCATAATATTATTAAAAGTGAGAATTATAGAATGACTAGTTATTCTCAATTCCTCATTCCATAGATGGGAATTTGAACCCTGGAGAAGGTATGCAATTTACCCAGAGTCCCAGAAAGCATACGACATTTGAGGCCCGAAGAACTGAGTTGAATCCTATTTCACAAAGTTTCATAAGTTAATTAGCGTCTCTGATCCCCGATTTCCTCAAGTATCAATGGGAACGATAATTGGTGCCCACCTCCTAGGATCGCTGTGCCTCTTGCATCTGCTGGACACTTTCTCTCTGCCCTTCCAGGTCCACTCTCCACCCTTCTCAGCCCTGCTCTCTGTCCTGGGAGGCTGTGTCCCATGGATTAGATCAGTGGTCTACTGGGCCTCAGGAGTTGGGTCTGGCTGAAGGAGAGCCCCAAGGAGAGTTGGGGAGGGAGGGAGGAACGTGAGGGCAGGGTACTTGATCTCCTACCTCCCTCCTTGCTGGTCACCTGGGGCTGGCAGACACTCGTGGTAGAGGTCACGGATCTCAGGATGGCCTTTTCTTCATGAATATTGACCACTCAGTTTCCAGTAGCAACTCCATCTTCTCATCCCTGTAGTTCTGAGGTGGTAGCAGCTCAGTTATTACAAGCCCTGCATTACTGCACTCTCTCCGATGGTCTCCCTGTACCCACTTCTTTGTCAGCTTATTCAATGTGAGTGTACTGTTTCCTGCAGGAAATAGGAGTCCTTGGCTCTGGGCTTGAATCTGTCTCCAATTTGCAGTGTGATGTGGGAGAGTTGGGGAGGGAAGGAGGAACATGAGGGCAGGATGCTTGATCTCCTAGCTCCCTCTCTGCTGGTCACCTGGGGCTGGCAGACTCTCTGGGTGGATGTCACTGACCTCAAGATGGTCTTTTCTTCATGAATATTGACCATTCAAATAGACCACTCATCCCTTTAGGTCAGAGGTGACAGCGGGTCAGTTACAAACCCATATTACTACACTCTCCCTGATGGTCTGCTGTACCCACTTCTTGGTCAACTTATTCCTATTGCTGCATACTGTTTCCTGTTTGCACTCTGACTAATACTATATGCTTAGAGCAAATCCTGGCACATAGTAGATTCTTGGTGCTGCAATTTCTTGCTATTAGTAGTTGTAGTATAATGGGCAGGAGTGACTGAGGTGGAGGTGATCTTGTTTGTATTTTCAAGAGCCACACAATAAATCACACACAAAGACTGTGGGAAGCCTCCCTCTCCCATCCTCCTCAACTGTTTCCTGTCTATTACTCTTCAGTGTTTATGTGGGAGAGGAAAGTGGTTGGTTGACCTCTAAGAACTTGCCCTTTGTGGCCAGAGTAAAGCAAACTCTCAAGCAGATTCCATCCTATATCTGGTGCTATGTGTGATGTTTCAACGTGCCTTCTGTAGCTAAAAAATACAGGATTGTAAAGAAAATCATTGCAAACGCAGTTGAGGGTTATCATTATAACGAAATCAGAATCAGTTTACAACCCACATGTATGGTGGCTCAGAAGATAAGAACTACAAAGGGAAGTAGGAGTCCTTGGCCATGGGCTTGAATCTGTCTCCAACTTGCAGTGTGACATGGAGATTCACTTTGAGTGTGTTCTACAACCTGGTACGATGGAGAAAAATATTCTTGAAAACTTCATCAAAATTGGAAAAGTTCAGTAAAAGTCACCTGTGTCCACTGATGACCTCTCATTTTTTTCTTATACATTTGAGTGTAAAATGTAAGAGAGAATTACTAAAGATCCCAACAGGAGTTACATTATAAAGTTGATTGTAATCTTTTAATTGAAAATCAAATTTATCCCTAAATCTTTCATTTTCTCTAGTGATATTTTAAATTACTCAGTTAATTTTAATGTTTAATTGTTGGCTGCTAATATATAAACATATATTCGAGTTTTGTGTACTCATTTTAGTAGTAGAAGCTTTCTTTTGGGTTGATAGAATTGACTGCATGGACTGTCACATAGTTTTTGAAAAAGGACACTTTTACTTCTCCTTTTCCAATCTGAATTTTTTTTTCTCATTGCACTACACAGAACCAACAGGGAAAAGTTAAGAATCCCCAGCTCCGGGTTCTCAAGTAAGTCAGAGCTTGTAGTATCTTGCATGTAAATGAAACTGGATGCAATCGAGTCCAGCCTTTAAACTGACTGTGATGCTTTTAGCCAATAGACTAACACGGGAGTAGGGCATTAGATTAAGCATTTATTAGAGAATTACAGTTCCCAGACAGGTGGGTGAGCTAGCACGCAAAGGCCTGGTTCACCGAGTATCACAGAAGCACAGATTATGCAGGGAAAAATCAGTCATCATGGAAACTAAGGGAATTGAGGCATGGGTGTTACTGACTGGATGATGAAAGAGGGATGAGGTAATGGATCATCCTGTCTGCTTCCAGAATCAGCCATGATACCATCCCATCTGATCCCGTGACTGCTGGGTTCCGCCTTGATAGGCCTGGAGCTGAAACACATCTAAAACCAAGATGTTACCCTTAGTCTAAAGTTCAACTGAATCCTGTTGTCCTTAGGATTATAGACCTGAGGCTCAGTTAATCTTACGTCCTAAGGCTTAATGACTAAAGGAGCAGTCATACAGAGGATGAGGGGTGGTGAGAGGACAAGGGACCCTCAAAGCCATTACTAGGCAAAACCAGCTTGAGTATAGGGTAAGAAGAGGTGAGGACAGGGACCCTGTGAGGCTTCTAATACAGTGGTCCTTGTATCAGGGCCTCCTTCATAAAAGCCCAGAACAACTTTCATCATGAACACCTGGGCCTTGCCCCTCCACTGATAAAAGCCACGTGGGATTACTATATCTAAACATGAACATGCCTCCCAGATTTAAAACAAGATGAGTATGCCTGGTAGAGAAAGTTCATTCACAGAAGTCTTGACGGCTTGAAGTCAGTGATTATAGACTGGAAACCAGACACTGAAGAAATCTATGTGGACGTTAGGGAAAAGAAGGTGGATGGACAAGCTGCCTGGCAGTAGCCAAGAAATGAATAAATAGGCTTCGAGGTAAGTACGAGGAAATTTCTGAAGAAATTGAGATGATCAAAATCTCATTTTGGAGAGCTTTGGATAAGACATTCAAAATACTAGATATGGCAAAGGGTGGGAAAGGATCAAGTAAACCATGGAAATAGGGTGTCCAAGGGGAATGAATGAGTGAAATTCCCTTTCCATGTTTTATTCCCCATCAGAGTTGTACATGGGAGATAAAGAAGGGTGGCCAGTCATTTTGGGAACTATGTTTAGGGGGTGGTATACAAGGATAGCATATTGACCTATCCTCCTACACTCTGCAGCCCGCCCATGGTGATGTCAGTAGCTGTGCTTTGTGATGTCAAAGCCACCTCAGGGCTAGGTAGCACTGACTGGATCAGTGTCTACTGACCAACCGAAGTTATAGGGATGGGATCCTATTTATCTAAGGAAACTGAAAATTGGGAGGAAACAAGCCAGGAATCCAATGACCCAGAAGATTTAAGTGAGGAGGAGGAAATTAACTTGGGAGAGGAGACTAATGTCAATATAGAAGAAACAATAAGAGCAATGTCAGAGCCATCCCCAGGCGCAGAAGAGCATACAGAGATCTCCGGTCAAACCAACAACCAGGGAGATAACGAAGTAAGATGACCCCACCTCTATTCCTCCTCTTCTTCTCCATAGATCTCTACCCCACAACACCCTGTCCTTTTCTAGCAAAAGCCCCTTCCCCAATCTGCATGTGTTCTCATAAAGCCCCCCCCACCCACAGCTATTCATGCTCTTATCCTCTTCTTTCAAACTAATGACCTTCTGATCACATCTTGGTTTCCTACCAGGTGCGCAACTTTGTCAAGAGGGTCCGGTCAGACCTGAGAAAAAATGTCAAAAGATTAAAGAAAGGGGAAAAACAGCCGACAATCTTAGTGTTCTATTATAGGAATAAGAAGAAAAATAATCAAAACCTGCCAGAGCATAAAAATGAGACTCTCCAGGAATCCAATGATGAAGATAATGACCCATGAATGGCAGTGGCCAGATTTAGATTGATCTCCCGCATCTCCTTAGGATGCAGTGGACATCTAGTCAACCACAGAGAGATCAGATCTGAAACGTATAGTGTACCCTGATGATGACAATAAAATCAAGTTAAAATATATATTTCTCTTGGTTTCCTGATGATGGGGATGGAGGGAAGGGAAGTGGCAGCTGTTTGAGAGGGGAGGAGGTGAGGCCCTGCAGAACAAGAGTAGCCAGACATTGAGAATAAGGCCTGGGTCGGGACTGAGAAATGAAGACAAATGTCCTCCTTAACGTTTTATCTCACGGGCAAGGAGGAAAAGGACTTCGTATTCCTTGAAGTGTGTGTGTGTGTGTGTGTGTGTGTGTGTGTGTGTGTGTGTAGGTGTGTAGGGCTGGAGGGGGAGGGTGTGGGTGGGGAGAGTTGTAATGTGTTTAAGGCGACAATGCCACTCCCTTCAGAAGGCAGACAGCAAAATCACCTCCAGGTCACTCACGTCATTATGGTGTATGTTGCACCTCACAGATGCTGTCAGCAACAAATGGCCCTCAGAAGGACAGAATACTCAGCCTACAGAAGGTCACTGACAGCACCCCCCCAACACACACACAACACACACACACACACACACACACACACACACACACACACACACACACTAAAGTAATGATGTTTGGAGGCCAGAAACTCAACACTGATTAGCGCACTTTCTTTACAAACATGGGATGGCGCAGTAGCCTAACAAGGGTGGCACAGTGGAAATGGTGCACCCCACCCCCACAGGCGATAACGAGAAGAATTGCCTGCAGAGAATTTTATTACAAGAACAAAATTGAGTAAAAGCTCGTCTCGATATCATTCCTTCATACGTCAGTATATCTTAATATTGTTCTTCCCCTGAAAAACTCTGTTGTGTGTGTGTGGCTGAGGTGGGGAGATGATGCCATTGTTTGAACATATTGTGTAGAGGGCTGAGTTAATCATATTCCTCGAGTTCTCTTGTTTTCTCATTTATTTCTTTTTTTCTAAATTCTGGTCCCATTCTTCATCTTGTGGGCATCATTCTGATGCATTTGATGCTTATTCTTTTAATGAGCGTTAATATGTCTGTGATAGTTTGTGGGCATTAATTTTCAATTTAGGCATCTGTTAATATTATACATCATTATTTCTCGACGTTTTGCTGACCCTGGTTTTGAGATGCATCCATGTTCTTAGGGATGTGTCTAGTTTGTTATTCCCTTGTAAATTAGGTTTGTCAGATATATTCCTTATACTTTTTAAATTTTAGAAACAGATTTGGAATTTTTATATTTTCACCTATCCCTTGGTCCATGGTTTGATTTATATCTCAATGTTTCTTTTTCTTTGGAGCAACTGTAAATATTGTCACATGTTTAATTTGGATTTCCACGTGTTCTTCATTTGTATATAGCAGTGTGATCAATTTTTTCAAATAACTTTTTTATTTTGACATAGTTGTATGATATCAGAACTAGGAAATTAGCATCAATGCACTGTATCTATCTCATTCTGATCTCGCCAGTTTGATACGTGCTTGTGTGCATGTGTGTATTTATGAAATGTTATCACCTGTGGAGAATCCTGTGAGGACCACCACAGTAAAGAGACAGAGAGTTTCTTCAACAAAAGAACCCTCCTACTGCCCTTTTGATAGCCACACCCACTTCCCCTCCCCCAAGTTCATAAACCCTAGCAACTGCTACTCTTTACTTCTATAACTGTGTCTCAAGAATGTTCTATAAATAGAATAATTTAGAATGTAGTCTTTGGGGATTAGCTTGTTTTCACTCAACATATGTCTCTGGAGATTCTTCTTTAAGTGTTTTTATTAATTATAATTGACATTCAGTGTTATTTTATACTAATTTCAAGTGTGCAGTGTAATCGTTAGAATGTACATAATTTACAAAGAGATCCCTCTGATTAGTCTAGTACACACCTGGTACTATACATCGTTATTAAAATATTATTGACTGCACTCCCTGTACTGTATTTTACATCCCCATGACTATTTTGTAACTACCAATCTGTATTCCTTAATCCCTTCACTTTTTTCACTTAGGCCCTATATTCCCCTTCCATTTAGCAATGATCAGTTTGTGCTCTGTATCCATGAGTCTGTTTCTGTTTTTTCATTTATATTATTCTTTAGATTCTACATGTAAGTGAAATTATATCGTCTTTGACTTACCCTGACTTATTTCACTTACAACAATATCCTCTAGGTCCATCTACGTTATCGCAAATGGTAAGGCTTCATTCTTTTGTATGGCTGAGTATATGTATCAACTCTTTTTTATCTAATTGTCTATTGATGGACTCTTAGGTTGCTTCCATATCTTGGCTATTGTAAATAATGCTGCAGTGAACATAGGGGTGCATAGATCTTTTTAAATTCGTCTCGTGGGTTTCTTCAGATTAATAGCCAGAAATGTAATTGCTGCGTCATAATGTAGTTCTATGTTTAATTTTCTGAGGAACCTCTAAACTGTTTTCCATAATGGCTGCACCAGTTTGCAATCACACCAGCAGTGCACAAGGGCTCCCTTTTCTCCACATCTTCACCATCACTTTTTATTTGTTGGCTTTTTGATAATTTCCATGCTGACTATTGTGAGGTGATATCTCATTGTGGTTTTAATTCTTATTTCTGTAATGATTAATGAGGTTGAGCATATTTTCATATGTCTATTGTGTCCTTTTTATAGAAATTTCTTGTATACCACTGTGGCAATGACAGTCTCTTCAACATGTTATGGTGAGAAAACTGCCCAGATACTTGCAAAAAAAAAAAAAATGAAAGTACCCTGCTCTCTAATGCCATATGCAAAAAGAAACTGAAAATTGGTTAAATAGTTAAATATAAGGCCTGAACTTATATTTAACTATGCCAGAAGAAAACATATGAAACATATTCTCCGATATCATTCTGAGTAAGATCTTTTTGGTTGCATTCCGTTTAGCCAGTGAAACAAAAGCAAAAATAAATTAGACTACATCACCCTAAAAAGCTTCTGCACAGCCAAGGAAACCTTCAGCAAAAGAAAAAGGCAACCCACCAAATGGGAGAATATATTCACAAATGATTTCATTGAATCTTGAATCTTGAGTACAGGTCTTTTAAAATATTGGTGACAAAATGAGAAGTGCACATTAAATAGTTCAGCTACATTTTAAAATAAGAATTTTGTCTTTAAGGAAAGCTCTTCTGTGATTATTTGAGTTATAAACAAAAGACCTGCTTTCATTCATAGTCTGCCATTTTGTTTGGCAGAATAACTGACAATTATTATTATTCAGACTTGGACTTTTGGCAACATTTTCTCAGAAATAAGTGGGGTCTATTATGTTAAGGAAAACTATTGACGGCATTCTTTGCCAATGATATTTGATAATTCAAATGAAAAATGGAATTTTTGAAAATTTGTAACTAACTTGTGAGTCTGAAAACCTCCCAATAATTAAAGACTTTCTGATGAGGTTGATGGTGCTAGAAATATATGCATTGCAATATTGCATCATTGAAAAGTGTCAACATTTGGAAGATCTGCATAGGTCAGTGAACTAGTGTTTTCCAAATGACCGATGCATGATGTCTCAAATCGGGCATCAGTAAAGGATCCACAGTGCAAAATAAACCAATGGAGTTTAATGTAACTGAATATTAAAAACATTCGTTGATTTGGTTTCAGATTCCATATTGCACATAATCTTTAAGATATTACCATTGTTGAGTTTTGTTGTAGTATCAAAGAGGAATATCCTTGATTACACAAAAAGGCTCCAAAACGCTCCTCTTTTTTCCTGTTTGATTTCTGTGTGTGGCTGATTTTTATTCATACACTTAAACCAAAGCATTGAATGATGAGGTGATTGTGAAAATCTAGATGTCTTCTTTTATGCCACACCACTACATATTTTTGTCTTAAAAAAAAATATATATATATATATGTCATTTAGGCTAAAGTGTAATTGGCTTATTGTTATATTTAAATGAACAAAAACAAATATATTATTTTTTCTCAGTTTTTCTAAACATTAAATATCAATAGATATAATTCCTATAAGCTAACAGAAGCTGACAGAATAGGATGGTAGTTGAGAGAGGGATGTGTAGGGTTTGGGGAACTTTTTCTGGATTTCTGGCAGAGAGATGTGGAAGCACAAAAGCCCTGAGAGGGAGCATGCTTTGTGTATTTGAGGAACACTAAGGTTACTAGTTTGACTGTCTCAAAGTGAGGAAGGAAGAGTTTTTGGAGCTGAGATCAGTATAACAAGCAAGAAAGGGATCATGGAAGACACTGTCCCAAAGGAGAATGTCTATAAATGTCCATGGCACAGTTTTATGCTAGCAGTATCACATTGAACTTTCTCTATTTAGCCATTCAAAGGTCACTGTACCTGAACATAGAGATGGGGCACAAAGTTTCTCTTTGCTTGGGCTTTCAACACAGAGACACTGCTACAGGAAATTAGAGTGAGCCAGGATGCAAGTAGTGGACTCAGCTCATATAGATCAGGTCACCACACAACCTGGCAGGGAGTCAACCTCTTATGTTTGTGCAAAATGAAACTGATTTTTTTTACATGTCTGTGGTAAGCACTTGCTTGGGCAACTCACTTGGTGAGATAAAACATAAGAAGCAGCTGCCACATAAAAAAAAATAGTCCAGTTATAGATACATTTCTGTTGTTGCCGTTGCTGCTGCTGGTTCCCTCAGATATACAAGACAGAGGTCACTTTAGAAGGTGGAGTAAGATTTATGGCAGTGTTACATATTTTGTGTTGTTAATTTAGCTTCACAAATTCTTTGATACTTGTCTCTTCAAGATGTGAGGCGTAATTCACTTTGAGTATGGGCCAAACTTAGTAACCTGCAGAAGAGAATATAACACAAATGATAGGATGTCACTTCCAATGGTTATGAAAGGACTAGCTTTCTTCTTAGTGTGTTCATTCTCTCTCTTTTCTCTCCCCCCTCACCCCACTCTTTCTCTCCCTCTCTCCTCTTTCCTCTCTTTCTCTCTCTTTTCTCCTCTCTCCTCTCTGCTCTTCCCCTCTGGCCAGTGTTCAGGAAGGAACTGAGGGAACTGGCTACATGCATGTGCTTAGCGATGGATCTTTTAGTACCAGTAAAGCCTTCAGATGACTTCAAACCCAGCTTACAACTTGACTTGAAAGCTTAAGAGAGCCCTAAGCCAAAACTACCCAGATAATCCATTCCTGGGTTCCTGATCCACAGAAACTGTGAAATAACAAGTTATTTTGTTTTGTTTTAAGTTTTTAAGATATAAATGATTTTTTATACATCAACAGATAACTGATAACACATAGGGTTATCCTATCTTAAGGAAGATAAATGGAAATCCCAAAAGGTCAATGCACTTATCCCATGAACACAAAACTATAAATTGTCAGAACTGAAAATCAAGCCTAGTCCTTTGACTCCTAGTTCATTGCTCTTTCCATTATTTCAGACTGCCAACAGTTATATGTAGCTAACATATTTGTTCTGTTTTCAGACCTATAATATATAATTCTAAAACATTATTGAATTTTAATCAGAAATAACAAAATGTAATGATCAACGACTTAATTATTCTCTTTGTATGTCTTAAGTAAAAAAGAATATGAACTCTAAAAGTCTAAAAACCAATGTTTGAACCAGAAAGTAGCAAATAACTCTAGTTTCTCTATATGGAAAGTTGAGTCCTGGGAGGGAAAATTACCAACAATTTCTACAATGTGAGTTAAAGAGGGAGCAAGAACTCTTACTTACCTCAGCTGTATAAAGCATTGTTGAAATTTGGCTTTAATGTAGTTTTGACCTGAGGATTAGAAGCTTACAAGTTTATATACATGAGGGTTGGCACAATGGCTGCCACAGAGAGTTGAAACTCTCTTACTTGACCTCTTACTAGATTAATAATGCTCTTTTTTCCTTCTGTAAAACATAGTGAATGATACTCTAAAGCACACTAAAAACTCAAAGCTAATAGCCTACCCATTTATATACATCTGATTCCACCTGTTGAGTTTCATGCTTACCGAGAGCCATTATGTTTGTTTCCAAACTTTTCTCTCCCAAGTGTGCTTATTATTGTAATAATTTTATCTAATTGAAAATTATATAAACTAATTAATATGAATTTAAAAAAAGAGCTGTTCCTTCTATGAAATCTAAACTAAATGATTGGAGAAGGCTTGATAGATGTGAGTTACTAATAACAATATTATTTTAAAATTAGGTGTGGGGAAGAGATTAGAACACATTTAAAAAAGCATTCTGCACCTTTATTTTTTCCTACATGTCCTCAGATTTCTACTACATTTCAAGGAAGGTGAAACTTGATGTCAGAGATGATGCCATATCCTTTGGTTTTTGTAGTAATGACCATGAGAAACAAATTTGAGGGCCCATCCTCAATGGAAAAGCCTTAACCTTATGTCAAGAAAGAGAAGAAGAAGATGTCCATTTCTGTGATTAATATTAGGCAAATTGTCTAAGGTTTGTATATGTCATTTTTAAATGCTTTCTAGCTTCAGACAATGGTTTTCATTAATCAACCAAGTATTGGTCACAAGTGCATCAGATAATAAGGTTTCTGCTATTGTATATTCTTAGCAAGTGTTGAGTGAATGAATGAATGAATGAATGAATGAGAAGTTCTATGGGGTAGGTAAAACAAGGAACTCTGTGAACCCAGGATCTTTTTTACTTTATTTGAAAAATTTGTTAACACTCGTGACATACACCTAAATGTCAAACCTATTTTTTATCATTGTGTAGTTAGATGTTTGAACTAAAAAAAAGAACTTCCATGTCTCTCCTTGTTCTATGTCACACTAACCTCCCTCCTTGACAGAGCATATTTCTTTCTTGGGTGTCTTGTGAAAGTTCTCCCTTCGCATTTCTACCCAAGTACCTTCCATACTGGGTAAGAATTTGCAGGCAGCATATTTTTCTAGTGCCATCCACAATATGATAGGGGTTTCTGACAAAGGAGTTTCTAGGGCTGCTACCAACCATTACTGATGGCTAAAAATAGGGTGCAGCCATCATATTATGGGACTCTGAATGCTTAAGGAGCTTCTACAAGCCAATAACTCTGGTAGATAATTACTATCAGATTCTGCTTTTAAAATTGATTTAAAATACATTGTGTATGAATCAACGGTCATTTGTACAACAAAGCTGTCAAATTAAAGCTTTGTTTGCACTGATTTATTTTCATATGAGTTCTGTTTAAAAATGTTAATTGTATTTAATCTGGGTAGACACAGTCTTCATGTGTACTTATTTCCATTAATCGAAGACGTAATGATACATGAAAATGTAAAAATTTAGCATGAGTTTGAAACTTTCTTCTGAATGAACCATTCATCAATTTCTCCAGAGTTTTAGCTTTACATATTACCACTTCAACATGGATATATTTACCTCTGCATTTTTTTCATTTTTGAATTCACTTGTTTAACATTAATTGCCTATTTTACTATCATTTTTTATCTCCATCACAATTTTTTGTTCTTTGCATTTATTTATATACCTAACTCTATTGTTCTGCATATGTCAGTCTCCATCAACTATTTATCTCTATAGGTATCCATATAATATATCATCTTCTCCTCCTCATTCAGCCATCTTTTTAGTTTGGATTTTTATTGACAACCTTTCCTAAACCTATGTCCCCAACCCTTTCTGATCTCTTGATTAAAAAAAATATATATATTTCTTTGTAGCACTTAATGCCCTCATATAATATATCTAACTCCGAGCTCAATGAGGACGGGGACAAAAGTCTTTCTTTGCTCTTTATTGTGTCTCCAATGCCTAGTGTAGTGACTGGCACTTAATAGTTACCTGGTGAATATTTGTTGAATGAGTGTATAAAAATGATTACATGTATTTATATTCTTATCCATTTCTATCTCTCTTCCACCATCACTTCATCAGCTTCTCTCTTATCTTTGCATTATCTGTTATCATTTTAACAGGAAGTCTGTCAAGATCTCCACTCATTCTTCCAACTATTCCTCTATCCATCTCTATCCTTAAACCTCCTTCTCTGTATCTAAGCAGCTTTCTAACAATTTATTAATACATTACAAGATCTTTTCATCTATTCCTCATTGTTTCATTCTTTCATCTCATCTGTCACTCATTAATCCATCATTCTCCATCATATCTTTCTACCCAAATTATATTATGTATCATCTCAATATAGAATAATAGATATGTACATTTTTTTAGCAAAAGGTCCAAAGGAAGGAATACAGAAAATTTACATCTTTCTTCAATTTTTTGTTTATGAATTCAATTATATGAACTCAGCAAATAAAAAGAAGAAAAAACTTAAGTAGTACCACTTACTCCATTTAATGAATATAATCCATAAATGGAACATGAGATATCTGCTATTTC
Source organism: Macroglossus sobrinus (assembly GCA_004027375.1). Lineage (NCBI taxonomy): Eukaryota > Metazoa > Chordata > Mammalia > Chiroptera > Pteropodidae > Macroglossus > Macroglossus sobrinus. The sequence continues at coordinate 14,679 of PVKZ01001598.1, forward strand.
CAAAGTCATTTTTAATGAGATTAAAAAGTTTAAAAACAGGTATTATGTATACTGCATGGTCTGAAAACACAAACTAGCTATTTTTATTGTGTGCAGCTCACCCAAAGAAACACCAGTCTGTTCCAAATTTAGAGAAACATGAGTATGTTGGATCTACTGAGAGACCATGTAGTGGTTTCTATAACACCATTTTCTATGGGAATGTCAAGTTTAACTTTGACTATTGATAATTTTAGTATTATTATCTACCTTTTGGAACCTAACCTGTGTAGCATAGACTCCACCATAGTCATTCATAGGACAAGATAACATTGAGGGGAATAGTGATGCTTGAACTTAATCTTGAGGGGTGATTTGGAATTTTTCAAGAATAAAAGAAAGACAAGAGTGGTCGAGGATGAGGGACAACAAACTGCTTACCAAGGTTATCTAATTGGATTTCTTACGCATATGTGCATCTCTCCATCAGCTCTTGATCTCTGTGGTTATCCATCTAGTAGAGTATGTCTGTTCTCCTCATTCAGCTACATAACATTTAAGTGATTAATTGTTCTGATATATATATATATATATATATATATATATATATATATATATATATATATCTCACTACATATCCACATTAGTGTTATATTTTTTATTCTTTTAAAAAGTAATTAATTGTCCTTTTGTACAAACTTTGCTTATATTAATTTACCAAAGTAATCCATAAATAAGATTAAGTATAGAAGCGTATAATATAATGAAAACTAATAGTTTCTTTCTTTTATTTATCAACTTTAGATATTGTCTAAAATTATTGTAAGAAGCAATTTGCATTTAGGTTAAAAAAAGAACTCTAGAGCCAACTTGTCTAGGTTTGAATATGGCTTCCCTACCCTCCAGCTGCATGACCTTGAATGGCTTATTTTATCTCTCTATGCCCATTTCTTCATCTATTAAATAGAAATAAAAATGACACCTTCCTTATGGAACCTCAATGAGAATTAAATGATTTAATATATGTGAAGTCCTTAAAAAATGGCTAGTACCATCTTAAATGGTATTGTTATTGCTGTTTATATTATATTTATTTTTCTGCTTTTGAATGTAGGGAATTTAGGTCACTAATATTATCATTCACCTTATCTACCTCCTTTTTCCCAGTATGGTTATATCATATCATTTGTAACTTTAAGCAACATTAAATAGACTGCTTTCATTTCTCTTGACTTTCTCCTTTTCAAGATGAGAATATTGGTTCTTCCATCTTCCCTTCTATCTTGTCCACCTAAATTTGAAACTTGATAACAGTTCTAATTTTTTTTGTAAACATGATTAAAACATCAGTCTTGTCCAAAACTCTAAAATGGAAAAAAAATCAATTTATATTATCATGGTCCTGTAAATGGACATCATTGCAGAGTCCAGTAGTATGTTCAAGACCACATTTCTACCTCTACAGGTCCAATGTCACAGTCACTTAGCTACATATAAGAAAGTGTTTTGGGAATCAATTTTAATTGGATGCTCCTTTTACATAAGCCAGAATTGATTCTACCATGACCTCAGATTTTTCTCAATGGCAATTATTACATCCAGTCTATCAGTTCCTTTTAGATCTCAGAATCTTCCATCCTGGATTCCCTGCCCTCACACTCTTAGTTGGACTGCTGGTTTTGTGGGATGCCTGAATAGCTGTAATCTTGTAATTTCCATTGCTGTTTTATTGGGTCCCATTGACTTCTTCATAGTTTATTCCTTTTGTGATCTTCCTGAACGATGCTCTCACATAACATTCTAAAATACACAAGACACAAACTTTCAAGTCCTTGCTGCCTGAAAGGTTTTTTTTTCAGCTTTCATGGTTGATAGTCTGTTCAGCATAAAATTTCTCACACACACACACACACACATACACACACACACATATTTTCCTCTCAAAACTTAAACAAAATTTCTGTATTGGCTTCTAGCATCCGGCATAACTGATGAAAAGTTGATGTTAATGTGATGCTTATTTTTCATTTGTGACTGAGTCCTCATCCAGTCCCACCCCACACCTCAGTAAAATTTTATCTTTTTTCATTACTTTGCTGTTATAAACTTTTAGAATTATATTCATAAAAAATATTAATTTTAATTTATTGTTCTGGGTCCTTTAATCTGAAGACTTGTATACTTTTGGGAAATTCTCTTCTATTATTTACTGGATATTTTCTACTCAAATATTCTTAGTTCTCCCTTTGCAGAACTCCTATTAGTAATAGTTTAAAACTATAAGATAAATTCCCTTTTTAATATTTTTTCTCATTTTTAAAAATCTTTTTTTAAATTTTGTTTTCCTTTGTGGTGAATTGCTTAACTTTATCTTTGTCTTTTTGTTGAAAATTTTGTTGGCAATTATATTTTTAACTTCCAAGCCCTCTTTTTCTGTGTCTGATTATTCCTTTTCTGTAGCTTCCTGTTTCCTTTCTATGGATTTGCTATCTTCTTGTACCTCTCTCTGAAAAACTAATTATAGATATTTTGGAAGTGTTTTTAATTCCTATATTTTCTTTGCTCTTCTAGATTGGTTATTTTCTTTTTATTTTTCCTTGTTCCTTTTGCTTCTGTACATATTTTTCCTCAGATGTTTGGTGATATTCCTTGGTTCATACTTGAGAATGAGGCCTCAGAAAGTTACTAGGGAATGTTGTGTATCTAGGTGGAGATAGATTTTGGTTTTTTTGTATACAGGGTGGAAACTTGTATGTGTTGGGAAACCACTAAACCACAGACAGCCCACTATTTTACTATGAGATATAGATATCTGGTTGATGACCTTAGTTCTCTCCAATTGATTTGATTTCTCTAGTGGAGAACATAATTTTTTTTCCCAAGGAGTTAAATATCTCACTGCTGGGAGAGTGCCACTTTTGGCCTATTATGAGGTGAGGAACTCTACAGACCTTCTTCTCAGTGAAATTGGTGAAAATTATATCTAAATTTAAGTCCCTGCAAATCATCTTAAGATGTCTACATATAGCAAATGAAGAAAATCCAAGATTCTGGAGAAACAGTGAAAGTCTGTGTCTTTTGAACTAAGAAACATTTCCTCCCCTTTCTCTCAGAGCTCAGTGAGACAGAAATGCAATTCCAGACTGATACAGTCAAGAACACAGGGCACCCTCTGCCCCAATTCTAGTAAGAGGGGGCTATCTTACTGGGAAAGGCAGGACATCAACATTTCTCATCTTGCCTTTAGCTTTCTCTTGCTAAGAGTAGGTTTTGGATGATTGCAACTCAGAGATGTGGGATCCCTTCTTCTGCCCACTCCACATTTGGAAGATCAAGCCTCTACTTTCTATGAAACACTGCTAAGAATATTCGACCACTAATCACCCTTGTTCTAGTTTGTCAGATGGCAGTTCCATGATGGGAGAAGCAAGCCAGAAGAAACTGATCATCTCCTCTGAGTACCTAGCCCCTAAACTGGGCATGTCACTCATAGATAAGTATAATATTATTCCCACCCCAGCTCCAGAGTCATGGCTCAGAGATTTTGCTTAGGAGAAGTAGGCATACAAAGTTTCAATTCTTGCAAAAGGAACTGACTTTATTTGCAACAGAGTGTGAGGTTTAGTTCTAAGGATGTTGCTGTAGACTGAATTGTGTCCCTCCAAATTCATATTTTGAAGCACTAGCACGCAATGTCATGGTATTAGGAGATGGGGCCTTTAGGAGATAAGTAAGTTTAGATGAGGTCATGAGTGTGGGGGTATTCATAATGGGATTAGTGCCCTTAGAAGAAGGGACATCAGAGAGAGCATTTTTCACCTCTGTCTGTCTGTCTGTCTGTCTGTCTCTCTCTCTCTCTCTCTCTCTCTCTCTCTCTCTCTTTCTCTCTCTCTCTCTGATGTCTTCATGGCTGTGTACAAAACACCAAGTGAACTATTACCAGAAACTGCCCATGCTAGTACCTTGATATTCTAGCCACAAGAACTATGAGGATATTTCTGTTGTGAAAGTTGCTCAGTGTATGCCATTCTGTTAGGTATGTGTTCTCAAAACAGTAGAGGTTCTAATGAAAGGCAGTTGGGAGGAGATGGATACATTTATTTAATATACAGGCTAAACTGTAGGCTTACTAATATTCTGGAGAGAATTAGGAAAGAGAAAGTGGGGAGGAACCCTCCTGTCATCAGAACAGATTCCCAAACAGACCTTGCAAACTTTTAAAAGAGACTATCTTTGGCTAAATCTATCTGTGGAGTAATTTATGCCCAAGGACATTGTTGAAAATAAGAGAACTCAGGTGGTGATCAGTAGAGTTTAACAGCTTGTGGTGTGTGAGGAAAGAGTCAAACAGAGTCCTGCCATAACCACTGTCATCCCAGGAAGAACATGGGCATACCTAAGGCTTTACACCCTGAAGTGCAACATCAGAGGTTTCACATTTCTGGGAGAAATATACTTAATTTAAAATAACTCTGCAAGTCATTAAACCAATAAAAAAGCAAATAACAATAGCAAGACCAAGAGAGGATGGAATAGACCAATACCCAGAGTTGCTACAATATATTATCTAGAATGTCCATGTTCTAACAAAAATGTTAAGATATGCAAAGAAACAGGAAAATGTGAACTATATACTGGAGAAAAGAAAAAAAAAACAGGAAAGAGAAACTGCCTGCTAGAGGAACCAGATGTCAGATTTTACAGGAAAAGATTTCAAAGTAGCCATTTATAAATATATTGAAAGAACCAAGGAAATAATAATTAAGGAAGTAATTGAAGGTGAAGAAGGGTCCTGTCAGAAGCCGTAATAGAGGCCTCTCATCATCCCTCCCTTCACTTTTCCTTGACCTATAGCTTAACAATAGGTTGTCCCCAGCAACTTGACCCAGAGCTTGGAATGTCCCCTGCCATAGAAAGTTTCCCTGAAACTGGTCTAGCATTCTTTCCAGACTACTCCCATCTTTGTTCCTGGCTTGCTGATTCCACATTGCCAGAGGAACAGGTTCGTGAAGCACAACAGACACACCCCCCCACACACACACACATCCCAAACCGTCATGCAGCCTCTAGAACAATGCCTAGATTTTTTCTTAAATACCCTAAGCTGGTAATATTACACTTTTGCTGAGAAGGCAAGGCAGTTTTTGCAGTTTTCTCAGATCACCGGTGCTCTTACAATAAATGATTATTCTAAATAGCCCAACTCCTAAATATCCATCTATTGGCAGGGCAGCCCGGGCAGCACCAGCCCCAGACTCAGTTGCCCTCAGGTTTCAAAAATATTACAACAAAGTCACATTGAACTGAGACCATTATTAAACCAATAGAAATTATATTTTTAAAAAGAACCAATTGAAAATTCTTTAGTTAAAAATTATAATAACTAAATTAAAAAAAGGAAAACCACTAAATGGCTCAACGGTAGGTTTAATTGGCAGAAGAAAGAATTAGTAGCTTAGAAGACAGACCAACAGTAATTATTCAATTCAAACAACAAAGAGAAAAGAAGAAAGAAAAAAAAACTCAGAGAAATGCAGAACACCCAACATAAATTTTATCGGTTTATTTTATGAAACAACTTGGCTAGGCTTCAGTACCAAGTTAATTCAGATACTAATCTAGATGTTGCTGTGAAGATATTAATGGGTTAACACCAATGATCACTTGTTCTTAAGTAAAGGAGACTACCTTCAATAATTTGGGTGGGCATAATCATATCAGTTGATCGCCCTTAACAGCACAAATCTAGGTTTCCTTAGAAGAAAAAATTGTGCTTCAAAACTTCAAAACCAGCTCCTATCTGACAGTTTCCAGTTGGTGGTAGAAGCACAGCTGTATTGGGATAAGGAAATTACTTCAGATGATACCTTAAAACCACAGGAATAAATGAAGAGATCAAGAAATGATAAAAAACAAAGCTAGAATAGGCAGAGCTATAATTATTTATCTGTTCCTATTGTCATCTCTGAGCTTTTTTAAAACACATGAAATTATATAAAGCAATAAATTTAACAATATAGTATACAATGCTTGCAACTTTTATAGATGCAATATGTATAACAATATCACAAAAAGGGAGAAAAGGAATAGATATATAGTAGTAACGTTTCTATGTCTCACCGGAATTATGTCAGTGTAAATCTTAAACTGATTCTGATAATTTAAGATAGCATGGTAAACTCTAGAACAATCAATAAGGAAATAATTAAAAATAGTTTAAAATTTAAAAAAAATTAAAATGCTGTATTAGTCTCCTCTTACCTCTCCTTTTCAACATTATACTAGAAGTTTTAGTAAATTCAATAAGACAAGGAAAGGGAATAAAAGATATACACATTGGGTACATACATTGGGAAGGAAGAAATAAAACTCTGTGCATAGATGATATGATCATCTATGTAGAAAATTTGAAGGAATCAACTACTAAACAACAATAAACCCTCCTGGAACTAATAAGTGATTATAACAAAATTGAAGATAAAAGGTTAGTATAAACAAATCAATCACTTTTTATATACCAGCAGTAACAAATGGAATTTAAAATTAAAAAGACAATACCATTTATATTAACATCCCCCAAATGATTTACAAAGGTAGAAATCTAGCTAAACATGCACAAAATCGATATTACAGGGAAACTACAAAACTCTGATGAACAAATTTTTAAAAATAGTTAAATAAATGGAGATGTATTCCATATTCATACATAGGAAAACAATATTGTTAAGAGTTGGGTTCTTCGCAACTTGACCTACAGATTCAGTGCAATCCAAATCAATATCCCAGCAAGTTATTTTGTAGATACTGACAAACTCATTCTAAAGTTGATATAGAAAGAATATTAAAGAAGAACAAAGTTGGAGGACAGACATTACCTGATTTCAGTGCTTATTAAAAAACTTAAAAAGACAGTGCAAAATTGGCAAAACAGTAGACAATTAGATCAATGGAACAGAATAGAGAGCCCAAGTATAGACCAAGGTATAGTCAACAGATATTTGACAAAGGAGCAAAGACAATATCATGGAGCAAAGATAGTCTTTTCAACAAATGGTGTTGAAAGAATTGGATACCCACATGCAAAAAAAAAATTAATAAATCTAAACCATATCTTATACTTATCACAGAAATGTACCTAAAATGGATCACAGACCTAAATGCAAAATGCATAAATATGAAACTCCTAAAATATAACATGAGAGAAAACCTAGAACCAAACAAACAAACAAAACCTGGAATGGCTATACTAATAGAAACAATAGACTTTAAAACAAATAAATGTTACTCTAGAGGAAAAGAGGGGCGTGTTATGATAACAGAAGAGTCGATCCATCTGAAAGATATGACAGTTTTAATCATATGCACACCTAACAACAGAACACTAAAATACACGAAGTAAAACTGAGAGAAATGAAGAAAAAAGTAGATTGTTCAACAATAATAGCTGTAAACTTCAGTATTCCACTTTAATTAATAGATAGAACAACTAGAAAGAAGATCAAGAAGGAAATAGAAGGTATTAGCAGCACTAGAAATCACCTAGACCTGGAAGATAATCTTTAGAACACTTTAATAAACAATAGTAGAAAGTACATTTTTCTCAACTGCACATGGAATATTCTGCAGGATAGATCCTATGCTATCTTATAAAACAAATCTTAATAAATTTAAATAGATAGAAATAATACAATGTATGTTCTCTACTATAATTTATTGAAATTAGAGTTTAATAACAAAAAAGAACTTGAAATATTCAAAAATACGTGGAACTAAAGTAGCACACTTGTAAATAACCAGTAAGTCAAAGAAGAAATCACAAGGAAATTAGAATTTCATTGGGGTGAACGAAAGTAAAGATACAACATACTAAAACTTTTGGGATGCAGCTAAAACAGCGCTTAGAGGGAAATTTGTAGTTGTAAATACCTATATATATATTTTTTAAATATTAAGATCTCAAATTAGTATTTTTATTTTCTATTTTAAGACATTGAGAAAAAAGACAAAACTAAACCTAAAGGAAGCAGAAACAAATAATAAAGATTATATTCCACAAATTAATGATATATTGAACAGAAAAACAATAGAGAAAAATCAATATTTTGTGAAAGTTGGGTTCATCTGTCCCCATACTTTTAATGACCTCATTTTCAGATAAAAATACTACAATTGCTATCCTTCCTACCTGAATTTCTACATCCTGATCTTGTTAAAAATGCATTTGGCAGACAGATTTTTTCATTGAATGTAGATCCCCAGCATGTATTCTATGCTGTGGTTTCCTTTTCTTTATTGTCATCAAATCCTTTATCTGCTTACCGTCTTCCAGATGTTTGTTGAAATCAATTCTTTTTGGTGATTACTTTCCAATTCTGTTTGTTGTTATTTGTTTGTTTTTTAAAAATTCTTATTAATTTATTGGTATCCTAAGAGGGAAGATGTAATACATAAATGCATATGATTGTCATTCTGAACTTGAAGTCCTAACTTGGATAATTACATATTGTATCATCATAGAATGAATATTCATCAATTTTATTAGCATAAATCAGTTACTATTATCTTAAATATCAACTTATACTTAGTTTTAGGCATTTTGTATTAGTTAACCTGTTGGTTTTCTTTCTGATACATCACTTACTGGGGAAGAAATTTTTATAAAATTCAATGCTTAAATGGATTAAAGCCTGCCTATGTTTTAGAGATGTGTACATGTTACTGAATTGAGTTTCCTACCACATATGCTGGAGAATTTAAAGGTTAAACATTTATAGCTCTTATTAAGGTGTTATGTGTTAAATGTTGAAATTGTAAAAGTTGATTTCTCTTTTAAAATTATACATATACTAAAGTTAAAACCTTAAAATAAAAGGTTGCATGCCACTAACATTTTTCATATAATAGCATTTTAAATAAATATTTTCTTATATTTTTACATGAATGTGTCTACTTACATCTTAAGGAACTTCAACAAAAATTTTGAACAAAAATGAATATGTTTACTTCTGGGCTTTAATATCAACCTAGTTTTATTTTACAAGAGCAAAATACTACCATATTGTGTTTGTATTGATCACATCCACATAGAGTTATAAATGTAATATTTCCCATATCTATAGCTCAAAATTCACTCATATAAAGGATCTGAAAATATAATTTCTACTATACTAAAAAGAATGCATCCAACTGTATATCTTCTGTGCTCCAAATGGTGACAACAAAAAGCTCCCATATGCCATACGATCAATCTACACTTGCTATGTTTCAGCACCATCATCAAAATAATAACATGAAAGGAGAAGCAGACCCCAATGTTGGCTTATTAGTAATTTTAAAATACTCAATTTAAAAATTGGCTAACTAATGATTCATAAGTATAAATAAGTATTGCCACATTGACAAAAATCATAGTCAAGGCCTCTTAACTTTGGCTGTTCATTTGGTAAATGTTAGAAGGCAAATATAAAGCATTATGATAATAAATTTTTAAAAAGATTAATTTCTGGTATGTGATCATTTACATTGTCTTTAATCATCATTAAAAATGATTTCCATCTCTCTATCATTGACTCTTTTACATGGGAGGACATATAGGATAAAGAGCCAGAATACTGGACTTTAATCACAGTCTGGCACTAACTGGTGTGATTTTTTTCTTAGATTTTTCCTCTTAATTTATTTAACTTTACTGTCTGAGTTTTGGTTTTCATATATATTAAATGAAAATGCAATGACTAGCATCCCCAGGTCATAAAGATATTGGATGATTATATGCATTGCCTAATAGGATAGGATTTTGAAAATTATGAATTCTAATCTGGGAAAATTTTGTGGAAGATTAGAGATTTCCAAGCTATAAATATGCAGGAAAAGCTTACTTATAGGAAAGGACATCCTTCCAATGTCATATCTCTAGCTTCAGTGAAGTTCAAGAATCTAAAATTTAATTACATATATTTATATGAATGGTTCATTATATAACTTTAAGGTCAAAACCATTAGTCTTGTCTTTATTTCAAGATAATACCCAATCAAGGATTTAATTTCATAGCTTCAGTACTACCTTTAACATTAAATACATTATCTCCAGGCAGGAAAGGGAAGATATAGAGTTTTCAATGAAAAGACTAAGGAAATGAGTTTTTTTGTTTGTTTATGTTCTGTGTACTGGAAAGTGGACTAGATATATCTCTAGATGATAAACTCTTGAGACAGACAACTCTAAGATTAGGTGTCAGCCCTACAACTTACCAATTACACCTGATGTATTAACTCATCTGTAAAATGGAGATAAACACTACTTACCACAGAAAATTGTTGTGGGGATTATATGAATTATTGCATAAGAAACACAGTATATAGGTCTGGGACCTAGTGACAATGCAACCCATTGTACATTAATGACCAAAGCCAACAATTGAAAAGGATACTGAACCATGTAATCAAGATCATTATTGCTCTGCAAGTGAGTACTACTCAGGCATTTCAGTCTGGGTTAAATGGTTGTACACTGTTTCCTGAATTGTAGGTTGTGAATTATTATACCTAAGGCATTTTTTTAATGTGTAAAATATGGTATCAAGAATTTTCCTGGCTTTTGATATAATCCCAGAGATATTTATAATGTCACTGTATTTGACACATGATGGAGAGTTAAGCAGGCAATATATTGCCAGATACACAAAATTGGAAATTTCTCCCAGTCTCCTGCTATCTTGTCTGTTACTGTTTTCTGCCTCTCACTCTTGTCTTGTCTGCCTCTTAGACCTTGACTTTCAGCTCTTAATAGTTGTCTCAGATCCTTCTGACTTTTTAGGAAATACATCTTGAATATGCTTCTTGGATTTACTGATTTTGATCTGTGTTACTTTCACAGTGACACCATAATTTAATAAAGCCATCACTGCTAGTCAGATTGCTTTTGTCACTTGTTCCTCTGCCCCTCTTCCTAACCTCAGAACCAACAGTAACTATGCTGGCCCTCAGCCACTCAGATAGAGCAGAATGAACATATGGTTTGTTGTTTTCTCTTATTTTTAAGATCAGTTATCATTGTATACTAGACTAGTTCCCAAGCTTGACTGTGTACTAGAAAGCACACTTGGAAAGGTTTTTGCTTAACTACAAATTGACTAATTTCATTCCAAACCTACTGAAATGGAATCTCTATAGGTGGAATCCAGGGGTCTATATTTTTAAGTATGTCTCCTAGTGTTTCTTATGCCACCAGCCTACCATTAAGGCCACAAAAGTGTGTTGTGGAGATGAATGTAGTTGACATTTGTTATGCTACTCTACCCCAAAATGAAAGGAGTGAGAAAGACCTTCCAATATTGAATCAAGAAGAAACAGAAAATCTGAGGAGACCAATATTAGCAAACTTGAAACAGTAATACAAAAATCCCCAACAAACAAAAGTCCTGGACCAGATGGCTTCACAGGTGAATTTTACTGAATATTCAAAGAAGAATTAAAACCTATCTTTTTTGAACTATTCCAAAAAATCGAAGAGCTCATTTTATGAAGCCACCATTACCCTGATTTCAAAACCAGACAAAGACATTACAAAAATCGATAATTATATGCCAATATAACTAAGGAACATAGATGCAAAAATCCTCAACACAAATTCAGCAATGCATTAAAAATATCATACACCATGATCATGTTGGATTTATTCCTGGGATACAAGGTTGGTTTAATATCTGCAAAGGGATTAATGTGATACAGTGCATTAACATATTGAAAGATAAAAATCATATGATTATGTTAATAGATGCAGAAAAAGCATCCACAAAATCCAGCATCCATTTAAGATAAAAACTCTCAGCAAAGTGGAAATAGAAGGAACATACTTCAACATAATGAAGTCCATGTATGACAAACCTATAGCTAACATCATACTCAATGGAGAAAGGCTAAAAATGTTTTTCTTAAGATCAGGAACAAAATAAGGATGCCCACTTTCACCACTTTTATTCAACAGAGTATTGGAAATTCTAGCCATTGCAACCAGACAAGAAAAAATAAAAGACATCCAAATTGGAAAGGAAGAAGCGAAACTCATTATTTGCAGATGACACGATACTATACAGAGAGAACTGATAAACAAATTCAGTAAAGTACAAGATACAAAATTAATATTCAAAAATTAGTTGCATTTTTATACACCAATAACAAACTAGCAGAAAGATTATTATGACAATACCATTTACAATTGTGTCAAAAAATATGAAATGTCTAGGAATAAATTTAACCATGAAGGTAAAAACTTGTGCTCAGAAAATTATGTCATTTAAGAAAAAAACTGAAGAAGAGACAAATAAGTGGAAGCATATACCATGCTCATTTGTCAGGAAGAATTAATATTGTTAAAATACCAGTTCAGCCCAAAGAAATCTATAGATTCAGTGCAGTCTCCATAAAACTACCAATGGCATTTTTCACAGAACTAGAACAAATCATTCTTAAATTTATATGGAACCACAAAAAAACCTGAATAGTCACAGCAATCTTGAGAAAGAACAAAGTTGTAGGTATCATAATCCCTGATATCAAACTATACTATAACATTAGAGTAATCAAAATAACATGGTACTGGCATAAAAACAGACACATATGGTAAATTAATTTATAATAACACAGGTAAGGATATACAATAGGGTGAAGACAGTTGATTCAATAAACAATGCTGGGAAAACTGGACAAATAAATGCAAAGAATTAGGCCACCTTCTTACACCATATACAAAAATAAACTCAAAATGGATCAAAGATTTAAATGTAAGACTTGCAACTGTAAAACTCCTAGAAGAAAACATAGGCAGTAAACTTTCTGACATTACTCTTAGTAATATTTTTTTCTGATGTATCTCCTCAGGCAAGAGAAACAAAAGAAAAAATAAACAAATGGGACTATCTCAAACTAAAAAGGTTTTCAACAGAAAGGAAACCATTAACAAAATGAAAAAAACCTACTGAATGGGAGAAGGTATTCATCAATGATACATCTGACAAAGGGTTAATACCCAAAATGTATAAAGAACTCATATATCTTAACACCAAATAACAAACAACCCAATTAAAAAATGGGCAGAGGACCTGAATAGAGATTTCTCCAAAGAGGCCATAGAGATGGTCAATAGACATTTGAAGAGATGTTTAGAGTCACTAATCCAAGATTTCTCTGAATAAAACCACAATGAGATATCATGTCATTTCTGTCTGAATGGCGATCATCAATAAATCAACAAACAACAGGTATGGCAAGGATGTGCAGAATCTCGTACACTTTTGGTAGGATTGCAAATTGGTGTAGCTACAATGAAAAACGTTTGGAGATTCCTTAAAAAATTAAAAAATAGAACTACCTTATGACCCAGCAATTTTATTTCTGGCTATTTAGGCTGAGAAATCCAAAACACTAATATGAAAAGGTACATGCACTTCTATGTTCACTGTAGTACTATCTACAATAGCCAAAATATGGAAGCAACCTAAATGCCCATCAATACCATATGACCTCACTTATATATGGAATCTAAAGAAAAAAAATAAACAAAACAGAAACAGACTCATAGATACAGAGAACAAACTAATGATTGCCCAATGGGAAGGGAGTTGAGGGATTGGGTGGAAAAGGGGAAGGGCTTAAGAAGTACAAACTGGTAGTTACAAAACCATCATGGGAATGTAAAGTACAGCATAGGGAATATAATCAATAATATTATAGTAGCTATGTATAGTGCTATGTGGGTACTAGACTAATCGGAGAGATCACCTTGTAAATTATATATCTAACCACTGGACTGTATACCTGAAACTAATTTAAAATAATATTGTGTCAATGGTAATTAAAAAAAGAAAGACATGAGAACATGACTTCTGTTGTGTTCACCACTGAATACTTTGTAAAAAGCATAGTGTCTGATATGTGTCTTTCGATAAACAGTAGAATGAAGGAATGAATGATTTCATGAATTTCTCTATAAGTGTAAGGAACATAGAACCAGAGAGGAACTGAGTAACAGCTACCCTTTGTCAAGTAGAAAAATAATTACTTAAGGAACTTGCTGGACCATTTGATCCAAAATGATCGCAAATCTAATTTTAGGATATAATAAGAATAGTTTGTTTCCTGGAACTCTTCACATCATTTCTTTATTTAAGAGATAATTGAAGGACTCTACTGTGATGTCTGTAATTCAACAAAGAAGGTCATGGATACACTGGCTATACTATGAATTTATCCCACATTATCATGAACAAATGGTTTTTTTACATTTGCAAATCAGTTTGACCATGTTTATGATGTATATACTTAAATATATTTTTATCATGACCATTTCAGATATTTTTCTTCTTGAGTTTTATCTGTGCTTTTTTATGCTAATCATATTTTTAGAAGATTATCAGGGCAGTCTCTTATACCCACATATCATGGTGTCTAATACAACCTTTATTCTGGCTCCATTTCTCATGTCACAGAGTAGAATCCTACTGGATTCTTTGGTGACTTCTGTGATTACTATATAAAATTATTTTTAGATCCACGGCCTCAAAACCGAATCAAGCAGTGTTGATTGATTGTATACCAATCAGTGCCATCTCCTCTTTTTCTTATCCATGTTGTGAAATGGAAGCAGGGAGTTGAAAAACTTATTAACATCATTATAGTTGGCTATAAAAAGTCAAATGCAGCAAATATAGTCACAAAGGACTTCTATATTTTTAAACTCAGTTGCTTAAGCTTTAAGTGATTCATGTTTTATATATATTTTTTTAGTGCACACGAAAACAAAACTTTTCTTCATGAACCTTTTAAATCTAGTCATATGTATTTCTCCTTAGCATGCATCTTTTTTATATTTTGAAAGTATTCTCTATTACCCATGCAATTGAATCACATAGTTCAGTTCTTTTTACCACCACCTTAATATTTCATTTTTCTACAAATCAGCCTATACCTCAGCAAGATGTCTAGTATGAACTCATTTGTTCCCTCTCTCCCTAACTCTGAAATTGACCTTTTCATTATTCTAAGTGGGTTTTGATAATATACTCTTTATGATCTCATTCCAAATGTACTCGTGATATATCTCTCAGACCTTAAATACCCATAAGAATAATTTCTCGAAATCAGGATAGAGGTGGGTGTAGGGGCATAGCCTATCTAGGCTGTAAGTGCCTTTAAAATAAAAGCTATAATTGAGAAGAGTAATTTCTGGGGAAAAGAGTTCATTTTCCTTTTCACTACAGTACTATAATTTTGCAAAATATTTTACCTATTGAATGATATGAATTATTAAGTATTTTATAGCTTCACAATTTTAGTATATGGTACGTTTAAGTTTGTATGTGTATTTCCTTGATTCGGACTTTGTGAGCTAATAGTAGAATCAAATAACAGCCAATTTGTCTAAAATAGTTGAGTTAAAAGTAAATTGCGTTCTAGAACCATACATTTTCCTACTTTGTCTGAAGTTTCAAAAGGTTGTCTGTGCCCAATTCCAATAGCATTAACTGCATGATCAGAAATTCTTGCCTGTCTCTTCAAACTCATTGTACTAAAAACTGAATTTAACCTACTTTCATGCTCCCACCCCCACATAACCTTTCTCTTCTATACCTGCCTAGAGCTATGTGTGTTATCTTTAAGAAGCAGAAGTGATGAGAGATCAAAGACGTCTTCCTCATTTTTTGTACTGAGGTAGAGCCTTCTTATCCAAGGATAGCCCAAAATCAAATTCAGAGTAACCAGTCTTAACTAAAACATAATTGAACTTATTTCACAGTGTTCTGGGCTTGTACTATTATTTTCACAAGCTCAGTTAGTACTATCTTCATAAAGAATGGAACACTGCAAATATTCTGAAAGAAACCATCTTACTGAAATAAGTGAACACAACCATTACTGGGACCCATACTCATGACAAATTTTGTTAATGAAAAAAATTGGAGATGACACCATATTTTCCCTCAAAGTGTGCAAGATCTGGTAGAAAAGTTAGATGCACACATAGATATTTGAAGTGCAATATAGTGAAAGCTTTAATAGGTGAAAAGAAGCAACTCAGCCATGAAAGTCTGAGATTTTACACAGGTAACATTATTCTGGAATAAGTAGTCATTACTAGACATGTAAGAAAGGAAAAGTTATTTCAGATCTAGTGCACCTGATTTTTAAAGACATGCAATTGTGAAAGAACATGAGAAATTTGGAAAATAGAATTCTGTATGGTGGGGAAAGTCATAGGGAAAGTAGCTGTTAAAGGGCAGTTAGGCCCAGTTTGTAAGGGACTTTGCGTGCGACACTACCACACTTGAACTTTATGCTGTGGGCAATGGTGAACCATTAGAGACTTTTAATCAATGTCATCTTTATGGTCTAGAAAGAATTCTATGGCTGGACTAGTGTGGAGGGTGGGCCAGAAGTTTGGTGAGGCTAGAAGTAGGGAAAAATAAGCAACTTGAGATATTCTTTACACTTCAGCTAGAGAGTGAGAATGGGAAAAGCAAGATGAATTGGGGAGAGATTTTCTCTTATATCCCTTCTCCTTCCTGCCCTTGTGTCTCCTGTCTTCACAGCATCTTCTCTTCATGGGTCTTCTTCGTGTTTGGCATTCACATACACTGGTTTCTGGAATCTTTTTCCAGGCAATCCATTGATGCCAATGGATGGTTGCCATGCCTACATCTGACTGCAGAAGCCAGCTTCTATTTGGAACAAGAGCCTGGATTTGGCTACTCACACTAATAATTTAATACAGCTAAATGACTCCTACCTCTTTGCAGGTGGAAAGATGAAGACATTGTATCTTGAATGCCCAATGCTGAGGCTGGGCTGTTTCAGATCAAATTCCCTTCACTATGAACGTGAGCTGCCAAGCCTCACAGGTTCTTCTTCTTAATTATCTATAAAATATTGGGTGAAACTCCCACTATTTGCAAAAAGGTCCATTTCACAGTATGAACCTCCATTTCCCCCATAAAGCTTTGTTTTCCCCTATAAAAGCCCCATTTTTCTCTTATAAAATGACTTCATTGGGTTTTGTCTGATCAAAATGATAAATGGCATTTAACTACTCATGGATTTCAACAAACACTCTAATTGTTTGGGGGAATCTAATTCTTTCTGGGCATGTTAGTGTCCTGATTTAATGACACAATACTTTGACAGTGTTATGGAATTATCTTCTTTGTCCCTGTTGTGGGTTAGAACCCAACAAAGGCATTAGTATTCATATTGCATCCATGGGGATTTTGCACCTCTTTTCCTTTTTTTTTCCACATATCACTATGCTTAACTTTTTTCAGTTATAACTCTATATATGAATAAGAAGGGACACAGTCCTTTAATGCATGATCAAATCTGGATTTTATCCTTTGAGAATTAGTAGTTGTTAAATACAAATGTTAACATATTTCAAGAGAGAGTGTGGCAATTAAAACCAATGCTGGGGTGAGAAATGTAGCTTTTGGGTTTTGGGGTACATCCAGGAAACAGAAAGGTTGGTAACATTATTGAATATCTTTATTCCTTTCCATCTGCCAAAGTATGTCAAGGGACTAGTTTTTCCCTTCCTTGATATTTTGGTCTATGTGTCATCTCCCATCAGACATTTCAAGTAGATAGTTAAATGGATAGAATGTCATAACTCATAATATCTGCTTTTCACACAGCCACTTCTCTGCCATTATGACTTTGAACAAAGCTTACTGCTTTATGACTGAGGTTAGTTCCCTTTAAAGGTGGCACTAGATTATAAAGATTTCTCTGACATTACGAGACTGTGTTTATTGTCATTGTTATTTTTTTAAACACACTGAAAGCATCCCTAAGGAGAGGAATTATTAGACTCTTAGAAAAGACTAGAGGGCATGGTTAATTTATTTAACAAATATTTATTGAGTCTATGTTATTGCCAGGCATATAGCTGTTTTCATTGTGTTGACAAAATGGCACATGTAAGGAAAGAATGATCAGGGTTTCTGCTTACTTTTAAAAAGAACATTATTTAGATGATAACATTAAACAAGTTATAGATAAACAGGTTTCAGATCAGTTACAAAAAGGACCTGAATGGGGAGAAAAATTGAGCTATCCAAAAATACCCCAGTGTATTTCCTTGTGAAGTGTGCCTGTCATCAACTGACATGCTAATACAAAAGACATCTTTTAAGAGTCTAATGGAGTTCATTACATTTTAGTTTGGAAGATGGACTACATGGTGACTACATTAGTCCTTTGACATGTCAGATATTTTATTCTATTTGGGTCTGTGACTGATCTGTGTAGGCAGCCTGTTGTCCTTTCATGCCTCTCGTGGAGCAAATCATGGCAGTTCTCTTCATTCCAGTGAAAGAAAATGCATAGATACTAAAAAGAAAGAAACAATTTGCAGAACATTTAGTTGAAGAAATAGTGAAGGATTTATATAAAATGACCATAAAATTTCTTTTTTAAAATTCCATCATACATTTTTATGCTACCTCAAAATACTTTATTTGACTCCAACCAGTGTTTTTTTTTTCCAGACCATTTCTTCAGGCACCCCATTTCTTCAGGCACCCCTTGATCTTCCAAAATCTGTATTTATGTTTCCCTTTTGTAAGCAAAACTAGAGCCAAGAAACTCTTAATTCTAACCTTCCGCATCTATCAATTATTCCTTCAAGGAAGTAAAGTTCTCTCAGTGTCCAGGATCCATCCTTAGAGATATTTATGAACAAAAAAGCATATATTTCTCCTTTTTTGTATAAATCATTTTGCACGTGCAAAGCACATAGTAGCCACTCGACATAGAGTAGCTGCTATTATTGCTCTATTTTATCCAGGTATCTCTTTAAAAATAATTATTGGGTGATTTCCACATGCATAGCACCATTCTAGACTCTGAGAACATGACTGTGAGGAAGATAAACAAAACCCCTGTCCTTATTGATACTGCATTCTAGTGGAGGAAAATACTTAGAAAAAAGATACATGCTATGATAAAAGTAAATAGGTAACAAGTACTAAGAAATGCAATAAAGCAAGATAAGGGGCTAGAAAGAGATGTAGTTCATATACATGCATACAGATGTAGTTCAAATACATATATGCATGTATTTTTTAAAAGATAATCACAAGGTCAGCATCCATACTATAGCCATCTTTTAAGTATTTGTAGCGTCTCACAGCATATTCTGAAAAAAACTTCTATGTAAAATTTCTGAATGTCAGGAATAACTATGACATGGGAATAGATTCTGCTCAATACAGTTAATAATGCATCATTGAGCCCAGCCTAAGATAAGCTTCACCGGGGGAACTCTAAAAGCCCATGTCACAACAAGAACTACTAAATGGAAAAAGAAAAAAAAATATGGGTACCAGTTGTTGGAGACATAACCAAAATCCCTTTCCCTAGAGAATGCTTTCAACTGATTTTGGCTACTTTTTATTGGTATATGTGTGCTGATGCAGCTTTATTATACAAAGCTTCTAAAATGTCCAGCTACTGAATTATAGACCACCTCTATATGGCCACTCTGAAATATATTAAAGGTAGAAAAATAATAGAATTGGAGATTTAGTGTTTGACACAAGATTAGTTCTTATTAAATATGCCTTGTCTTACACACACACACACACACACACACACACACGCACACACGCATGCACACACACACTCAGTTGTGTTAAGTTGGAATATAGCTGCCTAGCTTTTTTTTTGCTAGCCCAGGTCCCTTCGCTGGACTTTTCATTAATTGCTAATACCTAAAATTGAGTGAATGGGGAAGCAAGTAAAATGCAGGCTCTGCAAACCTGTGTTCATTTGTGAGAGCTTGAGGCAAAGGACTGCTGTTAACGAGTGCTTTCCCAGTGAGAGTTGCCAGATTTAGCAAATAAAAATACAGGGTGCCCTGTTAAATTTGAATTTCAGATAAACAATGAATGATTTCTTAGTATATACACATCTAAAATATTACATGGGGCATACTTATGATAAAAAGTGTTCTCTTTTTATCTGAAATTCAACTTTAACTGGCATCATCCTATATTTTATTTGGAAACCCTACTCAAAACTGCTGGCATTTGAAATTCAAAGCTGAGCAAAGGTGGATAACAGAGTGAAACTCTAAAGAAATGAGGTTTAAAAACTTGAATCTACAATCTGGAGTCTATACATGATGGCAGTGGTGTGTTCACTATGTGCCCAGTTCTGTGTTTATTGCTTCACTTTTAGGATCAAATTTAGTCCTCACATATGTGCTTTCACCCACATAATGTTATGTGGAAAGAGATTTAGTCAGTAAAGATTATGGAGCTAGTGTATGATGGAGTAGGTTGGGAACCCATGTAGTCTCTCTGCAGAGCTCATGACCCCCATCCTGAGGCAGCAACTTCCACTTTGGCTCAAGGTTATTACAAGGCTCATGCTACAGAGTCATTGAGAGGATGGTTTCAAGTTCCAGTCCTTTGGATCTACTAAAGAAACGATACAGCCTCAAAGTCAGGAGATGCTTAGGGTCTCTAACAAGACTATTTATGACTCTTAATCAATCCCCAGATTTGGATTTTGTAAAAATAAATGAAGCTGATGTATTCCACCAAGAGGAGTCTATACTGTTTTGAGGCAAAATGCCATATGGATAAATTATCGGTGCCATTTAATGCTCGTGAATTTTTTAAAAAATAGATGATGATCACTTATTTGTCAAACATTTTCCTAACACCTATTTTGTGTGAATCACAGTACTAAAGGCTGTAAGAGTGTAGGAAGATAAATAAGTCATAGCCTTTCCCCTCAAGGAATTTACAACTTAATTGGAGAGGCAGACAAGTCAACAACTAACTCTTCAAATACCAGGCAGTGCGAAAGAAGGCCTTTGACAGAAGTGCATGCAGAGTGCAGTGGGAATACAGAGGATGATAGATTCTGTTTGAGTGAGAAAGGTAAAAGATGAGATGAAGGAGAGAGGGCAGTGACCCAAGACAATTTGACAGATAAAGAAAAAAAAATAGGTGTCTGTTTATTTTGCCATGGAGAAATTAGTAATTTAGGCATACAAATTTTGATAATTGTATAGTAACATTGAATAATAATTAATATATACTGCTGCTATTATTTTGAATCTCTTGTATTTTCTGATGACACCTCATGTGGATTTTATGAAATTTTTATACAGATCTTTTGTTCTCTCAATCTAGCATTACTTGGATTTTGTTAATCATTGTGAGGTCATCTGTACAGAAGTACAGAGAGATAAAAGTCCCAAAGATCTGACTCAATAATGCATGCTATGAAAACATTTGACAAAAAGAAGGTATTGATGCTCTGAATTGCATATGTTTAAAAAAGTTGAGATTCTATTTATGTTAACCTAAGAAGAAAATCAGGCTGGATTTGAAGCATGATGTACGTTAATGAAAGAAATGGATAGGTTTGATATGTGTTCTCTATGCTTAATGTATGATTTATGTTATTTATTTATAACAAGTTATTGGACTTGGCTATTCAATGGTAATAGTTTTCTTTTTGAAAACTAGATATACTTAGGAACATATTTCTTTTAAATATTGCTTATTTCCATTGTGGAGAATCTTTCTTTACTATGAATTCTGAGAAAAATATATTGACCTATCATTCTCAATTCGGAGAACCCTTCTTGCTGTAAATACTAGGAACTTTGCAACCATGGCATAGGCAAAATGACAGCAATTATAAATTTTAAAAAGCTCTGAAATTTAAGCCATGAAAATAAGTTTGAAACTTTATGAAAGATTATATAAGCCTCTCTGTGCCTTAATGTCCCCATTGAAAAAATGAGAACAGAGTTTAGCTACTTTATAGAGTAGTATTAAAGATTAAATGAAATGACACATAAATATTTAGAGTGCTTAATTCAGAAATAAGCATAAATGAATTGCCATCTGCTAGATTATAAACTGCATGTTGATGGAGCCTTTAGTCTTATTTTTTGACTGCTGCACTCCAAAACAAAACCAGTGTTGGCTACATAATAGGTTGTCAACAAATAGTTTTGGAATAAATGAAATGAAGTTGTGGAGGTGGTAGAAATACTCTTTGTTCACTTCATGGGTAAGTGGTTATAAAAGACAATTATCTCTCAAAACTGTGGCCTCTCCACAAATCTGTGTTCTTATTTTGCAGCCCAACCCCAGACATGCATCTGTACAAAATACTCGATCTGTTCCAATAAAAAAGGTGGCTTGGATAAGATTGTCTCTAGAATTATAGCCTTTTAATCATTCACTAATTCATTAATTAAACTGATCACATATTAAATGTCAGGCTCTGAGAAGATATTAGAAATGAAGATAAATAAGGCACTGCTACTCTAGAAAAGCTGTCAGGTTGCACATTGAGCCAGAAGTTTGAACATAATTACAATATGTGCTGGACATGCTATTTTAAAAGTAGTATTGGGGGTGGAACAAGGGACAGAGGAACCAGGAATGCTTTGAACCAATGAACTGTATTCTGAAAGATGAGCCAGATATGACCAAGTGATTAAAGTTACGGGGAGAGCCATTCTAGGCATATTCTCCATGGATAACTGAAGGGACAATTTTAGGGACAATTTTAAAAGTGAGATTATGGTTTTCTCCATAGAGTCTTCAGTTGGTGAAACATCATGGCCTATCACCTTTCTTTCTCTGCAGTTGATCATTTCACACTGTTCTTGTTTCTATGCTCTGAAGAAGAGAGCTGAGTAAGTTATACATGTAGGTATGTCAGATAACTCATAAGGTTACTTCTTTCAGTTTAATTAGTGTTTTAGAAGGAGATAAACATGATCACAGGTGGAAAGGAGGAAGTACTTGTGGGCAGAGGTTGGCAGACAGGCTTTACCTGAAGCCTGAATCTATAACTTTGTGGCTTTCTGTCTTGTCTCACTCACTACGTTGCCACTGGGCTCAGTTTTCTTTGGTTCAACAGTTGCTTTCCACAAATAGGATGGAGATAAACCAAGTGTTTGGGTCTGAAATGTATGCTTCATTTGCAAATAGTAGTGTTTTATAAACAAAACTTCAGTTTTAATCTGCAGGGGATGGGTTCTGCTCTCTAAATGCTTAGATATCCTCATCTAACACTCTTGAAGTCTAGTCTCCCAGTTTCAAAGCTGCTAGACCACGGCAAGGATACTTCCATGCTGTGTCCATCAGCTTAAGTGTAATATATGTTTCATTCAGCCAAACAATGACATGATTTTCCTATATTCTCTTTGAAAAAAAAATAACTTTTTTTAGTGTTCTGAGTGCAAAATGATCTTGAAATAATTTGCTTACACCATGGATCCTACCTGTGTCTGAAACCATAATGTTGATTTTATTGGGGCAAACAAAACTTTACAGCTGCACAAATGGCCATGAAAACAAAATAGAAGAGGGGCTTGCAAACAGTGATCATTTTGCTTACGACCAAATGAAGGAAGTCACATTTTTCAACAAAGATGTATAAAACATGAAGTTTAATTTCAACAGCATAATATTAATTAACTTCAACCTAATTCTTGAGATGTGCTTTGGACTCTATACTTTTTCAATCCCCCAATAAATCTTGGTAGGCTATAGTGCCAAATGTTCATGTGCTTTTGGCTTGGGGAAATTTCAGGATATTGAGTAGAAGGTTTGGTAAATATGTTACATCTCGCATCTTAGAATTTGGCTCATACATTTAAATTGCTCAAATCATAGCAGTAGAACACAGGACATGATAAAAAGGGTAAACCTTGTTTTAGCTGAAGTCTTACAAAAAACCTCCTAATTAGATGTCCTGCGCTTGGAGTGTATACCAAAGAATTATCATGTATTCATATCTGGGGTAATGGGTGATAATAGCACAATGGCTCCCTCCTTGTTTTGTAGCATAAAAACAAATGTGTAGTGGCTACAGAAAGAATGTTTCCGATGGCAAATCTGCCTCCAGGATAGGAGGTGATAATATGTTAAAAAGCAGCTTAAGATCCCTTGAACTTTGGTTGATTACAAGCTCAGTCACTGTTTTATGATCACAGGTGCTATCCTTGGCCCCTGCTCCAACATTATGAACCTCCACAGAATTCAAATTAGAACTACCAACATCATTAAAGAACATTTGACATAATTTATACACCTTTTTATCTCTAAATCCCTGCTCCTAGAATAGAAACTTCATTTTTCTAATCTATCCTTTTAAAATGATAAAGAAGTATCTTTTCTTCTTCTAGGTAAGACTTTAGACATGTCAAATTAATTTTCTCTATTATAACCAAGTTTTACCTTACAACATTGTGCCCTTTTGACATACTGAAGAAATGGCACTGCCAAATCTTGCTTGGCTTGCCAAAGGTCACATTGAAAATTAGTTGCAAAGGCAGAACTGGGATACAGATTATCTAAATCCTACTCAATGTCAAACCACACTCATTTTTACATCACAGAATTTCATTACAAAGTAGTAGAAGACAGAACATGAGAGCTAGTATCAGGGCTGGAGAGCAAAAGCAAAAGAAAGAACTGGGCACAGTGGTCATTTATGTGTCAGTGGGTCATTGGTCTTGTAGAACAGGATTTCTCAATAGGGTCATATCACTCCCAAGGGAACAAGATTTGGTTCTTTGGGTGGGGAGGGCCATAATCTTACTATTTTATATATAAAGCACAGGTATATAGCATATAAATGGATATTCAGTACATCTGGTTTTAAAAGTTCATGGGAAGGGTATTATGGAAGAAAAAAATCAAAAAAGGCTTCTTAGGGTAGTAATAATGAATGAACAAGCAAAAAGGTTGAGAAACATAGTTATAGAATATTTTCTAGGTCTAGGCCAAAAAAAAAAAAAAAACGTAGTGTGTGAATGAGAGAACATGTAGCTAAGTAAATAAAGTAAGGGAAAGTTCTTTCATCCCATCATAAAGTGAGTGATTATTGACAACTGTATCAGAATTTTAGATAACCTGGAGTTTTGTTGTTTGGTTATTGCCATAGTCAGAATTCTGGGATTGCTCTCAAGATGCCCACCTGCTCTGATGTAATCATCTTCCCCAGAGTATACACTGAACTCATGAATATGATGCAGTATCACTTCCATGACTATATTATGCTATATGGAAAAGGAGAAGACATTTTTCAAATGCAGTTCAAGTTCCTCATCAGTTGACTTTGAGTTAATCAAAAGGGAGAGAGTCCTGGAAGGGCCCGACCTAATCAGATGGGTTCTTTAAAAGGAGACTTAGGCTTCCCTAAACTCAGACTGAAAGCAGTAGAGAAGTGCTGTTGCTGGCCTTGAGAAAGCAAGCTGCCATGAGCTCTACAGCTGCAAAGAAACAAATTCTGCCAACAACCTGAATGATTTTGGAAGTGAGCTGTAAGTTTCAGATGGGAAAGCTGCCCTGACTGAAACCTTGATTTCAGCCTTGTGAGACCTTGAGCAGAGGAACCTTGACTCACAGATGTTTTGAGATAATAATTGTCTACTGTTTTAAGCTATCAAATTAGTGGTAATTGTTACACATCAATAGAAAAATAATACAGGTATTTAAAAGGGAATAAGGGGGAGGAGTTTCTTGGTGTTTCTACAACCTCCCCAGAAATCTCAGACTTTATTAAGCATCATGTTGTTTTATCTTGCCAAGAGTGATTATGCGATTTTCTTTCATCTTCCTTCTAAATTTAACATTTTGGTCTTCACATCAGGGAAAGTACATTTTATACCAAAAACCTTCTGAGATTCTCCATCTGTACTTAAAGCTAATAATGTTGTTCTTAGAGAAACCAGAGTGATCAGTTGCTTATTTTAAGGGCTTATCCATTTTCTTAACCTAGACTCTCAGGTTGCATCACCTACTTCCAACATAAAATGAGGATCTTGGAAGCTAGTTAATCCCGCTGCTGCACACCTAGCCTAGAACTGCCTCAGAATCATCATCAATCCTTATCACTCCTGACTCTGGAGTGACCAAAGTCTTGCTGTGCTCCTGGATACTCTGGAAATAATCAAATTAGATTAGCTGCAGCCCATTGTTTTGTAATGCCTCATGTCTTTGTCATCCTTAGTTATGCCCCCAGATATAAGCCATGTTCCTCAAGCTTATTCTGCTCGTACAACACTGTGCTTCCTCCTGTCCTAACTGCTTCCTATTTCTTTTACTTTCAAAACGTGTCATGATGTTCCCTTTGACTTTCCTGTTTTAACTAAAACTTAGCTGTGGTCCAAGAACTTTGCCTTTCCGAAGCTATGTCAAGTGGAGTCTGTTTCTTCTCCCACTCCTCAAGTATGCCAGATTTGGTTAATATGTGTCTTGTTCTTAGTCCCATTCATTACTCCTTGTTATGGACTGTTTGTTGCTCCCCCAAATTCATATGTTGAAGCGTAATCCCCAATGTGATGGTATTTGGAGGTAGAGCCTTTAGCAGATGATGAGATCATGATGAGAGGGGAGCCCACATGGATAGGGTTAGTGCCCTTATAAAAGAGACCCCTGAGAGTTTTCCTTTCATTTGTCATGTGAGGACACAGTGAGAAGACGGCCACATATGAACAGGAAGTGGGCTATCAGCAGACACCTAATCTGTTGGCACCTTGATCTTAGACTTCTCAGCCTCCAGAACTATGAGAAATAAATATTGTATAAGCTACTCGGCCTATGGCATTTTTGTTAGAGCAGCCCAGACTGATTAAGATATTCCCCTGGTTGGCAAAACCTCCAGCTTTCATGAAGTTATGTGGTTGCACAGCCCCCTACTTCTCTTTATTGCTGTCACCTCCAAGCTTCCTGCATATACCCCATATTCATTGCAGAGTTTTGGATCTAGTCATAATTTTAGCTTTAAACCAAATTGTACTGCCACACATATGAACCATTCAATTATTTGGTCTCAAAATATTTAAGCCTTCTTTTTTCCTGATGTTCATTTTCATTGCATGCCAGCAAACTATTCCCATGGTTACATCATCATCCTGATAATAACTTGGTACTTCTCCTCTCTTAATTTATTAAATTGAAATATTTCAATATTTGACTGAAATCTTGTCTTCTTCCATTTCTTGTTTACACACATTACATCTGATTATTCGATCTCAGAATGACCATTAATCTTCATCCGTCTACTTTCTTCGTGTGTTCACTTCCTTTCTTAACCCCGTGATTTATCACTTGATTCTCCAAGCAATAATAGCAACTCACTGTTCTGTCAACTTCATGTGCTCGTCTGTATTTCAGCTAGTTTTTATGATTGACTATTGTATTATTCATTTATTATCACATTAAACATCCTAAGTTCATGCTTTGTGTCTAATCACAGTGAAGATCTCTGTAATTTCCCATGTTGTCACTGAACAGAAGGCATGAAAATGGGTCCCATTACACTAGTAAGGCTTGTGCTGGGCTCAAAAGCAGCAGTAAGAATGAGTGCACATTTCCTGCCTTCCTATTAGAATTAAGTGAATCTCTTCCATAGTTGGCTATGGAAGCACTCTTACTCAACCCTAGAAGATCTCCAGGAGGTCTCATTTATCTTAATTTCTACCAATAATGGACACAGATGTATGAAGCAAACAATGAATTGTGAATGCAGAGTAGCCCTTCAAAATCACCTGGATATCTCTGTTCAAGGAACCTCTTGTGGAATAGCAAGAGCACTAGGAACTAAAAGGCATCCATGGTTTCCTTCTTTTATTCTCAAATTTAGAACTTTAATCAACAATTATTCAGGATATATTACCTGAATGATGAAACATCAGATGAAGGTCACTTACCAGATTGAGTCTCTTCTGCCAAAGAACAACTGTGGGTTTAGATCAATCGCAATCAGATTGCAAACTTCCCCTTATTCAGTGGGATTAGAATGGAAACATTCTATGTATATATTATCTCAAGTCAAGCATTATCAGGTGGAAATAGGCAATAGATGCCTTACATTCCTCTAGGGAAAATTTACTGTCACACTCCACTGGTTTGAACTTTTTGATTATTTTGACTTGTACTGAGATTTTCGTCTTCAGGATCTAATGAGCAATCTGTTTGAAATTCCTGATTTATGGGATAAATTAGTTGGTGGCACTGCAGTGTGTGTCCTTTTGACCCTTCAAAGGAAGTTAGATTTGCTAGAGTTTAGTACCTTGGTTGAGAAGAAGAACCAGACGGAAAATTTTTGAATATTAGTCCAGTTAACATTGAAAAAACCTAATTCTATTTTTGAACATTACTCTATCAGACCCTGTGCTAGGTGTTGACAATGAATGAGTTACGTGGATTGCACCTACATGTGAATACTTCATAGTATTGTAGGAAAAACACATGTATAGTCTGAAAAACGCTATAATAAAAATATGAGGAAAGTTATATGAGGAAGAACTGTGTAAATATGTCAAAAAAAAGCAAAAAAGGTCCTCACAGGGTGATGACATTTTATTATTTCATTCCTTCAGCAAATACATAATTTGTGGCCACTAAGCACCAGCAATGAGTTGTAAGTAATGACATGTTCTTATTTACCCCAGGACAGCAGAACTTGACTGAGGCCTCAAGGCCATCTATTCTGTGACTAACATTAATCCAAGAAACAAAAGCAGTCTATGAAATTATCTTATTGAGTTACTATGATTTTCACTTAAATTAAGCAGAAATGACAAACCAAGTATGTGTCAGGCACACTGGGTGCTTTGTATAAAATGTGTAATTTAATCTTCAAGACAAATCAGAGTTCAAAGAATAATTCAATTCTGTAAACATTTAGTTAGCAGCTCCCCTGGTCCAGGCATTGTACTGGATGCTGGAATTTCAAGAATATGAAAGTATGAATTTTGTCTTTGTGGAAACCCAGGTTCAGTGAGAGACACATAAATATAATTCTGATAGGCTATATTAAGTGCTAAAATAGAAATATGGCACATGATGCCGAGGGAATGCAAAGCAGCACACACATCCTAATGTGTGGGCTCCAGGGAGGCTTTTGGAGGGAGATATGAAGGCTGTGTGAATAGGGGTTATTTAAGAGCAGATGTAAAGGAGGGCATTTCAGGAAGAGAGATCAGCCTGAAATATGCCTGGAGGTGTATATGAGAGCTAAGATGGGTATTATTAGCTCCAATTCAAAGATGAAGAGACTGAGCCTCAGTGAATTTAAAAAACACCTCCTGACCTCCCCAAGATCTCCTCACTAGTAAGTAGTGAGCCATGAGTAAAAACCCTGGCTGGTGTATCTGCAAAGTCCATGTTCTTTCCATCATCTTAAGCTACTTCTTCACCAGAATTTAACGTTTAATCCTGAAGAACTGGGAGTCTAAACACTCTAAGGGGAGGAAATAAATTGACTGTAAATGGCAAAAAGAAAGACGTCAGACAGCTAATGGAAATGTAACGAAAGAAAGAAAAAGGAGAAAAGGCAGGTGACAGAGGTAAAGAAAGAAAGACAAGCAGTGAGAATCCAAATTGTGGTGGGAATAGTTGTTCTTAAAGCTTCTTGAATGTTGCCACTGTGAGAGCTTATGTGTGTCCAAATGCAGTCTCCTCTAACTCGTGCTGTCTCTGGTGACACATGATTCATCCCTATCATTGCAAAGCTTGTGTTCCCGTAATATGAAGTCCAGTGGAAGCTCTGACCTTTTCATTTATAATTATTTTTCTTACTGGTATACACCGTACATGCAAAAAACTCCACAGAGGACTTTAAAAGCATACTTCTGCAAATATATGTATTTCATCGCTATTATGAACTATATAAACTTGGGGGTTAATATAAGAATGAAGTCATCATTTACAAATAGTGTTTCCAAGGGGAAATGTTAGCACTATCTGGTGAAAAGGTAATAAAAAGACAACATGAGTTAAAAATAAAATCCTCCATAGTAATTTTCCTGTGACATGTTCAGAGACAAACTTCTTTCTTGGAAGACTTACTGCATTGGCGACCTTGAAAGGCAGAAGTTCCCCTGAGAGTTAGTGGAACCAATCATTATTAACATTGGATCTTTCCTTCTCTTCTTTTATTCCTTTTGTCATTGTAAAAAAGCCAGACAATACAAAGCCAAACCAAGATTACCACCATTGTTTTTCCTCCAAGGAAAACAAAGCAAGCTGGTGACCCTGGATTTGGAGGTGAGTCCATTTTGAGTTGGTAGCTATTGTTTATTTTTTACATAGCTACATGTTTGATGGCTCAGGAATGGAGCCACTGTGAAGTGTCTGGCCTGTTGCTACTCCTGCTGACAGTTGGTTTTTAGGAATCAGCGTTGTTTTGCTGTGTACTTTCACAGGAATATGACATGAGGTCTTACATTCAAGTAATAGAGGAATAAAAGTTAATGAGCTATCCAGCTTGGTATTGGGGGAATTCATTTATAAATTGATGTATTGAAAATGCTGCATCCACAGTAAGGAACAGCCTGGCATCAATTAAACATACCACAGTAGGAACACATCCCAACCAGTTTTCCACTTCTCAATTTCTTTGGTTTTCACAAAAATGTGTTAATTTCTGTTAATCACCTGGCTTCATTGCATTTGTAATTTAAGTTTTTGTCTGCTTCATTTCATGAAGCAACTTTCTATCTCTATTTTATTTCTTAATGCAGGGCTGATCAGGTACATTCACCATTAGCAGACTGACAAGGAGAATTCAATTCAGCCTTTTCTTTTACAGTCTATAAAAACAAATAAGACAAGGGCAAATGCTGGGGGAAATTTGTAAATTTAAAAGAAAACAAAAGTTTACTGTCTGCTTCCTTCACCTACTCTTCCTCTCCAGCTCTCTCCCTGCCTTGTGTTCAATAAAAGCCAGCATCGGCTATTCACATGTTCTCCACAAGGAGGCTATGTTTAACTTTTGTTTGCACTGAAATAGCTTTAGCAAACAGTGTTTGGGCATCGTACAATATAACCAGTGTATACTGTGTGATTATGCTCCCTTCTCACCATACATATTTGCAAATACAGCCTAGACTGTGTCCAAAACACCAAGAGGACTTTAAAAAAATGTTCTCAATTAACCAATTTAAGAAAACACTCCTTGCTTGACTAAATAATGGAGGGCTGACAACTTGGAAACAGTGGATTTCGAAGTATCCGTGACAGATGTGGATGCTGAATGGATACTGAGGTAAGTCACAATAGAATTCAACTTGAATTTTCAGTAGGGTCATGGCTCCTTCATCAAGTAACTCCTACTTCGCATGTTATAGGAGTTTTCTGAAGATTGAAATTCTGACCACAGGACATTATGTGACTATGTCATCCAAACTTCCTTTGACAAACTATGTACTATACAAACTCCAAGTGATAAAATTGGGCCCAGCAATAAACAACAACCTACCATCAAGTGGAAGTGTGATTTATAGGACCTGTCTTGAGCAGGTCCAAAAGGCAGAAATAAGTCATAGTAGCAGATAACTTATATTCCCAGTGTGACTACTCCTACCATGTGGTTATAACTCCCTCATCCCACATCTATGGCCTCCTAGATAGTTTCTGATAGAAGGCTGAATATGGAGGAAATATTTGTGGCTGTTACAGATGTCACCACTATATGCTGACACTCACAAAAAGTAGACTGTGGTGATGTTACACCTGCCACTCAGGAGCATCCCTTAAAGACACAGGTAAAGGAATTCCCCCAGTGGACTTAAACTCAAGCAGTGTATTCAGTTGTCCAGTATCCCTAGAAAGAGAGAAAGCTGGAAATATGGATTCATGGGCATTGCTGGATGCTCAGGAATTCAGAAAGAATGGGATTGGATGATTGAGAACAAGGGCTTTTGTCAGAGAAAAATGTGAATAGACCTCTCAGAATGGGCACATAGTTTGAAGATAAAATCAATGTCCCATGGAAAAACCCATTAAAGGTTATTTAGTACAAAGGAATCTTAATAATCAGATGGACAAAACAGTACATTCCGCAGATGTTGAGAATACCCTATCTCCTGCTTGTGCAATGAGCTCATGATCAAAGAGAATATAGATGAAGGGAATTCATGGACTGACTCACATGACTTCCCCCAATCAAGATGTCTGTTTACTACAACTCTTGAGGGCCCAAATGGCCAAACAGCAGAGGCCAGTACTGTGTATCTTTCCTGGTACTGCATACCAGCCAACTACATGGATCAAAATTAATATTTGTGGATTCCTCCTATCATTGTGGGGCCATGATGCCAACATTGGAATGGACTTTATTCTGGATCTGCAGATGGTAATCCTTCCTGTCAGTAAATGTACAGATTAACATCCAATGATGCTCTCTAAAACAATGGCTAAATCTCTCCCTAAAAAAGTGAAATATGGACTGTTGCCTATTGAATTTACTGGCTTATAGCACAGAAGTAGCTGCTCATAAAATGATAAACTGGACAATTGAAGAACTGATTAAAGAAATAGCAAGGAGATGACTTTTGGAGTTTGTAGTGTTGTCCTATAAAGTATTATATAAGTTCCAAATTCGAAACAAATTTATAATGTTATTTTTTCTACACCAGAATATGCGGGTCCTGGAATCATGAGGTAGAATACAAAAAAAAAAGGGGGGGGGAGACACGGTCCACTTTATTATTAATTGGCATGAAGTCACACAACGGTGCTCATGTCTTCTCTAGTCAAATAATTGGGGACGTAGGATGAACAGCTTTCAAGGATACCTGATTGAAGAGATTTGGAGAAAAGATGTGGATAGGATAATTTCAGGAGATGCTTATAGGGTGAGACTACTTGCAGCCCATGTGACTCTCACCAAAAAGGCCCCAACTGTATGGAAGTTTCTCTTATGAACTATTTCACAAATATAGAAAAGGTATCCACAAAATATAATAAAAACTTGTGTACCCTCTACTCAGATTAAGAAATAAAACATTGTCAGTACCATTTTAAGGCCCCTGGGTAACTTTTTGCGGTATCATCATCCTTATTCTCTACATTTACCTCCCAGATGTAACCACTATCCATTACCCAGCATGTATTTATTTATCTTCCTATCTATGCCTTCATAAATTGATTACTCATGTACTTATCAATATTTATATATAGCATTGATTTTCATATTTT
Organism: Macroglossus sobrinus; assembly: GCA_004027375.1. Classification (NCBI taxonomy): domain Eukaryota; kingdom Metazoa; phylum Chordata; class Mammalia; order Chiroptera; family Pteropodidae; genus Macroglossus; species Macroglossus sobrinus. The sequence goes on from PVKZ01001598.1 coordinate 47,681, forward strand.
AAAATTTTATATAAATGGGAACATCCTGTCTAGATCCTTCTGCAACTTGCTTGTTTTATTTATTTTTTGCTCAAGATTAGGAAAATCATTCATATTTAACTTTCAGTTATATATAGTTGTCCAATGACTCCAATGAGTGAATTTATTATGATTATAGTTATCCTTTCCTTTTGAGTATCATATAACTTGTCTGTAAATTTGTTTTTGCTATTATAAATCTATAACTATGTAGCTATTCATTTACATTGTTTATCTTGTGTTTTCTGTAGAATTATATTGTTTGAATAAAAACATTTATTTATGAATATTGATTTCTACTTTATATCACGTATCACATAGTACATTATAAACACACACATACATGGATGCATACATGGATGTACATGTGTGTATATGTGTGTCTATATATACACACACATAGTGTCTATGTGAATGTAGTAACAGATTTATTAGGTTATATAATCTGTTATGTATGTTTGTTTCTTCTGAGACTTGTTTTGGAACTTGAAGTCAGTAGGAGGGCAGTGAACTGAAATCTTCAAGGATGAGCTCAAACTCATGAAGATGAACTGGAACCCATGTTGGTTGCTTACTGCCTGCAAACCTCCAACTTACATGATATTAATGTCCTGAAGAAGAAGCTGATACCTTCACTCATGGAGTTGTTTTAGATACCTGGATCAGGAGTTGGAAAAGCTGAAAGAGTAGATCCAGCAGTTACAAACAGACCTAAAGCCCACCTGCTACTTCATATAAACAGGTGAGCCAGTGGACAAGCTTCTTCCATGAACTGCAACAATGCCTTTTGCTGTGCTGCAACCTTCTTAGTGTAAAGGGAATATGGTTTATGTTGCATTTCTGTCTTACAAATCACATACAAGATGTCTCTTATAGCTCATAGTAATTATGAGGATTTATGGAGGGAGGGGAATTATGGGGAACATAGTTCCATTTTTAGTATTTCAACAAAATATAAATGTACCAGATTAATCATAGTCCAGATTTCATCTATTTTGTTTCCATTTCTTTTTCATGACTATTCCTCCTGCTATTGAGACGGTTTTGCTAGTGGTACTTACATTTACATATTAGTCTATAATTTGAATGTTGAGGGCTCACATAGTACTAGGGATGAAAGAGAAAACCTCCAAAGATCTTGACTTAAAAATGGGATAAATACTTTAGGAGAATTTGTGTCTTCTCTTAGAGAGGAGATGAGTGTGCTTTTGCTTGTATGAGGAAAAGTCTCATCATATTGGGGAGTACATTACTTCTGGGAGATTGGAAGAAGTAGCAATGAAAGGGGTGGATTATGTTGGGCATCATCATATGGAGATAGTACAAAATAAGAGAAAGTTTTCCTTTTGGAAAATGCAATTTTAAATATCTTAAGTGAATAATAATGAAGACATTATTATCTGCTTATTATTACTAATTACTATCTGCTTATTATTACTAAGTATTATCTGCTTATTACTAATAAGCAGATGGTAATTTCTACAATTACCATCTGCTTATTAGTAATACACTTCTCAGTAATTTCTGTTCTTTCTAGAGAAACAAGCTGATCCTCCATTCAAATATTCAGATTAATATATATATATATATATATATATATAGAGAGAGAGAGAGAGAGAGAGATTAATATATCTATATCTATCTATCTATCTATATATATATATAGAGAGAGATATAGATATATATATAGATAGATATATATAGAGAGATTAATATATCTCTATCTATATATATATATATATATATATATATATATATATATATATATATATATATATATATAGAGAGAGAGAGAGAGAGAGAGAGAGAGAGCGAGAGAGAGAGAGAGAGAGAGATCGAGGAAATGAAGGATTATGTGGTGATATTTAATTTATCTGATGGTCTGAACCCTGAGAGTTGCTAGAGTTGAGAGCAAAATTTACTTCTTGGTAGGCTGCTTGATTATCAGCACTAACAGTCCCCTGGCTAATTAGAATGTCACAGGGCACTGGAAACCATTTAAATATAATGGCATCAATTCTGAAATTGCAATGGAAATGGTGTCTGGGCTATCCAACCTCTTAATGACTAGCCCTGAAATATCAGAGACAGCAAGAATTTTTAGATATTTCTATAGAAAAAAAGCAAAATTAAATTAATTTCAGGTAAAAATCATGCTTTAATTCAGCCTCTAAAAAGAGTAAAACAGAAAAATACATGGTCCTGAATGTAAAGTAACAGGAAAGTCAGCATCACATTGCTTTCTGAATACTGATTTCTACTATTTGTAAAAAGCCTTATAATGAAGAACTCTACATTTCTTCCTTCTGTCTCCAAAAGCCAATTGTGGACAGTAAATAACCTGTATAGTAACACAGTAAATATTGCCAGGATATATTATTATATTAATTGCTATCAACAAAAGTAGCTTAATATACTGCATATTATATGTAGAAGAAAAAATCATTTTCCCTCCTTAGAAATGGTAGGTGAATTATGGTTGTTGACATATACCTAAAATAGTATTGGTACAAAAACAGTCATATTATCAATAATAGCTACTGCATATCAAGCACCTACTTTGTGTTAGCCAGAGTGTCAAGTCCATTATATATACTATCATTAATCCTTACAACCTCTGTGTGGGAGATAATTATTTTCTCTACTCAGAAATAAGTACATAAAGCCTCAGAGAGGTCAGTTTTCTTGCCAAAAGCCACAGAGATAATTAATAACAGATCTAGTATTGAAACATTCTCAGTCTGATTCTTAAAACCTTACTCTTAACCATTATACCATACTGCTGTTTTCATTTAAAGTATATGCTGTCCCACTACACCCCTTTTCACGTGGAGCACCCCAGCTAAAGTAAAACCAGTCTCTTCTTTGAATGAATGGGACAATTTTTTATGAATGGTTTAGAATTAGGAAATTCCATGGTATGCAAATATCTCAAAATAAACTTCCAGAAAATGCTTTGATTCAGTAAATTTCCCTATGAATACTTAAAGAATTTGTTATAACCGTTCAAGTTGCTCCATCTTATAGGAAACAAAGAAATCAAATCAAATCTGTATGTCTAGATTCTGAAGATCAAGACAAATACCTAGATTTGTGAAACCATGAGAAAATAATAGATATTTCAAGTTAAGAATAGCATGATTATGAATTCAGAGGGTCTCGAATATGGAAAGTTTAAAATAGATAATGTGTCTTGCAGATTGTCATCATTTTTAATATTAGCTGGGGAATATGTTACGAGTATGGCATAAAACAGAGCCCATGATGCCAAATTTCTATGTTATGGTATCAGATTTGGGCAGCTCTAAGCTAAAGATTTGTCTGCTGTCTTCACTATCAAAAATTGGGACAAGACTACAGAGCAAAGTTTAGTATATATTGTGCCTTTTAGTCTTGTCAGCGGAATGATGACATCGAGTTTCAATGACTCAGGGGACTAAGGACTACAGGCCACCCTCTAATATATATGCCAGTGATTGTGACATAATTGAGATTGTATATGCCTTCTAGTTTTCAGCAACTTCCTTTGGCTGGCCTGCCTCTCTCTCTCTCTCTCTCTCTCTCTCTCTCTCTCTCTCTCTCTCTCTCTGCCTCTGGACTGCATTTAGATTTTCTCATATTAAACCAATTATAAATCAAGGGCAAAGAGAGACTTTGGGAGCTTATATGACTTAACAAACAGCATGCTCTTAAGAGACAGAAGATTTAATAAAATTCATGTCAAAATGTTTCTCTTCTCTCATCAAATGTAATCTCCATTTGCTCAATGCCCAAGTATTAACTTGATTTTTCTTTTTAAAATCTTTTCTCTGAACACAGAATTTATAATCTGGTAATCTTGAGGAGATAATCATTTTCCAGGAAAAAAAGTGGATGATTATAAAGTAACAATAAAATACTCATTTTCTCTGTTCTTTAAGTTTAAAAAATCATAATATTATGATATTTATAATGGGTATGTAAAGGTTTTTGTGATTAAGGCAGCAACATTGCTGAGATAGTGCTAATGCAAAAAGAAATTGGGTTGATTTTCATAAAACTTGACAGTTTTCTAAGCCTAGAAATTATATCCTTTTAGCACACTCCTTACTCGAGAGAAGTTATAGATGAGATACTTTGTTCACTGAATTTTTTTGAATAGCTACTGCATATTGGTATGTGAAAATCTATCATTGAAATAGTCATGAATGTTAAAAGTATGATACTACATTCAATGTTATGAGGAGACCCAGTTTCAAAATAAGAAGCTAAGTTCTGTAACGCCTCTAAGCAGCCATGTTTTCACAGCTCTAATAAGTACATCTAAAAAATATATATTTTTGTTTTAACATTAATTTGTAGCAAAAGCTCAATGAAGTCTAAGCCCTTTAATAAAGAACTTCAGAGGTGTTAAATCAAATAAATAAGTCTTTACTAAATAGGCATGCTATTACTCTTCATAATTTCCTACTACTTCCTCTCTCCATGATATTGATTATTCTATCTGCATATTCATTGAACACATCAGCATTTTCTATATGGTTTGTAGCTTTCATGGTAGGAGTAAAGCAATAAAACTTGACTATCGGCAGCCAAATTTTAGTAGGAAGATAAAGAATCATGGAACCATCATTCCTTTCTCATCTACTACCCTTGCCCAGTATTGCCAAAGTGAATAATTTAACATGAAAAGCTATACCATGTCACTCTCCTAGTTAAAGTATCTACTTAAGTAATTCATTAATCAACCTTGGCTAAACTCCTACTTCACACTGAACAGTGAAGGTGCTAAGGATAAAAGGAGCTCTCCCTGTCTAGTCAGGGAGAAAAACAAGTAAATGGTTGATTATAATATACTCTAAATAACTACTCTACTAAATTAGTCCTCCAAATTTGGCAGGAAAGGATACTATTTGAATGTTTAGAAAGGGACCCTACAGCAATACAATAAAGTCCAAGTTTCTTACTGTGGCTCAAAAAGCTGTCACAGTTCATCCCCTTTCTGCCTCTAGAACCTCATTGCATCACATTTTGTGCTCCAGCAATAGCAGACAGTTTGTTATTGTCCCTACTATACCTTGTTTCCAATTTCATCTCATTTTATCTCATCTGCTTTGAACATTCTATCCCGTCCTATCTGCCTGGTGAACACCTATATTAACTTGACTATCAAGATTTAGCTCAGTAATTTCTGCCTCTCAAATGCGTCCTGACTTTCCTTACTCCCTACCACTTTGTGCCCCATGCTGAGCCTTCTACTACTTCTAAGATAACACCTACTGTGTTTTTAATGCCTATGTTTACATGATTGACTACCTCATTAGACCATCAGTTACATGAAATGAGAAATGGGGAGTACTCATTTTTATGTACTCTGGATCTAGCATACCATCAGGTGAGTTAATAGAAATGAATACTTTTCCTGTGCGTATAGCACTGTCACATTTGTTATCTCGACAACTCTCTGAGACAGATGGGGCACTCACAATCCTTCCATTATACAGGTAAGAAACTGACTTTCAAGATAGTTTAAGTGACTTGCATAAGTTTACAGAACCAGTCAGTGGACAGGTCAGTTCTAGAACCCATTTCTGTCTCTATTTCAGTGTTCTGACTGCCATATCATACTGATGTCTGTCAAATAGATGAATACAGTTCTTTCATACCAGCACACTTCTTTTCACAGCAGACCTTTCAATCCTGCGACAAAATGATAGGACAAGTAAAGCAGCTAATCAGTCCAAATTCATTTCTCCATGACAGAGAACTATTTCCTAGGAAACCAAACCTGGGCAATTTTCTCAAAAATCAAAAGGAACAAATAGATGGCATGTTTAGTTAGCAGAAGCTATTCAGTAAGAAAGCTGAAATTATTCATTAAGGTATAAAAAAACCTTTCTATTTAACTACCACATAAAAAATCTTGAATATTATATAATACTAAAACTAGGTATATTCAGACCCTCATATTAACAGAAAAATAGGTTTAAGTAGAAAAGAATAAAATGGTGAATTTTAATAAGGTTCTGATGTCTCTAAAGCAAAAGTAATGTTTTCTAAGTAAATGATCAATTTAATCATTAGCTAAAAATAAAGTTTGTTTCTTTATTTTTCTTTAGAAAAAATCCATCATATAGTAATGAACTCAGCCTGTATCAGTACAACTCTGCAGTGGTAGAAGAGAAAGAGAAAACGTAATAATCCAATAAAAATATCTAAGTATGTTCTCTTTCTCCCTTGACATCTCCCCTTGACATCTCCCCTCCCCCACATACGTGACAAGCATACAATGTACACACACACATGATTTTGATGTGAGATGGTAAAAGGAAGTTGCCATGATATTCACCTATAAAGGAATGCAAGTGTTCTTGTTGGCTTGTAGAGAATCAAATTCCTTTATGGAAGGAGACTTCCCATGAAAGTGCAAACTTTAGTGCTTGTGGGTTAGTCCAGATTTCCTGGTTTAGAGGTTGTTTGTTCTTTGAATTGTTTAGCTGTTATTACACTTCTAGAATTTTATGGATAATTTTGAGTTGTTCAAGAAAAAAAATTAAAAGCTGAGTATAAGAGACCTCTGTATTTATACTTTATTTGGTTACACCATTGAACTATTAAATTTAAAGAAGGCTCTTTTCTGTTGGCATGGGGGAAATCACCCTATGGTCCCTTATGATCTTGAGGATCATCTGCTTTTTGATGACCACTCCAGCGTCTTGCCCACAAACCCTGTATATTCATGTAGTCCCATCAGGGGCTTAGGCATCAGATGCTGCCCCTTTCTTCTGCACTGCCACATGGGGCTTTCACAGACCTTACAGATGCTAATTCTGATGAATGTTTAAGCACTTCATTTCTTGAACGAAGAGGTAAGCAACCCAAAGCAGGGCCAAAGAGTGGGACCAGAAGTTGGGACTTCACTGTACTCTTACTCTGTCTTCCATTCAAAGGTGGTGGAGAGCAAGAGGGGTTAGAAGATTCATCCTAACATATATGAAACAAAGTCCATAGGATGTAACTTTAGTCTATATACAGATTCTCAATAATAAATTAGCAGCTAAAATGTTAATTTCAAGAGTAAGTTCCCTCTGGGTCTATGACTAGATATTTCAAAATAAAAAAAAATACTTTTGGGGGCTGGGTGAAAAAGGTGAAGGAATTCAGTAGTACATATTGGTAGTTAAAAAATAGTCACAGCATAAGGAATATAGTCAAAAACATTGTAAGAACTATGTGTAGTGCCAGGTAGTACTAAATGAATCGTCAGGATCACTTTGTAAATTGTATAAATATCTAACAATACTGTACACCTAAAACTAGTAGAAAATAATATTAAATGTCAAATATAATTGAAAATAAATAAATTTTTAAAGAGTTTTCTTTTAAGTACATAAAAGTAGGTATGGGGACAGTAATGATAGACTCCATTGTTATTCATCTTGTAAAATTAAAAGAACTCATATTAATCAGAGCCTCTGATGCCTAAGTGCTGTCACCTCTTTCATTTTGCAGCCTGCAAAAAATATAGCCAACTAGCTGATACTCTTTCTTTTATAGCCTTCTTCTTTCTTAGTTGTGAATTAAGCTGATTTGCCATTTAATATCTGCCAACAGCCAGCCATTTGTCTTGATCTGCTGCCTAAAAGTGTATTGCTGCCTTGCTTTCAGTCCACCCTGAATATCCCCTCAGCTTCACAAACTTATGAAGGGAGATAATTTGACTCATTCTTAATGTGTACTGTCATCAGAATAATATCTGTGAGTGACCATTGGATTAAAGCTTTTCCAAGAGTTCTAATCTAAAATTTCTGTAATTTACAAGAAGAAAATAGGACATTAAAGCCTTGACTTTGGAGAGAACAGATTAGAGTAGTAAATCAAATTTATGTAGCCAGTGTTCCTCACTGACTCCAGAGTAAAGTTCCTACTTCTATATATGGCTTTCAAAGCTCCTCCCTGATCTGATCTCAACCATCTTTTCCTGCTTGTAATCCCACCGTGCCTGGAATGTTATATATCTCATTCTTCACCTTGCTGTCATAGTTATTTTCTTTAAAAACATAAATGAACTCATATCACTTCCTTATGCAGAACCTTTCAATGATTTCCCATTGACCTCTGGATAAAGTACCAAATCCAAACACGGCTTAGAAAATCACTCATAATCTGACACCTGCCCACTTCTCTAATGCCTGTTTTTCAAGCCTCACAATTCCTTTCATAACCTTTGCATATTTTTATATTTTGCTTGGAACACTTCACTAATTTACACACCATAACCCTAGTTTACTCATTCTTATAATCCCCAATTAAATATGACTTCCTCAAAAAGATCTTCGCTGATCAGTTACCTACTCTAAATTCATTCCCCAATAATCTGTATCATAACACCCAACGTAGTAATTGTAATAATTTTCTTTTATAAATATGTGATTATTGTTTGTTTTCTACACTGTGTCTTAAGCCACCTGAGAGCAGAGATTCTATCAGTATCTCTGAAAATAATGAGCACAATCTGATACATAGTAGATGATAGTCAATAACATTTGATGAATGGATGATTGCCTAAAAATACAGCAAACATAGAGTTCCATACAAATATGGATATTCTAAAAGAAGAACTGAATCCTACACTTCTGTCAAGTTAAATCCCCCTCTGTATTTTTCAACCAAGGCCTGTAGTTACTCCTGGAAATTCCCTCTTTCCAAAATTTCATTTGTTGATAATTAATAGTTTTATTTTTTCAGCATATCATTTTATAAAGTCTACCCAGTTCCCCAACCAGAATTGATTTCCTCTGCCTGTACTTACAGTATATATATTTTTTGCTTCTTCCTTAGAGAAATGATCACATTTTACCATAGGGCGTGCTCAAAAGTCTGCATATTTTTTTCTCTTATTGATTTTAGGCTCCTGAGTAACAGGATTCAGTATTGTTAATGCTTATTTCCTACTACATATACTAAATACAGAGAGGGAGACAGTGGGAAATAATGACAGCCATCTCTCCAATATCCGTAGCCACAAGGAAGAAGACCACATTTTCCAGCGTGCTTTAGCTACATTGAGCCATGTGAACAAGTTTTGAACAATCAGATATAAGGTGAAGTTACAACTTCTAGGTTGTATTATTGAAGGGAACAGATGTACCTTTTCCTTGTTTTCCTTTTTGTTCGATGAGAATGCAAATGAGGAATCATCTTCTCAACCAGGCAGAGAGGGACAACACTCCAGGAAAGACAAAATGAGAAAACAGAAGTAGCTCAGGACCTGACACCGTGGAACATCATGCGAACATAATAACTCAGCATTTTATGGAGTAAATCCAAGCTACAATTTCAGCCTTTGGCATAGAGGAGAAAGAAACTTCTATTTATTTTCAGCCACTGCCATGTGTTCCACTTTCTCAGTTCCATTCAGCTGACTAGATTAAATACTTCACTAATACAATGTTATTGGCAACTTTTTAGTTTATAGACTTTTTAAAGCATAAGCAACTTATCATGAACTACTTGAACAGCATTTTCACTAAATGCTACCAGAAAGCAGAATTTCCACCATTTTGTATGTCCTGAAATGCCTTAGCTTCCTTCTGGTCAGACATGATTTATATTGTGCACTCAAAAATAATCATAATTTTACAAATAAGGGTCTTGCATCAGGCAAGTTTGCCACTTTTTCAAATAAGCAAGATCACTCAGCATTTGTGGACAGCCCTAAACTCTCACCTTGCTATGTTTTCACCATGAGTTTTTTAACTACTTACTACTTCTGAACCTGGTTTGAAAAAACAAAGACCTAGATTTTGTTTATGAAATAGAATCATGAGATAATTAGAAAGACTTCTTCACAATTTTCGCTTGGGGATATAATACTGCCTAAAAATTCATAAGGGAAATATGTTTTAACCAAACTGGATGTGCATTGCAAACTAAAAAAAAATGGCATAATTAATTTTTAGCAACAAATGATCAAGGATCTAGGCAAGCATGGTATAAACAATAATGCTACTCATCACCCCAGTTTAGTTATTAATAGTAACCACTTTCTCCCTCAAAAGTATCCCTGCTTGGATAATAAATATTATATTTTTCATAGCACCTGATGCCTGATCCCCTAATGGGGCTATATTAGTATATCGAGTTTGAAGGCAAGAAGTTCCTATCTGTAACCCAAGGATGTCAAGTTGGAATGAAATGGGCTTTATTTAGAGCCTGTGAGATCAGGAACAGGAGAAAAAGCAACCTGGGGCTGACGATGAGAAGTTCAGACCAGGTAAAGAAACATGGGCCTGGGAGTAGAAACGAATACCTCCCCATCCAGTGAGGTGTGCCTATTGAAACCAAGGTCGAAGAATGATTGGTGGAAACTCTCATTGCCAGAACAAGTGAGATACTACAAATACAACTTGTTGCCTCTTAGGTTATAGAGCTTATTTCTCAAGTTCAGGGATGGAATCAAGGATTTAATTCTATATTATCTCGTTGATTTAATTTTTAAAGAAGTATATCAACCTGTCATCAGATATTCACTGGTGTAAATCTTATCCAGGGTCCTCTAGTAATTTTAAACCAATTCTACTACTATCATTATTATTTAGTAATGCATGCAGAGATTTAAAAACAAATGACATATAATAGTCCTAACTGAGAAGTAAAGGTTCTACCTTGGCCCTCCCTTTGTAGTAACCAGTTAAAATGTACACACGCACACACGCACACACATGTACACACACTTTTGGTGGTTACAACAAAAATTCTAAACTATAGGATTAGAAATCTGTTTATTGATATGTTTAGCTTAATTGTGCTAATTTCTACCTCTTGTCTTCCTTCTCTCTTAATGTTATTGTTATATTATATTATTATATTTAATTTTTCTATAGATTACTTTTATATATTTAGATTATATGTGTAAACATCTATCCTTTTTTTCAAAAAAAAAAGGAGAGATGCATCCAAATTTATTTTTACAAATATTTCTATTTTGAAGTTAAACACATTTGGAAGGATACATGGAAAAAATATATACAGCTTAATTAAAGTGAATATTTATGTGCCTATCATAATGAGTACATAGAACAGTATTCTCTCTATATACAATTCATCCATTCTGATGTTGACAGATATTTAGGTTATTTATAGATTGGGTACATTTCATATTTATTGGCCATTTATGATGTACTCTTTTGTCATGTTCCTATTCAAGTTTCTTGTACATTTTAGAACTATAGGATGTGGTTCCATGGTGTCGCAGTTAGCACCTCTGCTTTACATGCAGAAGGTCCTGGGTTTGCACCCCAGTGGAGCCACAGTTCATGGTCTACAGCCATGCCACCCTGAACAAGCCAGATGTCTGATCTATGAAGCTAAGGAGGGTTGGGCCTGGTTAGTACTGGATGGGTGACCACCTAGGAAAATCAGGTGCTGTAGGCATAAATAATAATAAAAATACTATAAATCCCCTGAAATATACAATATTATAATCTATATGGTATATTATAATCTATAATAAATTATATACTCTATAATAAATATCCTGTACACACACACACACACACACACATTCATTTATTTATTTATTTATTTATTTATTTATTTATTTATTTCACTGGAGGACTTTGACTGATACACCCCTTATGTATTTAAATCTTCATTATTTGCTCAATAATAGTTTAGTAATTTCATTTCAATGCTACTTTTAAAGTTTATTTTCTTGGTGTTCTTGATGTGATAGAAAAATTACATTCAGTGTTTTAGCTAAATTAACATATAAATTAAAATAATATATCTATAGATTCTTGGGATTTCTTCAGTGTAATATCTTCATCCACATATAAGGCATTTTAGTTTCTTTTATTAAATTTGACATACTTTCTTTTCTCTTGCTTTACTGCACTATCAAGAACCTGAAGTAAAATATCAGTTAGACATGGTGATAGTGGGTACCTTTAACTTGTAACTTCAACATTAACTATAATGCTCTATTTTTTTATGTACCCTGCATAGGATAAAGAAATTTCTCCTTTCTAGTTTACTACAGTAACTCTTCAGGAATAGGTGTTGAATTTCTCAAAAAAATTTTTTCTCTGTGAAAATTGAGATTATTACATAATTTCTTCCCTTTATTTTGTTAATGAGATAATTATATTGATTTATTTTTTAAGGCTAAACCAACTCTACATTCTTAGAAAAATCATAATTTGATACTTTATTTAATGATCAATTCTTTTTTTATTATAATGTTTATATCCAGTTTATAAATGAGATTAGTCTGTAATTTTCTTTCCTTGAAATTTTGTACCAGTTGTTTTGGTAATAAGATAGACTAGTTATATAAAATCAATTAGAGAGTGTTTCTTCTTTGTTTTCTTTGAATGGAAGAGTTTGTAAGTGATTGGGGCTATTTCTTCTTTAAATGTTTAGTAAAATTCTCTGAGGAAATAACCTCGTCTGAGCATCTCATTATAGAAATGCTTTTTGTTATAGATTCAATGTCTTCAATTTTGGTAGGACCAGCCAAGTTTTTCTTTCTTATTGTGTAAATTTTGGAAACATATTTTTCTAGGAATTAGTCCTCTTCACATGAGTTTTTAAAAGTTTTTATTATAGATTTGTTTATAATATCTTTTTTCTGTTAAATGTGTGCAGCATCTTTAGCAATGTATCTTTTTAATTTCACACATATATGTAACACACATCCCTCTCTCTTACACGCATTATATTTTTTTAAGTTTTTTTTTTTTTACAGTTTATTTATTTTTACTATGGTGATATTGGTTAATGAAATCCAAAGTTTCAGATGTACAATTCAACAGTCAGGCATATATATATTGCATTGTGTGTTCACTGCCCATAGTTAGATTTCTTTCTGTTATCTCATATTTGACCCCCTTTACCCCCATCTACCTTACCATTCTCCTTCTACCCTCTGGTAACTACTAATCTATTGTCCATATCCATGAGTCTCTGTTTGTTTGTTCTGCACACCTTATCTTTGCCTTCTATTTGTCTCTTCCCTTACCTTCCTCCTTCTTTCTCCCTCTTCAGACATTTATCAATTTTATTTTATTTTTCAAAGAACTAACTTTTTGGAATTGTTGATCCTCCCCATAGTATGTAGGTCTGTGGCCTATTTTATTATATTTAACCTATTGTCCTTATTATTTCTTTTATTTCTGTGGTCTTTATTTTTTCTAATTGTAACTTTTTAAATTAGTTTTTTTTTTATTTTTACCTAATACTGATGATCTTTTCTTTTTTTTAGTTAATATTTTTTTATTAAAATTATTGGAGTGACAGTTAATAAAATCAAATAGGTTTCAAGTATCCAATTTAATAATATATCATTGCATGCTCACCACTTAAAGTTAAATTTATTTCCGTCACCAAACATTTGACACCCTTTACCCCTTTTACCTTCCCCCTGCCCCCTTTCCTCTGGTAACCACTAATGCACTGTCTGCTGTGTCCATGAGTCTCTACCATGTTTGTTTGTTGCTCTCAGTTTTAATTCTTACATATGAATTAAATCATATGGTTCTCAACTTTTTTGTCTGACTTATTTCTCTTACCTTGATAATCTCAAGATCCATCCATGTTGTCACAGATGGCTGTATTTCATCTTTTCTAATGGCTAATATTCCATTGTATATATGTACCACATCTGTCTTAGGATACTTCAGTTGCTTCCAGGTCCTGGCCACTGTGAATAAAGCTGCTATGAACATCAGAGTGCATGTATCTCTGCAGATAAATGTTTTCAAGATTTTGGGGTAAATACCCAGAATAGGGATTGCTGGGTCATACGGTAATTTTATTCTTAGTTTTTTGAGGAACCTCCTTACTTTTTTCCATATTGGCTGTACCAATTTACATTCCCACCAGCACTGTATGAGGGTTCTTTTTTCTCTGCATCCTCTCTAACACTTGTTATTGTCTTGTTGATGATGGCCATTCAACACGTGGTGAGATGACATCTCATTATGGTTCTGATTTGGATTTTGCTAATAGCTAGGGAAGTTGAGCATCTTTTCATATCTGTAGGCCATTTGTGTCTTCTTCTGAGGAGTATCTGTTCAGGTCCTCTGCCCATTATTTAACTGGATTATTTGTTTATTTTATTGTTGAGTTGTATGAGTCCTTTGTATATTTTGGATATTAGCCCCTTATCAGAGACACTGTTTGCAAATATATTCTTTCATCCAGATGGTTCCCTCTGTCTTATTTTTTCAATTGTGGCATCAATCATATATTTTTAGTGCAATTACTGATATAATTGGGTAAAAGCCATCTTATACTATGATTTTAATTTGTCCTCTCTGCTCTCATTTATTTTCCACTTGTCTTGCTTTTTCTTTTAGATGGATCGAATATTTAAAATGTCATTTCCTTTTTTGTCAGTCAGTTTGAAAGTTATATATACTTATAAAACTATTTTATTATCAGACTTTACAACATGCATCTTTGATTTATCAATGTTTAGTGTTCATTGATACCTTATGTACTTCTAGGACTTTGGAAAAAGATAAGAATATTAGAAATGTTACCATATTTTAAAATCTTCTAACACTCCCAATTCATTTGCTATTCAATATGTCATGAGCAATTATTATTATTGGTTAAAAAAACAAGCATTCATTGTCATTTACCTATATATTTTAAATTTTTGTTATTCTTTATCCTCATCTTCACTTGCAATTTTATATCTGGAATCATTTCCCTTCTGCCTGGAGAATAATGTATATATAAATATGGGTGTGTGTATACATATATTATATATTATGTAATAATATGTGTATATATGTGTGTATACATAATTTCTATCTACTATTGTTGAATTCTATAAGTTTTTGTATAAAAATGTTTTAATTTTATTTGTACTCTTTGAAGAAATTTTTTGATATATTAAGTATTACAAGTTGGCTGGTTTTAATTTTTCTATTAAAAGGTCAGCTCTTAGTCTGACATTTGCTTCTTTGATGGTTTCTTTTTATTTTTGGTTAGTTTAAAAGTGTTTTGTTTGTCTTTGTTTTTTTTTCTGTTCAGTTTTTGGTTTTCTAAGATGCATCTAAGTGTATTCTTATCTAAATTATTCTGCTTTGGGGTCCTTGAGTCACTTGCATATGTAGATTAATATCTTTCATGGCTTTTGGAAAATCCACAGACATGATCTCTTTCAAATAGTTCAAATAATGCTCATATATCTTTCTCTTTGCCTTCTTCTTCTGGGATTCTAATTAAACATATATTAACATATTTTAACATTTAAATTCCTCTATTACATAAAAATTCATGTTAATTTTAGAAATTAATATGAAATGCATAATTAGAAAATATTGAAATTTACTTCTAATCTCATAAGACCTTTAGAGTGATTCTGTTAAGAACCAAATAAATATCATTAGTATTTTGATTGGGTTTTATTTAACAGTTTATGGTTTGGGAAATACTTTGAATCTTAGCAAAGTTAAGACTTTCTCTGCTGGGGTATGTCATATTCCAATTTAGTAATCTTTGTACCATTTTATTTATTTGCCTATCTATCTAGTTTTAGTGGTAATGGATGGTTGAAAGAAAATTATTTAATTTTTATATAATCAAATTATATTTTTCCTCTACAGAATTATTCATCCTACTCATATGTCTTACTTTATAGAGTCACAATGCTTATTTTTAAGAGTGGCTGAAACCCATAGAATAGTATTGGATGGTAGTGCTGAGAATGGACTCCTTTTACATTTTTAGTTAGCTTAAGATATAATTCACATCCTATAACTTTCACCCACTGAAAATATGTAATTAGATGATATTTAGTATGTTCACAGAGATCTGTAACCATGATCGAAATCAATTTTAGAAGATTTTAGGAGGAACCTTTCCTGTCAGCTAGGGTTCCATTTGGTGGAGTGTATATACTGCTTTTTCCAGATGCTGATTATCTAAAGCAGCAAGGGTATCTCAAGAGGAATCACCTGTTTTCTGTTATGGCCAACCTTGACTTCAACATTCAATTTTTTAAATTAGGTAGTGGTAGTAGATTCTGTCAGTACCTTTTGACCTACTTTCTGTGACACACACCACCTTCTGAAGAAAAGTTAGATTTTGGTACTTCTTTAATCAAAGGATAGCCCCTTCACAGAAATTACTTCTAAAGTATACATTACAAGTCTCAAGATATGATGTGTTTGCCTACTTTAATATTTCTTTTGTCAAGTACAATGCTTGGCCTTGGCCTACAGTAGAGGCTCAGTAAATATTTGTTAAGTGAATTGGTGAATTTCATCAGATTATTTGAGATATAAACAATAAATGGGAAGGTAAAGACTGTACAGAAGAGAGGAGTTAAACCCTCTCCTCAAATGACAATCTTTCTTTGGAATCAGCATATAGTTCCCATAAAGCAAAGTTTTGTGCTTTACATCCTTATTTATCTTCCAGCCTCAGGACCACTATTCTTCTCCAATTCATTCATCCTCTCACTTGCAGATGCTTGTGAATTGTTAATTAGCATGGCTTTCTTTTATCTGGTCCCTGGCCTCCAATTTCTCAGTCTATACTCAATTGTCAGATCACCTTTCTTGAAGAAATTGTTGTAACCTCACTTATTTGTTTAAAATGTTGTGATCGATTCTCTTGTCTATTAAACATTCGTTAGCTTTGTTGGAATTTTTAAATGACTTAAAATTAGATGTTTTATTCACTTTTTATTTTCTTCTTTTCTTTTTTTTTATTGAAAAAGGTATCAAATTCTACTTCTATGCCTCAGGGAGGTCAAGAATATAATAGAAGTTACTATCAAGAAAATTTCTTCTTTGGCTTTGTTTCCCCCAAAATTAAGCCTATTGAGGAGAATATGCCATGAGTATAATAGGGAGAGTAGAGAAGAAGTGTGCATCTGGGGAGGCTGTTTCCCCTCTGACTAAAGAGAAATTCCCCTGAAATGAAAATGAAGAAGAGGTCTTTGAGTCCTACAAATAACAGGTCCAGGGCTCTGTTTCCTGACTGTGCCTGGGGGCGAAGGCAAGATTTTAAAGGGAAATGGCTCTAGGCTTCTGATGTTAGTTATTGATCCCTTCACCCCAACCATGGCATGAAAGCAACAGAGTCAGTGGACTTGAAAGGAACATGTGAATGGGGACAGTGTGCTTCCTGATCAGTGACTGATGATCAGAGGAGCCTTCTCAATGCTGCATTGCTGGATAATTCCTAGTATGGTTTGGTCCTGCCCTGGGGAAGGATTTTCAAAAGTGACATCAGTTAAAGTCTCACCTGTGACAGGCTAAAGGCTTGCAGTAAAAATTAATTCTAAAAAAAGAAAAAGAAAAAAGGAAACATTGAATCTCTTGTAGACCAAAGTTTATGGACTTTAAATTTTATCCATTTCACTTGGCTTTTAGCTCCAGCTATTCTGTGAAGTTTAATGATAAACTCACAGCTACCTAAGAAATCTTCTCTTTATATTTCAAGACTCAGTTCAAATGGTTACATCTTTAAATTCCCAAGAAGGATCAATCAAACCTTATCTTTTTTTATCATAGTCAGTTAAATGTATATATACCTCCATGTTATCTTAGCACTTATGAAATTTATTACAGTTAAACATTATTTTTTTTACTATAAATGAGATTTAGAAGAGTGGGGTCTATATCATATTAAGTTCTCTGTCCCCATGACCTATCACAGTAGCTGGAGTATATTTTGTGCTCATGAAAGACTTTTTAAAATTGTATTATTACCTATATTAATCTTTTATTTTTTATTTATAAAAACTTAGTTTCATTTATTAATAGTGTAGAAACTATAAATTTCAAGTTACTTGATGTAATAGAAATGTTCTAACATAAAATGTTTATCTTTTGAGACTATGTAATGTTATCAGCTGAAATGTAAATAATCACTTTCATAGCATGCCAGTCTTCAGGTAAAAGAATAAAATATTCAGTGACATCATTTTCAGGGGATAATATTTGCTTTGTGTTAAGAAAGTTACTGAAGTTTTGGCAGTGATAAAAAAAATAGCCCCAAAGCTCTTTATCCAGAGGAAGAAAATGTAGCAAGAAAAAATTTGAGCACAATTTGATTGATGCATGAGATGTAATTTCTTTTGGTGTATATAAGCAGTGGTAGTGGACTGCTGGGGATGAGAAATTAAATATATACTTGGGCTAGAAAAGGATTCAGGGCAGCAGATTCTAAATCAGTTGCTAGAAAAAAGACCAAGGTAAACAATAGGTAAAAGACAATGTTATTGACACAATTTTAGCATTGTTTTAGGCCAAAAAATGGTCAATATCTTGAATGTGATTTTCCAGAAATGCTTAGAGATTATCAGCAAATGAAATCTGGAAGCAGGATTCTGAGTAGGACTTTAGTTCCTTGGGAAGGATAGATAATACATAGCATTTGTCCAAAGCATTCCTGTCTTCCCTCAATGTTCGAACTATTCTTTATTCAAAAGTCAGAATGAAATTTCTAAAAGGTAACTCTAGTCCTATCACCCTTGACTCACTGCCAAAAACTCTTTAATGGCTCCCTGTTGCTCCAAAGGTAAAGTCTAAGCTTCTTAACATGGCACAGAAGGCTCTTCATGAATTGGCCCCTGTCTACCTTTCTGGCATCATTGCCTTTCCTGGCTCAGACTTTATACTCCACCCACGTAGAACTACCGTCAGCTCTTTGATATCAACATGCTTTGATTTACAGTGATTGAAATTCAACTCAAACTGGATTCAGTAAAAAGAAGAAATTGCTGGCTCCAATATTTAAGGAAGAATTATAGACCCCGTCCTTGGAGAGGGCAGGAACCCCCCTAGGCCTGAACACCAATGGTCAATAAAGATAAGAACACCAACAGAGCTCTTTTTCACCTCTCTTAACTTTGCTTTTGTCTACTTATTAGATTCATTTTGTCTTAGAATACACAAAAAAGTTGTAGTGGATTGAATATTATCTCCCCACAAAAAAAAATGTATTCTCACCTACAACCTCAGAATGTGACCTTATTTGGGAATAGTGTCTTCTCTGATGTTATTACTTAAGATGAGGCCATACTAAATGAGGGTGGGCCCTAAATCCAGTGACTGGTGTCTTTATCACAAATACAAAGGACACATGGAGAAACACAGAGAAGAAGGCCATGTGAAGATGGAGGCAGAGATTAGAGTGATACCACACAAGCCAAAAACAGTAAGGATTTCTGAGAGCCACAGCTGACACCTGAATTTTAGACTTTGGCATCCAGAACTATGAGAGAATAACTGTCTGTTGTTTTAAGTTACTGGTTGGTGGTAATTAGTTTGTCCCAGAAAACCTATACACTGACCAACATATTTAATGCTGCAACATGGCTGTATCCCCCAGACTTTTTTCTTCTCCTATTACTCTTGACCTACTAATTTTCTACTATAGTTCATTGATCCCAAGCTATAGTGCTTGTTTCACATTTTACCACCTCTGAAATTGTAATGCATCTTGTAACCAATGGCCTGTCATGTCTACTTACCAATGATCTTTTTGTTTCTTTCTTTGTGGTAAATGGTCATGTGCCTTATAATCAATGGTATCTTAGATGCAATGAAATATGATTAATTTTATCTATTATGTTTTTAAAAATAATTTAGTATGTTATTTATTTTATGTTTATCTTCATCTCATTTATCCATATAGTGCATGACAGCAAAGATCTTTGATTTGTTTACCGCTCAATTCTCGGCACCTCGACTGATATCTGGAATAGATTAGGCATTAAATACATGAATGGATAGTATTCTCAGCAAACAGTTGGTGAACTCAACTGCAGTATATTCCTAGGTATCGAGAAACAGCCATTTGGCTATCTCTCACTCTTTAAAGAACCCCTGGGAGAAAGTGTAGCTTCTTTTTTCTTTCTAATTATTCTAAACTTGCTCTGATTTATTTATACTTACATCTATGCATGTGAGTAATAATGATAACTTACAATTATTTAGCACTTTAAAAGTTTAAATCTTTCTCATCATTGTCACCTTTGATAAAATTTGCCTTATCCCAGAGTTCTGAGGTTATTTTCATTTTAATTATGAGAAAACTAAGATCCAGAGGGCCTAAAACATTTATCTAAAATCAACTACATAGCAATTCATGGTTCATCAAGAATTTCTTAGTCCTTTCTAGCTCAGTGCTGTGTTTTGGATCATCCTCTTTGTAAATGCTATAATTGAACACATATAGGACTTCAGGAATCCATGCAGATTTTCACAATTTGTTTGAAAATTTTAGAACATAAAAGAGAAATCAGAGGAACAGATGGCAATGAATTATTTATGGCAACATATATTAAAATGGCATAAGTAATCTACACTTCAAATATTATTTGTAGAGACAGATATGTTAATGAGATATGGATATAATTATACACATATGTAATACGTCTAATTGTATTATAAATATATCAGAGAGATAGACATCTTGGTACATAGATACCTGTATCCCTTACTAGGAGCTCATTCATTCACAAAAATTCAGATATATGTATATTGGGGCTTAAACATTTACCCTCGATATGGAGAAATGTACTCCTGTTGAGAGCCGTTTTAATTATTCTCAAGTGTAGTATACACTGTATAGTAAAATATATCAGGCTATCTTGCAATGTATTTTAACAAAAAATCGAGTAAATGTGAGAAAGCTGTCATGTAAAACTAAAACATACAGTGATGCAAATCAAAATTGTGTTAGACTTTGGGGCACAAATTTGAGCTATGGTACATTCTGGAAGTCTAGTTTGAAAGACACAGTGAGAGATTCTAGAAACTACTTTGCGTTCACTCCCTGCTTGTGCACATTTTTTTATCTCTGCTGTATTCTTCAGTTTCATGTCATTTCTAGGTACAATATGTAAGACAGGTGAGTATCCAGTGTTGGATTGTGCCAGGGTGTAGTCAATTATAATATTTCATTCCAAGTGTCAAAGCCATGGGGTTTTTATTGCTACTTCACTAAGAAAGGGTGAAGTAAGAGAGGCAAAAACCAAGTTGATTAATACTATACATAAGATCATTTTTTAAGAAGTCTTCAGTCTCGCATTGAAGAACTTCCCTCAATATAGGCCCATCCTACCTTTCCCTTCCCATTACTTATTATCCCTACTCCTAGCATATGCTCTGGTCAAACTAAGCTGAATGTGTTTTTCTTCTTTGTTTCCTCCATAGACAAAATATTAATTACATCTTCTAGTCACATGGCTTATGTAGAACCTGATAGAACTTTCTTTTCCTTTTCCTCTTCCTCTTCAAGCTAATGTAACTCAGTGATTAGGGACCCAGACAAGGAGTTAGACTAAGTGAAGTTCAAATCATAGCTTTCTCACTTGTTTTCTGTGTAGTCTTAGAGATATTACTAATTTTTTTGTGATCAATTCCTTAATTTCTAAAATACAACAATGTACCTCATAGTCAAAAGTAAAATAATAATAATAATAATAATAATAATAATAATAATGTACATATAATATATGGCATTAGGTTCTTAAGAAATAAATACACATTTATAAATTTATAAATGTACATGTATATGTATGCATATGTATATGTATGAGTATATATATGTTTAGATATATGGATATATTTGAAAGGAATCAAATGGCATGAAGGCTTATCTGAGCTAGTTCAGGGTTCATCGGAAAGCACCTTGGTTGTAGAATACCTATGACCCCACTCTTTTTCATATTTTTTCTAAGGGAAATGGTGATCAGAATTATAGGAGCTTCCTCAGGCATCCATAATAAAGTACCACAGACTGGGTGGCTTCAACCACAGAAATTTATTATTTCATGGTTGTGGAGTCTACAAGTTCAAAATTAAGGTGTGAGCAGAGCTGTTTCCTTGTAATGGCTGGAGGGAAGGAGCTGTTCCAGGCCTCCTTCCTTGGCTTTGTAGATGGCTGTCTTCTCCTTGTATCTTTGCATCATATTCCCTCTGCACATATCTGTCTCTGTCTATAATTTTCCCTTTGTATAAGAACTCAGTCAGATTGGATCTCCTTTAATGACTTTATTTTAACTTGATTATATCTCCAAAGACCCTATTTTATTTCCAAACAAGGTTCCATCCAGAGGTACTGGGGATTAGACTTAAATACCTTTTGGAGGGACACAATTCAACTCATTATAAAAATCAGGTCAGTGAAAATGGGGCTGGAGGCAAAAAGAGAACATGGGGTCCAATGACAGCTCTGAAGCCTAAACTTAGTTGCAGAGTCAGCCTGAGAGCTCCCTTCTCACATTGAATAGAGAAGACTGGCTGACTGTAATTTGTGAGATTTTCTTCAGGTTTCCTAAATCGTTTCTTAGGGTTGAAGGAGTTTAGTCATTTCTGAAAGTGTGCTGTTGTTAAATTAAAATCATTTTCATGTAATTATAGGAAATTAGCCTTAATATGTAAACTTTATATCAGAAGTTTCCCTATGAAGTACAAGGCCCTGCATTGCAGATTAAATCATGATTCAATACAATGAAAATAAAGTGTTATTACTTTCATAGTAATAATAATAATGCACATAGATAAAGAAGTCACTTTTAATTAATTGTCCAATTGACTTAAATAAAAAGATAGAAGTTATGTATTTGCTCTAGAAAAGAGGCTCATTGGGAAGCTACTGTGAGGCTTCTATCCCAATATCTTCGGTTAAGAAACTCAAGAAAGATCATTTCTTTTAGTTAAATAGCAGTGTTAATATTTTCTCTTATTACTAGATCTGGTCTAGTCTGTAATCCTAATAAATCTTTAGGAAATGTGCCTACTGTATACAGAATGTGTCTAAGGGTATATACTATTATATAGCCCCTGGATGTGCTCACACATAGACACACTGCCAATGAGGTTAATAATACTTACTGTTTCTGTAAGCTTGGTTACTGACCCAGTTTATATTCTAGGGGATGTTTCTCTTCAGTTAGGTAAGAGTAGTCAGCTTCCTAGCTCTGAAATACAGGATATTTGGCTTTCCATCTTTCTCTTCTCCACCTTACCATCTGCCACCCCACACCCTACTCTCAAAAAACATATCTCCATAAGTTCAGAAAGAAGAGAATTAAGTAAAAAGTAACCTGTTTTTCCCTTGCAAGGTCACATGTTTAAAAGTAATATCTTGGCTGTTCAAAAGAAAAATAATACCTTTAATGTAATTAAAGCAGGCACAGTCCTCTGTTCTGGTTCCATCTATTTCCTCTTTAACAAATGTCAGCAGGTTGGCCGAATATCTGAGTAACTGAGTCATAATTCCCAATGTTTTATTGCTATGCAATCTATCGTCCCTCCCATCTTCATATCAGATATACATGATAAATAAATAAATCTCATGTAATCTTCCTTTGCTGACAGGGCTCCAGAATCTCCAGGACCAAGATTTTGCTTTCTGAATGACATTTTATATGGGCACATACATTTGGAATGCCAACCTCTTTTTTCCTACCTAGGGCCTTTCCTGTATATTTAAACCTCAAAATAATATTAACTGACTGCTTTCCCAGCTCAACTGTGCTGATCCATTTTTTCTTTCATTAAGAAATAGAAGCTAACAGTAGATAGGAGTAAGAATAAAAAGTAATATTCCACAAAATATGAAAATGCCTGAGAGTATTGGAGCATACAGGAGAGATTTTTTACTCTTATGTTAGCATATATTTTACTGTGTGTCTACTATTTCCAAAATACTATGTGGGATAGAAGAAGGCATAAAGCATAGTCCTTTCCCTCAAGGAATTGCAAATGAGTGGTGGAGTCTATGGGACATAAACTAGTATAACATAAGGCAGAATGCAGTAAATGCTATAATTAACATCCAAAAAAAGTATTCTGTAGAAGGGTAGAGAGAATAGTAATTCATCCTGGTGATAGGGATATCTTCTAAGGTGCATGATATTTGACTTGAGCTGGGAAAGATACAATTTTAATAACTGATAAAGAGTCCTCCGGGCTGAATGCTGTCATGCTAGGAATGGGTATGTGGAAGGGTTTAAAAATATGAGAAAATGCAAGCGATCTGATGAAGAACTGTGCATCTAAACATGCTTTTAAATATTTTAAAAATATTATTTTTTCTTTCCTGAAGCTTTATTCTCTTGGGCCAGTTAAATGCCCTCCATACAGTACTATTTGTAGATTCTAAAACTGATCCAAGTTATATAGAGATAGTGCTTCTTTATTGGTAAATATGAATGATAATTCCTAACTTACAAGGGCTTGAGGAAGATCAAATGAGACTATGTATATATGTGGAAGGGTTTGGCATCACCAATCCTGCTTCTTTCAGTTATCAGGTTTGTAATTATATGTTTTTTTTTTTATTTTGTACCTCCTAATGGACTGTAAATTCAGTGAGGAGCTATGTTTGTCTTAGTCATAATTTCATCCCAGCATGCAGCACAATATCTAATGTAATGTATATGCTTAATAAGTATTTTTGAATGAATAACAAATAAAAGAAGGTATGGACTTTAAATTTCTAAAGAGATGTCATATGACTAGTATTAATGTTGTGTTTTATTCTTGACCTTTTTTCTATTTGTGACTATAAAAGCAATTATAAAGGCCTAAGCCTATTTGTGAATCCATCCCATGGTCTTGTCCTCATAGTGCTACTCCCTTCACATATCATTAAACATGAAACATGCAGCCAAAATTTGGTGCTGCCCAAATTTTGGAGAAATAAATATTAGGCCTAGCAAAGGCCCTTGGTGGCTTCTAGTACATTATGAACCTTTTACAATTGAGGAAAGTGAAAATCTGATTGGGAAAGAGACTTATCCACTTTCTGACAACTTAACAGCAAAGCCAGGGCTGAACACCCTGGTTTCAAGATCAGTCCTCATTTCAGAACATGACGGTGGATTTTCCAGCTTTCATCTAACTAATCCAGGATATTTAATGTGCTTTTACTGGTTTACCTCACAGGCTTTACTTTAAAAGATAAAGATTTGCAAATCATCTTCAATGAATATCCAAACCATGATCTATAGGAACTTTCCTTTGTTTCAATACTGTTTCACCATTTCATTGATTAGATTGATTTGATGATTCAGTCAGTGACATCATTATTAGGGGTATTCCACAGGCAGTAAATAGCTTTCTTTATGAACTGGTATGTTAGGAATTGCCATCAAAAGTGGTCTAATATAATAGTTTCATTAACCGTGAGTGTTAGAGTGACATATTCCATGGAGACAGACAGCTATTTATTGCTTAAAATTACCCTCCAGGAGTGCCAAAGTCATGTGAGTTTGCAAAGAAATATAGCTGAAATTAGGCTATATTTTTTCCTTGAAAACTAATACCAAGTAAGTAGACAATTTAAAAAGCAAAAATAAAAAAATCTAACAAATAAGTAATGAATATGAAAGCGTAACTTATTTGAAAGTGATCCAGATTGCAATATCATCATCATCACCACCACCATCACCATCATAATTTATTGAGAATTTATCATTCACTGTGAACTGTTCTGATTCCTTTTTTGTAACTTATAATTTAATTTTCACAATAGTCCTATAATGTAAGTATTTTTATCCTAATTTTTCAAATGAGGAAATTAAGGCATTCATGGGTTCAATAAATTTCTTAATTTCATACAGCTAATAAATGGTGGCAGTTATTTTAACACAGTCCTTTTGATTCTTGAATTCTACAATGTTTTGTTATATTGGGATATATGGATTAGATGGAGCCAGTTTAGAGAAATCCTTGAAAGCCAGGCTGAATGAAGATCTGGAATAAAAATTTTAAAAAAGGATCTGTAGATTCTTGAGTTAGTGGATGTTTAAATGAAAAGATTATAATTAATTTGACAAACAAATGCAAGGTCGAATGAGCAAAGCCATGAAGCAAGAAGAACCAGAGTGAAGAGGGCTGAAGCTAGAGAAGTGACAATATTCTAAGACAGGATGCTTCATGTTCCAGAACATACACTAGAAAGAACTGACAAGACCAGGTGATACATGGAGTGTGAGAAGGAGAAAACAGAAAAAAAAACGACTCACAAGGTTCAATACTCAGAAGTAAGAATGGCAAGTTAGAGAAGGGAGCATCTTGGATAGAGAGTGAGACTGGCAGCTGAGCACTTTTTAATTGTTCAATTGACTGAAAACCAGAATTCATATAATGGCCATTTGTGTTACTAACATTTTGACCTGTCAGAGCCTGCTGCCATGTTTTGGAGTCCATTTTGAAGTTAAAAAAAGGCCCTTTTTTCAGACAGTAAAAGATTGTACAGTATACTATGAGCTATTTCATCTTGGCCAGCTGGCTAGGCTGGGTGTTACACAGAAGTAGATGCCACCCACTGGGTGGGTCAAGAATAGTATTACCTAATTGTCCTTTAACCCCCAAATCCCTCCTTACCTATATGTTAGGCTTTGTAATATTTAAGTGACTTCAGTATTCAAGAAACTTTTGACTCTGTTTTCCACTTATATGGCTGGGGAACCAAACACTCAAAGATCAAACGCATAGAGTCCTGGAGACAGTACCAAAATCAGCATGATGTTCCCAGAGAAACCAAATATTGCATAAGCAGTTTAAGGTTATGCCTAGAGAAACAGTTATGAATATATACATTATAATATACAGTTATGAATAGAAGGTCACAAAAGGAGGTCAAATGAATATGTACATAGAAGAAATTTCAAGAGGTCAGAAGAAAGTAGAGTCAAGAAGTCACAAACATTTCAGAGCTAAAGCTTCATTAACACTGCACATGATTTGGGCATTCACTCTTATATCATGATGCCCACATGGTGAAATTGCTTGGATTTAATGACCTAGGAATCATGCAGAACTGCATAGAATGAGACATTTTCTCCAGATGGCCTCGATTACCCACATGAGAATACTCACAAAGCAAGTTCAGATAGATTAGCTTATAAATAATAATAATCTTTTTCCAGGTGGGTTGGATTTAGATTTCTTTAGGATCTCCTGTTTCTTTGAACACTGTAACCTAAGCAATCCTAAGCAATTTACTTTTTAAGTAAATTGGAAAGAAAATTAAACAAATGGGTATGCATTCATTTGTACCTATAAAGAGTTTAAAGCCCCCATGAAAACAGACATTAAGATGTTCAGAGTAGATGTCACTTAAGCTCAAGCAGGTAAAGAATTCCTTACTGTAAAGTGCAATCCCATTGAATTGTGAGGCAAAAGACACCATATGCTATAGTAGCAGCACCGAGCACAGTACCTAATATACAATAGGGCCTCATTAAGTATCTGTTGAATGAATGAAACACATTATTCCATTGAAATAAAGCATTTAATGTAGCCAAAGAAAAATCTGTGATCCATCTGATTCTTCTTTTCTCATCTATTCTCCTAATGCATATAAAACACTTGCTCTGTGCCAGAAACCATGCCAGGTACATGACCACGACACTCCGTCTTTATGGGATTTATAGCCTAGCACCAGAGACATAAAAATAAATTAAAAGCAAAATGAAATGGTTACAAGTTTTATAAATATTAGAGGGAAATAAATAGGGTGCTAATAACAGAATAGCGGGCAGCCTATTTAAATAGTGGGGTCAGAGGAGAACCTCTCTGAGAAAGTAGCATTTCCTTTAAAACCTAAAATATGGGAAAGAACCAATCATGTGAGGAGATAAAATTTAGATAATTTTAAGCAGAGGAAGCAGTGAGCACAAAAACCTTGAGGAGATGGAAAGCACTTGATATGATAAAAGAACAGAAGAAATCCTTTTGTCGGTAACTTGTTTTCTATCTGTTCAACCCTTTATCTTGGGGTTCTAAAATTTTACTCAAATATGCCTAGGTATTCTTTTCAAATGTTTGTTCATTGTTGTGAATTTTAAGATTCTTAGTCTCTGATAGTCTTTTCTTTTTTATTTTATTTTATTTTTTATTTTTACTCCTACAGCACCTGGTCTTCTTAGGTGGTCTCCCATCCAAGTACTAACCAGGACTAACCCTGCTTAGCTTCCCAGATCAGATGAGATCAGGCTTGTTCAGGTTGGCATGGCTGTAAGGATTTTTTTTAATATTTCCAAAAAGTATTTTCAATCTAATTATTTTTATACTTTTTCATCATTTTCTCCCTTCCATAATCTCGGTTCTCTATTTTTAGTATTTTTTTTTCATAAAAAAGGAAAAATCACTGTTAACATGCCGATATTCATCTTTCTGGTTGCATAAAAATATATTTTGAAAATTTTTAGTATTTTTTTTCAAGTATCTTAGAATTTTTGCCTCAATTTTTTGTTTCTTAATTATTCTCTTATATTTTTCATCACTTGTCTTTTGCATTGCATTAGAAAATGATATTAAATTTGGTTATTTATCACGAATTACATCTTCACTGATGATCATTATTTCATCTATAGACTTATTTTTATTTTTGACAATCACATTTTTATTTTTAATGAGTTATTACTTCTTTATTATAGTAAGAACATTTAACATGAGTTCTACCACCTTACAAATTATAAGTGTACAATATAGCATTGTTATGTATAAGCACAATGTTGTACAGCAGAACTCTGAAACATTCATTTTTTCTTCAATTACAGTTGATATTCAATGTTATTTTATATTAGTTTCAGGTATGCAACATAGCGGTTAGACATATAACTTAAGTGATCCTTTCGATTAGTCTAGTACCCACCGGCACCATACAGTTATTACAATAGTATTGACTACATTCCCTATGCTGTACTTCACTTCCCATGACTGTTTTGTAACTACCAATTTGTACTTCTTAATCTTTCCACCTTTTTCATACAATTCCCTGACCCCTCCTTCCATCTGGCAATCACCAGTTTGTTCTCTGTATCTATGGATCTGTTTTCATTTTGTTTGTTCATTTATTTTCATAAGAGAATTCATACGGTATTTGTCTTTCTCTGTGTCTGATTTATTTCACCTAGGTCCATCCATGTCATTGTAAATGGTGAGATTTCATTTTTATGGCTGAGTAATATTCCATTATATATATGTACCATCTCTTCAATAGATGACTTTGTCCAGTCATCTATTGAGCACTTAGTTTGCTTTCGTATCTTGGCTGTTATAAATAGTGCTGCAGTGAATAAAGAGGTGCATATATCTTTTTGAATTAGTGTTTTGGATATTTTAGGATAAATACCCAGAAGTTGGATTATTGGGTCATGAGATAGTTCTATGTTTAATGTTTTGAGGAACCTCCAGACTGTTTTCCACAGTGGCTGCACCAATTTGCAATCCCACCAACAGTGCACAAGGGTTCCCTTTTCTCCACATCCTTGCCAACACTCACTGTTTGTTGATTTATTGAAACTTATTCATCTTATGTAAGTGAAACTTTATACCCTTGAGTAGAAACTCCCCATACCCCACCCCCTCAAATCACCATTCAGTTATTTGCTTCAATGAGCTTGACTATTTTAGATATCTCATGTAATTGGAATTATGTAGTATTTGTCCTTCTGTGACTGAGTTATTTCACTTAACCTAGTGTCCTCCTGGTCCATTCATATTGCCACATGTCATAAGCTTTCTTTATTTTTAAAGGCTGAATAATATTCATAGATATGTGTGTCTATATGTGTATATATGTATGTCTATATATGAATATTAGATATAATATTAGAGATAATATTCATATATGTGCGTGTCTGTGTGTGTCTATATATATAGAGAGAGAGACACACACACACACACACTACATTTTATCTATTCATCTGCTAATGGACATGTAAGTTGCTCTCATTGTCTAGATATTATAAATAACCACTGCAATGAATATGTGAGTGCACATATTTCTTCAATATACTAATTTCAATTATTTTACAATAAAAATTTTAAGTGGGATTATTGGATAATATGATAGATCTATTTTTAATTTTTTGAGGAGTCTTTATACTATTTTCCATAGCAGCTGCATCATTTTGCATTCTCAGCAAATATGTGCAAGGTTTCCAAATTCTTCACATTCTGCCAACACTTGTTGTTGTTGCTGTTTTCGTTATTGTTGTTTTGAAAATAACCATTTTGACAAGAATGAGGTGATATCATTGTGATTTTTATTTTGATTTCCCTGAGGATTAGTGATGTTGAGTACCTTTTTATATACCGTATAAACATATGTATGTCTTCTTTGAAGCAATGTCTATTTAGGTCCTTTGTTCATTTTTAAATATAAATACGTGCCTTTTTTGCTACTGAGTTATAGGAATTCCTTTTATATTTTAGATACTAAACTCTTAACATATATGATGTGCAAATATTTTATCCCATTCCGTGTGTTGTCTTTTTCTTTCTGTAATTATTTCCTTTGCTGTGTAGAACCATTTTATTTTGATATAGTCCCATTTACCTATTTTGTTTCTGTTGTCTGTGCTTTTAGTGTCATATAGTCAAACTCTTTCCCTTCCCAGTGAGAAGCTGATGTCACCTGCTTGCTAGGCACTGAGCCAGGGGAGGGGCTATAGCAACTGTTTCTGTATTAGTTCAAACTGCCATCTTCATTCTTGCAGTCCCCAGGAGTTTAAAGTATGACAGACCTGTCAGTGCTCTGAGACAGGTAAGACAGAAGCCAGACTTTGGACATGCCCTGGAAAAGGTGGAACATTACACGTCTAGTCCAACTCCTTTCTCCCTCAAGGAGAAGCTGGGAGGTGGGAGTTTCCTTACGATGATATAGCACTGTGCTGGGAATAGGGATTATCTCAAACTTTACTACAAGCTTCAGTAACAGCAAGTTTTGTAGTCGCCATGGGTACAGGAGGCTATTAATTATTTTCTAAATTTCTCATTAAATGAATTTGTTCATGTATTGTTGTTGAATTGTGTATTCGAGGAAGGAGCACCCAAAGCTTCCAATTCTGCCATCTTGCTGACATCATATTTCTTTAATATACTAATTAGTATACTAATTTCAATTATTTTAAAATAAAAAGTTTAAGTGGGATTGTTGGATAATATGATAGATCTATTTTTAATTTTTTGATGAGCCTTCATACTGTTTTCCATAGCAGCTGCACTATTTTGCATCCTCAGCAAAAATGTGAAAGGTTGCCTATGTAAGGGGTTCACTCCTGCAATAATATCCTTTCTTTTATGCATCATCAATATTCTCTCTCTGTTGAATCATTCTAATGAATATAGCAACATTTCCTAATATATGTTTCCTCAAAAAATATTGGTGTATCCCTCTATGTTCTTCCCTTTTTCTCTGCTCCACTTTTCAGTAAAATTTCTTGAGCTGTTTAAACCCTTGCCTCTGCTTACTCTCCATTCTCTCAAACCCACTTTTAGCAAGATTTTATCTTAAAAACTCCATTGGAATAATTTTTGGCAAAGTCACCATGATGTTCACATTGACAAAGCCAATGTTTGATCATTAGTTCTCATTTTACTTGATCATTCAGCAGCTTTTAACACCATTGATCATATTCTTTGAACAGTTTTCTCCACAATGCTTCTGGGATACCACAATTCTGTTTTCCCTCCTATTTAACTGGATATTTCTTTGTAGTTTTCTTTGATACTTTCCTCTTTGCTTGAACTCTCAACGTTGCACAGCTCAACAGCTTCTTTCCGTTGTATAAACTCTCTCTTAGGTAATCTCACCCAGCCCCAGGGCTTTAAATACCATCTGTATGCTGATAAAATTTATATGTCTAGCTCTGAATTGGTACAACTAGCTGTCTCCTTGGCTATCTAATAAGAGTATCAAGTTTCAAATGGCCAAATGCAAGTTTTGATTTCTGTCCTCTTCTCTGTCCACACCTGTTCCTTTACAAGTCTTTTCTATCTTGATATATGGCACCATATACCCATTTGCTCATCATAACTCTCAGTCATCCTTAATTTCTCTTTTCCTCAATCAGTTCTCTTCACCCAATGAATCAGCTTGTCCTCTTGACTAGATTTTAAAACATATCTCAAATTTCTTTTATTTTCTTCATCTCATCACATTGGCTCATAAATTTCTGTACAATCTCCCCTGCCCAAATGCAAAATTACCTTTGTTCTCAATTGCCTGTTCTCAATTACTCTCTTTCTTGCTTATTCAGGTTTAGTCACACTAGCCTACTTGCTCTTCCTCAAACACATCAGGCATATTCCCAACTTAAGACTTTACACTTTCTCTTTTCTTTGCATAGAATGTTGTTCTAACAGCTTTCCTTATGGCTTGTCCCTATTTTTCTATAGTTCTTTACTCAAGTAAAAGTTATTTTAACAGTGGCATCTTCTTTGGCCACTATTGCAATCCCCAGACCTCCTGGCAGCCTGTTTCCTTCTTTTTCCCCTTGTTTTTCTTGGGCATTTACTGTATTTATATACTATTTATTTTACTTATTTATCTAGTATTATCTGTTTCCTCTCACTATAATATAATCTTCTTGGCAGGAGAAAATTCATTCATATTTATATTCTCTCTCTCTCTCTCTCTCTCTCTCTCTCTCTCTCTCTCTCTCTCTCCCTCTCCCTTCCTTCCTCCCTCCCTCCTTCCATATAGAAGAGTGCCTGGTACACAGTGCTTGGAAGAGTGCCCAGCACAAAGTAGGTGTCCAATAAATACTTGGAAAATGAATTAACTGATTTGGCAGTGCAATCAATAAGCCCAAAGATGATCAAAATTATGTCTATCCAAATGTACCAAGGTTATGTAAGATGTTAACAGTAGGAGAGATTAACAGGCATATGAGAATTTTCCATACTCTGCAATTTTTTTATAAATCTATGTTTTTTCAAAAACAAAACATTTATTTAAAAAAAATCAAAATAATCCTATAAGTCTACCTTTCTTTACTAACACTATGACCTTAACAGCAGAGGTAACAAAATGCTAAACATTACTTTATAATATGAGAGTACTAAAGTATCATTGCTGGAAAGGACCTTAGGGCCCCAGTGGAGTAATTCTTTTATATTATAGATAAGAACAGGGCATTTAAACAAAGCTTTATGGCTATATGGTAGCAGAGTCAAGGCTAGATTCCAGGTCTCTTGATGTCTAATCAAGGTTTTGCCTACCTTTGCACATTCCTCTTCCTTTTATAGTCAAATAAGCCAACTACATTGTGGGGAATTTTCCTTATTCCTGAACTTTTGCAGCTTTTCAAATCATTCTTTGTAAACCATTTATGTATAGAATCAAATATGATTTAAAAATCATGTCTTTAACAATTAAAGGACATTTATTTAGTTCTGTCATAAACTTTACTTATCAACACAATTGTTTGAATATTGAAGAATAAAATCTACCAGTTTCTGAACAATAGAGTTGACAAAATAGGTTTAAGTGTCAACAGAAGAGCTATTATTTTTTCATTTAATTTATGCTGCCTAAATTAAATTGTATCCATAGTCTACATTTTCTCACAACGTAATGTTAAATGACAAAGAAGAATTTCTTTCAGATATTGTTTGTGATGAATCTATTCTGTGTTCTATTTATAACATCAAAAAATCAGATTGTGTTAATGGTTGGCAAGTGTTGATTAAAAAACAAAATATAAGATAAAAAGTGATTCCTATTCCAGTAATAGTTTATATTAAAACATATTTATTTATCACAAAAGCATCTACAATTAAGTCTTAATGATTTTTGAAATTTATGTGTGTTTAAAATAACTTGACATTCTCCAGAGGGTTTTTTGATTCATAGGTTTGGTAGTCTGGTGTGTGTGTGTGTGTGTGTGTGTGTGTGTGTGTGTGTGTGTGTGTGTGTGTCTGTGTGTGAAAGTAACTATGTAAAATGTTTATATAACACCGAATGGCTGGTAGTAAGGATATGGATGATTTTATTGACTTCTTTGCACTTCACAAATGCTCTTTTAAAATATGTGCATTTAAAAAAACAAACAAAAAATATGTGCATTTATTTTTATTTGTCATCTCAACTTCTCCTTAGAGATGCTGAAAGACTTAGAATCTAGATGCCTTCTTGAAAGATAATGGAAAATATTTTGATACTTTACCAAATCACTTCTTTCTTCCACCCATACTGTTTCCAGTTTCTTCTTTTCCTATTTCAATAAAACTTCTAAAATAAACACTTCATCAAGATCTGCATTCTAGTCATGAATATATTTGACCAATGGCAGACTGACTTCCAATATATCTCCTTGATTCTGAAATGCCTTTTTCATTTAATAACACCTTGCATAACATCTATTATAAGTTAAATTGTTTTCTTTCAAAAGATATGTTGAACTGTCCCCAATACCTCAAAATATGATCTTATTCTGAATAAAGTTATTGTAGATGTAATTAATTAAGATGTGGTCATACTGGAGGAGGGTGAGCCCCTAATCCAATATGAATACTGTCCATATAAAAAGATGACCAGGAAAAGGATGTCATCAAGATGGCACCATAGGAGGACTCCCACTCATATTCTCCCAAAGTAATGATAATTGAACAACCATCCACAGACACAAGTGACTTTGTAAGGATCCAGGTAGGAGGCTGGAAAACTGCTGGAGCCCAAGATCAGGAGAACTATTATGAGGATGCAGGCCCATGCACAGGTGGCAGGCTTATTGAGTTGGTCCTGGCTACAGACCTAGAAACAGCCCTGTTTCCTTATGGACTCAGATACATCCCTTTGTCCTTGGTCTGGCCACCAGCACAATTTGCCAAGGGACCTGGGGCGGGGGGAGCCAGGCACATTCTTATGTTGGTAACAAGCCCACTGAACTTGGTCCCAGTTTTGGACCCTGAAGCAGCCCTGTCTCCTCTCAGCCATGATCTAGATCAGTCCTGCCCACCCAGGGACTGGGAGGTAGACTAAGAGCATCCTTGTTCCCAAAATTCAGGACTGCTAATCTACAGATCCTGAAGTGGTCCTGGGTTTTGTTTCCCCCCGCCCTCAGTCATGGTCCAGGAGCAGTCTTGCCCATCCAGGAGACCAGTGAGTGACTTGTTTGTTCACCCTAAAAACTCTACCAAAAATTATTAAAACTAGTAAATTCAGTAAAGTTACAAGATACAAAATCAACATACAAAAATCAAGTGTGTTTCTGTATACTACTCATAATCTATCCAAAAATATTAAAACAATTCCATTTACAACAACATTAAATGAGTAAATTACAGTAGTGAATTTAACAAAGGAGGTGAAAGATCTCTATACTAAAATCTATAAAACATTGATGATAGAACTTGCATAGAACACAAATAAGTAAAAATACATCCTGGGTTCATAGTTTAGATAAATTAATATTGTTAAAATATCTATACTATCTAAGGCAATTTACATATTCAGTGCAATCCCTATTAAAATTCTAATGGCATTTTTCAAAGAAGCAGAAACAACAACCCCAGAATCACATGGAACCACACAAGACCCCAAAACGTCAAACAATTTTGAGAAAGAAAAACAAAATTGGAGGCATTATGCTTCCAGGTTTCAAACTATATCACAAAGCTATAGTAATCAAACAGTATGATACTGCCATAAAAACAGATACATAAACCAGTGGAATGGAATAGAGTGTCCAGAAATAAGCCCATGCATATATAGGCTAAGAATACATAATGATGAGAGGATAATCTTTTCAATAATTGGTGCTGGGAAAACTACATATCCACATGTATGAGATTAAAATTGGACCTTTATCATACACCGTACACAAAAATTACTTTGAAATGAAATAGACTTAAATGTAAGACCTGAAATCATGAAATTCCAAGAAGAAATCATAAACAGAAATCTCCTTGACTTTGTTTTTGGCAATGATTTTTTGGATTTGACACCAAAAGCAAAGGCAACAAAAGCAAAACTAGACAAGTAGGGGCACATGAAACTAAAAGGCTTCTGTACGGCAATAGAACCAATCAAGAGAAATGCAAAGGCAACTTACAGAATGGGAGAAAATATTTGAAAACTATAAATCTGAAAAGGGATTAACATCCAACATATATAAGGATTTGATACAACTCAATGGCAGAAACAAATGATCCTATTTAAAAATGGGCCATGGGCATGAATAGACATTTTTCCTAAGAGGATCAAATGATCAACAGTAACATAAAAATATGCTTAACATCATATTTTTATGGAAATGCAAATCAAACCCACATTGAGTTACCCAGCTATTAGAATGGGTTTTATTAAAAAGACAAGATGATAAGTGTTGGCCAGGTTGTAGAGAAAAGGAAACTCTTTCACACTATTGGTGGGAATGTTAATTGGTATGGCCATTATGGAAAATGGTGTGGAGATTCCTCAAAAAGCTAAAATAGAGCTATTGTATGATCTTCGTTCTGGGTATGTAGCCAAAGGACATAAAATCAGTGTATTGAAGAGATGTCTGCACTCCCATATTTAAGCAGCAATATTTATAATAACAGATATGGAAACATTGTAAATATCTGTGATGAGTGATTAAATAAATCAAATGTTTTATATACATACAATGGAATATTATTTGGTCACAAAAAAGGGAGTCCTGCCTTTTGCTACAAAATAGACAAACCTGGAGGATTATTACACTAAGTGAAATATGGCAGACACAGAAATACAAATACTTTGTGATCTCACTTATATGTGCTATCTAAAAAAGTTAAACTCATAGAACCAGAGAGGACAATGCTGGTTTCCAGGGGTTGGCAAATGAGGGAAATGAGAAGATATTAGCCACAAGATAGAAACTTTTATTTATAAGATGAATAGGTTTTGAAGATCTAATATGCACCATAGTGACTATAGTTAACAGTACTATATTGCATACTTGAATTTTGCTAAGAGAATAAATCTTCAGTATTCTCTCCATGCAAAACAAATGGTAACTATGTGAGGTGATGGATGTGCTAATTGATTGATTGTGGTAATTATTTCATAATGCATAAGTATATCAAACTATCACATTGTATACTTTAAATATATACATAATTTTTAATTGTTAATTATACATCATTAAAACTAGAAAGACAAAAAAAGATGACCATGTGAAAACACAGAGAACACTATATGATGAAGAAAGCAGCCGCAAGAGAAGAAATGTAAAAGTTTGCTGGCAAACCACTAAATGCTATGACGAGACAAGAAAGGATTTCCCTCTGGGTTTCCAAGGAGGCATGACCCTGCTGGCAACTTGATTTCAGACCTGTAGACTCCTGAATTATGAGACCATACATTTCTGTGATTTAAGCAACCCAGTTTGTGATATTTTGTTAAGGCAGCTCTAGCAAACAAATACACCTTCTACAAAAGGTTATTTGCTATTTCATTTAAATCACTTCAGCATAGAACAAAAAATAAAATGTTTTGTGATGCAATAACTTAAATAACAAAACTTAATAAAGATAATTTGTAAAAGAGAAAATTATTAATTGATTTGTCATATGAATATAGATTAGAAATGTGAAATAAATGCTAACAATCGAATCTGGTAGAAGTAGTAGAAGTAGTAGTAGAAGTAGTAGTAGTAGTAGTAGTAGTAGTAGTAGTAGTAGTAGCAGTAGTGATCATAATTAATAAACTGTTTTTTACTGAAACTTTGCATGTTGTAGATCCTAGTGCTATGTGCTTTGCACACATTATCTAATTTAATACTTATAAAAATGCTAGAGGTAGATAACTAATATTATTCTATTTTACAGATGAGGAAAGTAAAAACAAAAGATAAAGTAACTGATTCAAGTTTAGATGTAGGAATTAAACACAAGTCTGTCAAATTCCAGAGTACAGTCTCTTCACCATCATGCTGTATTTTTAAATTAAGAAAACTAAAATAGGCCAATATTTTAAATCCAGAATATAATTCTTATGCAAAAGAGGAATATCAGCAATTAGCTGAGTATTTTATCGAGTACTTTATCCAACCCTGATATCAGCCTGATGGAAGCTTTCTCAGAGTTGCACTAGACTTTGAGACTCTTCCTACCTAATCCTTGCTTCTCCCCCTCCTTCATAAGTGTCAGATCAATATCATGGTCTGAAAGTACTCCCACTTTGTTTTTAGCTCATGCTACTTTTTTTGTGTGTGTTTCCCTCAATAAATCTCTTTCTTGTCTAATCCAATCTATCCAATCTTAACATCTTCTCAGAGGACACAAGCACACCACATAGTACATCTCTATTCATTACTGCTTTTCTCCATCGTAGTCATCTTTTTGCTCTCCCTTACAATCAAGGATCCATTCCTTCCTGACCTGTCCCTGTTCCTCATTCCTTCTTTCTCAAACAAGTACATTTCTAGGTTCCTATCTTATGCAGAGCAGATCTGTCTGCTCACATTCTCATATACCTACTAAAGACAAGTCCTAACGTCGAAGTTTCTGCCTGGGTTTATCAAATCACTTACCCAAAAGAAGCAGAATTCTCCACTGAGAATGATTCCCATACATGTTGTTAAGCAAATTAATCAACTCAATTATATTATATACATAAAATATTTAGAGATAGACTTATAAAGATTGCAAAAGCTATCTTTAGAAAATTACAGAAGATACTTGCAAAGGAACACAAAAGATATATTAAAAGAGACACCATATTACTGAATAAGATTTATCATAAAGATGTATATTCTTCCATTCATTTACAAAATCTAAATCCAACAAGTGTCATTGTTGCAGCATTTCTTATTTTATTTTTGTTGTTGTTAACATTATAATCTAATAGATCACATGAAAAAAATGGATGGCCAATATGGCCAGGGAAATTCTAGCCATAGAAGGGGAATGAGGGAATACTTACTCTAAGAGACATCATTTTGTTTTTCGGGGTAATTCATTATAGACATCATTCAAGACAGCTGTTAGCAAGACCCTATTATTCAT
Source organism: Macroglossus sobrinus (assembly GCA_004027375.1). Taxonomy (NCBI): domain Eukaryota; kingdom Metazoa; phylum Chordata; class Mammalia; order Chiroptera; family Pteropodidae; genus Macroglossus; species Macroglossus sobrinus. Next base: position 86,437 of record PVKZ01001598.1, read on the forward strand.
AATAGGCTGTGGAACAGGATGTTTCCTGGAACCCCAGACTGGTGACTGGGATTCAAATGTGAGAACAAAGAGTCTTCAAACAACCCATAATTTAAAGAAGGTCACGTTATTATGGGGGGCTGAATCCTGTTATGAGCTTAATAGTGTCCCCCTCCCAAAGTCATATGTTAGAGTCCTAACCATCAGTACCTCAGAATGTGACATTTGGAAGTAGGGCTTTTTTCAAAGTAATTAGTTACAATGATGTAGGATGGGCCCTAATCCAATATGACTGGCATTCTTACAAAAGGAAAATTAGTATACAGACATACCCACAGGGGGATCACCACGTGGACGTGAAGGCAGAGATTGAGTGAGCCATCTACAATCCAAGGAATGTCAAAGATTGCCAGTAAATCACCAGGAGCTAGGAGAGAGGCATGAAGCAAATTCTCTCTCAGGGCTATTAAAAAGAAGCAACCCTGCCAACACTTTGATTTTTAACTTCTACAGAACTGAGACAATAAAGTTCTGTTGTTTAAACCATCCAGTTTGTGGTACTTTATTACAGCAGCCCAAGAAATGCAGAGTGTATGTACACCCTGCAGAGCTTATTAAGGAAGCACCTGAATGGATTCTGCAACTCCCAGTGTATATAAGCATAAGACTAGAGAACAAGGTGCAGAATGCTGCAGAGCATTTGTCAGTGGCCTTACAGAGACTCACCTTATTGGATTGGAGAAAGGGGAACTTCCTTATTCCACCAAGAGGCTCCAAGAGATTCACTCACAGAGATTGGAGGTATCTTCAATGAGGAAGACAGATATGTAATTTCTTGTTAAGTTTCTCCCTATGCCAGTGATTCTTTTAGTGTGTTCCTTGGACCAGCATCGTAATCATCATCACCTGAGAACTTTAGTCATACTGATGACTATGCCCACTCCAAAACTACAGAATCAGAAACTGAAGGTGCTTTTAACAAGCACTCAGGTGATTCTGATGAACATTAAAATTTATGCAGTGAACTTGCTGGTTTGTCCCTTCTGCTTACTTCGATAGAAAACAAAAATTGAAGAGAAATGGTTGGACAGAGAGGGGGCAACAATGGTAGAGCAGGTACTCTCCATATTAGGCATAAGAAGGATGCATCATTTTATCATGGATCAAATCGGTACCATAAACAATTTAGAGCCATCCTGCTGTTAATGTAGACAGAAGGACTAGCTACTGGATAAGGAGAACCCTAGCAGCAACATGCTATAGAGTATGCTCCTGAGTGTGAAGAATGAGGGAGTTTTGAAAAATTTTGGCTGGTGTGAATTTGCTGTAAATGTTCCTTGAAATCTGAAGTTAGAGCTCTTGGTATAGTAACACTCTTTAAAGTATCTGCTCTCCTAGAGAGTGGGTGAAGTCAGCCCCAGGGCTTTGCTCTAGTGCTGAGGTGAGAGATGAGCGCTGTGCGGCTCTCAATATGGACGCTAGTGAGGAAAGGATCCAGGAGTCTGACAGTTCCTAATAGATGGAAGTTTGTTGATGTCATTTCGGCATAAGAAAGACACCTTTTTTTTAAATAGAAACAGTGTGTGAATTTGAAAGATTTAGAAATGTGGTTGTTTCATATTTTCCTGATTTTGTTATGACCTGTCATCCCTTGACTCGCATAGCTTTTTTTTTTTTTTTGGAGATGAAGGAAACATGGTGTGATATGTATATTGAGAAGCCATAAACAGATATGTGATGTTTGTCAATTTATACCCAAAACTGAAATACAAGATGCAGAAAGTAGTTTTGGAATGATTTTGTTCATGAGATCAGATAAGCATTAATTTAGCCTAGAAATCAAACACCTAGGCAAACATGAAGTTTCCAAAATGGTGGGCCTTTGGATAGCTACCATTTATATAGGTGGTGAATAATAGGTCACATGCTAAATTGGTAGACAAATTACTTTCATGGGCTTCAAGATATAATGGACTAAAGGAATCATCTAAACCATGCCAATATCTAATGCAAGAGTTTCCTCTACATTTTCTCTGCTAGTGATCAACCAGACATTTGTTGAATGCCTTTAGTGACAAGGAACTCACAGCTTCCTGAGACAGTCTGTACCATTTTTGAATAGCATTATTGCTCTGAAAGTCTGTCTTTGCTTCCCTATAACTTTCACCCATTGGCATATTGGTAAAGAACTAGGAGAATAAATACTGATTAAATTGAATTTAAATTGGTCTCGAGGCAACTGTCTGAGGCCACATCAATTGACATTACCCAGATTTAGGATGTTAGTCGTAATGAATATTATATTGAAAGATGTATTTGTCAATGTCTTAAATGGGGTAAAATTACCTAAAAGACTGAACTTATCTATGTACCTAGGGAATTAAATAAAATATAGAGATGAAAGATCTTTGTAACAGTAAAGTGCTACACAGATTTAATGGGCATTGTCGTAGCCCTGACACCATCTGTCCTAGGCGTGAAATTTTTACCAGGACAAACAGTCCTGGTAAAACAGAAGCATGATGTTTCTGTATAAGTGAAAAGGGAATGTCTTCAGTACCACCTTTTTCTGTAGATACTTATATTTCATTTCTGTTATGTTTCTCCTCTATGCAATTAAGTCACAAAAAAATCAAGGCAATTTAATGTAAATACAGGCAAAAGGGGAGCTGGTACCATGTTCTGGAAATTGTCTAGGCAGTTGGTTTGGGTTAGGTATCAAGTGAGTGAAGTCACTGTTGCACCTAGTGTCCACTATTGCAATGTTGGTTGAAAGGAGAATTTGACGAAAGAGAAGTGGATGTTAGAAGTGATATTGCTAATGGATTGGGCCACTTTGTGCCATAAATATTTATCCCTATGGAACCAACATGTAGATGTCTGTTTAATCTGGGAGGCCCTCTGATTCAAACTGTTTTCCTCACAAAGATAACACTTCAGCCCCTGAACTTGAATTAGTCTATCAACATTGGAACACTGGGAAGGATGTTTGTTTTTCCTGGAGAATGAAGGACTGCCAAGAATATCTATGGGAACTTTTAGATAAGCAGATATATTAACTGGTGAGAGAGAGTATTTAGGACAGTCACAGCAATAATACTTTCAATACTGGCGTCCTACTGACACTTACATGTTTGTACACCTATGCTTACACAACTTCATATATTCTCATAAGGGACTTAGTTGATTTCTACTTAGTGATCCAAACCAGTAGCTTAGTTTCTTTAAGGTCTTGACAGCCTCTAAGTATCTTCTCCTATGCAATTGAAAATGTTATTATATAAAATATACTAAGAAGTGAAAGAGGAAAACCAGTTAGGACCGAAACTTAAAGGCCTAGGAAATGTGCCTAATAGTAAAAACTGTCATAGTAGATGCATGAGACTGAGTTATGACAATCACATTTCATTCTTCGCTAACTTGCTAAAGCCATGGGAAAAGCTATGAAAAGCATGGTAGTTCTCTCCTCAAGGTAGTTAGTTCCCTTGCTTGGGAAGATATGAAAAATCCTTTAAATATGTCTTTCTGAGTGTCAATAAATCAATAATTTCCATGATGTATATAAGCTATAAGATTTGGTTTTATCTGTCTGACATAATTAAGTAAACAAAGGGTTTAGATTTTTAGTGCATAATGACTAAATCCTTTATTTTCCACTAAGTGTTTTTCTTAAGCAAGATATGGGTGATGGAAGGAAATTTAATTTTGGATGGTTAACATACAGTGCTGTATACATATGATGTATTCTTGGATTGTATACATGAAACCTATATAATTTTGTTAACCAATGTCACCTCAATAAATTTAATAAAACATAATAAATAAATAAATAAATAAATAGATAGATAGATAGATAGATACAATGTGAACATTTTACAAAGGTTGTATCTTCCCATAACACTGCTACTTACTTGGTTGGGTAACTTAAGACTAATTTATTTGTAGGGACAGGGCAAGAAGTCACTATGGTGCTCATCTAGATCATCCCCTCCTTTCACAGAGAAAATTTAGTCTATCATATCCCCCACCCAACCTAAGGGACTAGGTAGACACCAGTTCAAGCTAGTCATTTGGCCTCTAAGGTTTCATCTGGGCAGGAGATCTCTCCAAGGTTGTCTAATTCAAAAACAGTGGGGATAGTCTTAGTAGAGTTCTTGAAGGAAAGTCCAGAATACACAAAGTGACCCAATTAGAAACAGCAAGTTTAGAAGTACAGAATCAGAGTTATTAAAAATAAATTGTGCCTAGTTTCTAGAATTTTTTTCTTGTCCTTTTCCCCCCCATTTACAGCTCAGGATAATTTATAGCTGGATTGACTGACCGATGAAGCTCATAGCTTTAGCACCTGCCCCATTTTGCAAGTGCAGGACTAGACTTTTCATTATATGCCAGGCTATATCCTCATTCTACAAACTGGTCACACTTTCCATAAGAATGTTCCCGAGACTCACTTGGAAATCTGATTCATCCTCACGTTAGCTACGCTTAGAAATGAAATTCTTTCGGGGTTTCCTCACTGTTTATGAGATGCATTGAATATTGCACATTTCAAAATATATTTGAAGCTTTACTGAGAGGCAGGAGATGAATTCACACCATGGAAAGTGACCTTTGGGTAGCAAAGCTCTATGTTGATAATAGGCGTCAATGACAATTTGTAGTTTGACATAAAATTTAAACTGAGTGGATGTTCAGAGATAAGAATTCAATCAATAGTTCCTCTATTTCTTGAGGCAAAATGCTTTTTGGCATGCAGTTTTCTCTCCTTTTCTGTTGAACATAAGAAATAGAAGATGGGTTTGATTGTTCTGTTCTTCCACGATTAAGTGCTAACACTGTCCTACCCAAGCCTAATTTTAAGATACAGTGTTAAAAAACTGTAAATGTGAAAAACACAAGACTCCATGATTTTGGTGTTTTCTTTAGCCACATCTTTGTTAGAGTACTGAGAGCAGATCTGAGTCATTACTGACAATTATTTTGCCGCCTCGGACCTCATTGCTGTTATAATTAGAAGAAATTACAGTGTTTGGCTGATAAGAGTTGTCTATTTAGCTCTTGACTCTTGTATCACATAGTGCTAGAAACAGCTTATTTTTTTCAGTATTTGTTAGTAATAAAAAGAAGAGCAAAAGGTAAATAGTGGGAGGGTGATAAGTCATTTTGGGAATCTGCCTTCCTACCTTGCTAGCTTGTTAAAGACAAGGACAATGATTTCCTCATAAGCTGTTACCTTAGTAGACAGTGAATAGTAATCACTAACCATTTCCACTGAAAGCATGAATAAATGGATAGAATTCAATGATTTGATGCATGTTTCTTCCTCTGCATCTTGTGTTTTCTTTGTTTTTTAGCATATATTACTTCATTCTGAGTTTAAGAAATCCCTACGCAATTCTTATCACTTGCTTTAAAGAGGAATCATTAGGTATTGGAAGAATTTATTGAAGATTAAAGAAAAAGACCCACTGAGGTTAAATTCAGTAGCATTACCTATGGTGTGTTATTAGCACACAGCAGAATGATACAATTGTTTCATCATTGCTTACACAACTGTGTCTATAATATGTTGAATAAAGTGTGGGTGACTGTGTCAGACTGCAAGTTTATATACAAGTTACAGGGGTCAGATGCAGGCTTTTGTATGTCCACTCACTGGACGATTTCATATAGTAACCTCTTCTCAAAAAAAAATTTTTTTAGACATCTGTATAAATTTACCTCAGACACTCAAAAGCTGAATGACATTTCTCAACCTGTGCAACCATATATGACCTCTGGTTCCTGAGGAGTTACATATACTTCTACATATCCTGTTTTTCTGGTTCCAAGTCCACAGAAACTGAGACCTAGTTCTTTGATTTTTTTTTTTCAGGTAAGCTGTTTTGTTTGGCAGGATAGTGTGTTTTCTACAAGTGCAATGTGTTTCATATATGAATTTGAAATCTTCAGGTATCATCAGAATTCATACTAATTCAAAAGTCCTTAACTGTCGCTAAATTGTCCAATTTTCATACAATTTATTCAAAGCTAAGGAATAGTCTCCTTAGAGCAAATCTAGCTGTTCCAATTGTTTTGAGCTTAGGCTTTCCGGCCTCAGTACTTCTAGTGTATGACAATCCTGACCTCACTACCCAAAGGCCTTTGCTTTGTATCTTGACTTCCTCCCTTAATTCAGGCTCTGTGCAATGTAGTCTTGAAACTTGGAGCTGCTATTAATAACAATTTTCCCAGAGCCATGTAACTGTCACCCACTGCAGAAGCCATCTCCAGAGGGAGCCCCAAGCTTTCTGCCAGGCCTTTTACAAGACCGTGGCCTTCCCCCTGGGAGTTCCAGATGGCCCTGATTGTGTGGGGATTGTGGTAATTACCTGTGGCTGTGGTTGAGGTGAAAGTCAGCCTTTTGTTACTGAGATCCAATCTGGAGTGAATTCCAAAATGAGGTCTTCTAGAGCTGCTACCTACTACTGGCTCAGTGCTTAAAGTTTGGCAGAGCTCAGTACATAGAGATTAGGATGGTTTGCAGTTCAAACCTGGAAAGATACCCAGAACATCTGTGGACTCTAGTTGTGAACTTTTCTATTAGACAGTCTTGAGCTGCCAAATGCTGTAAACTACGTTTTCTCTCGAAACTTCCTATTGTACAGTTCCTATACCCCCAAATGGAATCAGAATTGAAAATAAAAGAATCATCAAGATCAGTAGTTATTAGGGTGAGAGTCAGAATTATTATCAATTATGATCAAGAGGCCTCCCACCGTCAGTCCCCAACAATGAGGAAAGTCTGGTTTCTGAGCAGTCATTGGACTGTCTTTTTAAAATTATTTTCTGACTTGCTAACTCTGGGTCAGGTTATTAAAGTTTTGTTTTTGATTTTGTATTAAATAATACTCCAGTAGGTTTTCAAATATATCCTCTAGTGTCAACAGAGTCACAAGATTTTTTAATTACTTATAACTGACAAAATGATGCCTGTTAGTAGTAGTAGAATTTATACCAGTATTTGCGATCACTCTTGTCAGTACTCCAATCATCATTAAATTTACTTTTCTACTTATTTGTCACCTGCACACAAACAGCTAAATTTAACTGGGGAAACACAGCTACCTCCTAAGAAGGATCCCCCAGGTGGTCCTACCCTCTGTCTAGAAATTCTGCTGTGCTGTTCCTGGACCTTTCATGCTTGCACTTTCCTTCTTCAACCATTATTTTGCAACTTATCCATATTTTTCTCCCTTGTCCATTCATTAAACAGTATTTATTGAGCTACTACCTTCCTGACACTATTTACCCCCAGTTTTATTGAGATATAATTGATATTTAACATTGTGTAAGTTGAAGGTACATGATGTGTTGACTTAAAACACTTATATGTTGCAAAATGATTACCACTGCAGCATTAGCTAACACCTCCATCATGTCACGTAACTGCCATTTCTTCTTTGTGATGAGAGCATTTAAGATCTTACACCACTCACAAAAATTAACTTCAAATGAATTAAAGACTTAAACATTTAAGGCCTGATACTATATAACTTCCAGAAGAAAACATAGGGAAAACACCTTGACATTGTTCTTGGCAATAATTTTTTTAGATATGACACCAAAAGCACAAGCAACAATTGCAAAAATTAATAAGTAGGACTACATTAAACTAAAAGCTTCTGCACAGCAAAATTTAAAAAAATCAACAAAATATTAAAGCAATCTATGGAATCAGAGAAAACATTTGCGCCTCCTCCATTCTCAGTCTATAACATTCACACCTGATGACCTTCACTGAGAAAATAGGAACAATCAAAAGAGAAATCCTACATGTTCTTACCATCGAACCTGTCAAACTACCTACATATGTATCCACATACCCTGCCCTCCCTCCTGACACAAACAATTAACTTTTCACGCTGGGATCTAAAGCAAACCCCTGCAGGGGTGCAAGAGTCCAACCTTTATTGCCTTCACAAATGCAGGGTTAACTCAGAACACAGCCCCTCCACATATTCAGAAGACAGAGCTGCCCAGCCAGCAGCCAAGGAAGGCAGTGCACAAAGAGCTTTCAGCAGCGCCTACTCCAAAGGACATTTCCTGCTGCTCCCATGGATGTTATCTGCTCCTGTAACCAAGCAGCACACCTTGCTCCCATCCATCAGAGAAGGCGGCTGCTCCCCCAATGAGATTACCCCTCTCTCTGTGTGCATAAAAAAAACTGCTTGCTCTTGGTCAGCAGCGGTTTTTCTTCCTGCAGCTCCAAAGGCTGCTGCTGAAGCTTCCCTGCCTCATGAGTAATAAATGGCATTTCTTGCCCCTCTGGTCCTCCTGATGGTTTTTTTGGAATATCCAAACCCAGTGCAAGTTCCAAACCTGGGCCTCCTGTGTAACAAGAAGGACTTCATTGCAGCGATCTTTTTCTCCTGAATTATATTTATTTACCTCAATTGCCTCATTTCTATTATGCAGACATTTTGGAATAGATCTTCTCTTCAAACAAACAAAAAGCTCCCTAAATGTCACATGCTCCTCAAGTTATCACCTACTTCTCTATCCCTTTTTACTGCCAAGTACACTGTTCTGTCCTCAGTCCTCTTCTTATTCAACCTCTCAATAGCATTTGATACAACTAATCGCCCATCCCTTGAAATGCTTCCATTATTTTCCAGGACATCACTCTTACCTCTCTACCACTGCTTTTCAGGTTCCTTTGATGAATTTCTGTATTGTCTTCACTTCTATCTGTAAGAGTGTCCCTGAATTCTGTCTGGAAACCCTTTCTCTAGTGATACTAATGCCCCGGATGGTAATATCAATTCTACCAGTTCCTCAGACAAAACATCATGTTATCTTTGGTCCATCTCTTTCATCTTCAAATCCAGTCCATCAGCAAATTCTATTAGATAATCAGAAACAGACTCACAAATATAGAGGATAATCTGGTGACAGACAGAGGGGAGGTAGGTTTGGGGGGACTGGAAGAATGGGGTGAAGGGTTAAATAAGTACAAATTAGTAGTTGATAAATGGTCACAGGGATGGGGTAGACAGTGTAGAGAATGCAGTCAGCAGTAATGTAATGGAGAGCCAGAGGAGAGAAAAAGCAATTAAGGGGATTGTTTCATAAGCCATATTAATGTCTAACCCAATGTACCGTATACTTGAAATTAATAAAATACAATTTAAAAAATATACATATATATGTAAACCTGACTATTTCTGATTTCCTTCACTACTACCATGCTAGCCTGAGCGAGCATCACCTGATTTAATGTACTAGCCTTCTGAGTTCCTTGGTTCCCTCTTTTTTTTCCAGTTCAGGCTATTCTCTACATAGCATCCAGAGTGACCCTTTTAAAATAGAAATCAAATAATATCATCTAAACAAAATTGTAAAATGACTTTCCTTTTTACTCAGAGCCATAATCATACCATATTCTACAAGGCCATGTATGATGATGTTTCCACCTACACTTCTCACCTCTTCTGCTGTATCTCCCTCTACTTTATTCTGGCCCAGCCACTAGACCAGGTGCCCTTGCTGTTGTTTGAACATGCCGAGCACACTCCTTCCTTAGGAGCTGCTTTGCATGCACTGTTTTGTCCATCTAGAAGGCTCTTACCTCAGATAAATATAATTTGCTTCCTCACCTCATTCAGGTGTTGTGTAAATGTCACCATGTGTGAATATTTTTTAATCTACTTTATAGAAATAATACCTACCAATCTCTCTATATAACTCATCCCATTTTAAACAATTTTATTTTACACACCTCTCAACACCTGACCAATGCTAGATTTGTTTGCTTCCTGACTATTGCCTGCCCCACACACCAGGATAAGTCAGTAAGATTTAGAACTTGATTTTCTTCAGTGCTATATTCATAGAATATATGTTTGGCATAGAGTAAACATTTCCTAATATATGTTTGCTGAATAAATGAATGAACCCCCACCTTTCATTCATGTCTCCTCTAACTGTCCTCTCACTTTCTTCATCACAGAGCCTGAGAGTCTTTACTCTTTGTGTCCATTCCCTCTGCACAAGCTTTTAGCATGTCTGGTTCATTCTCAGTATTCAGCTCTGAGCTGAAATCTCTCATCACCAGAGAGGCTTTGCCTGATCACCAAATACTACTTATGCCCCATACAAGTGTCTCTCTATCCCATAATCCAGTTTTATTTTGTTCATACAATTTTTCACTATCTATAGTCATCGTATATATTTGTTTACTAGTTTATTGTGTCTTTTCCAGCATATCATCAGTATATAGAGCCATATCTGCATCTAACTGGCAGCCAGTGATTATTGAATTTTAAAGTGTTCCAGAGGAAATTGACAGTTCTCCAAAGTCAAGTCCATCTCTGCTTCTCTCAGCCAGTTTACTACCTTGAATCATTGTTGTTACTCCTCTAAGTTCTCGGTGAAGAGGGGAACAGTGCATTTAACTAACAAGACATATAGAAAACAAACAGATAAGAACTTTATTTTGTTTTCTACTTTCCCTTTAAATTTGTTTTGTTGGGCTAGATATTCCCTGGCCCTCACTGAATACTTACTCTTTCCATAAATTTATGGTTATTTTCAGATATTACATGGATCACACACTGTCCTCTTTTCTGGTGGAGAATCATCACTTCGCTGTGAGTCATTATAGCAGATGGGGTTGTCATTTAGCCCAGATTGGTTGAGTTGATCAAAGCAGGTTGAGAAGCTGCTTTAGGGAATGTTTGGCATGGGATACAGTGCACTGCTAATGTGGTATATCTATTCAGAATATGTTAATTATCCTTCTACTCATTCACTAAACACATGTGTATTGAATACTATTCTCTTGGCACAAGTTTGAATTTTATTTGATAATTTCCATCTTACTCTATTACAGAAACATTTGGAATATGGAACTCTGAGATGAAGGTGATGCTATAATTACTAGCTCTTTAGGTTACTGTGTAAATCTCAACAGGACCATGTTTGCGGACTGTTCTGCAGCAGATTGAGAATAACATAGCTTTGTTTTATGTAACTCATCTTCAATTCAGGGCACACATATTCTAAATACGGAAGCAGAAAACTACCCCTAGATTCTACTTCCCTGCTTACTTTCTTCTTTCACACTTTAGGTATTAGGAAATTTTCAAAATAAATACTTTTTAAAAATAACTTTATTTATTTTAATTAGTTTCAAGTATTTAGTACATTAGTTAGACATTTATATAGTTTATAAAACAATTCCCCTAATTCCTCTTTCTCTCCTCTGGCTCTCCACCTAGCCATTACATTGCTGCTGACTGCATTCCCTGTGCCATGCTCCCCATCCCTATGACTATCTATCAACTACTAATTTGTACTTCTTTTACCCTTCAAAATAATAGAACTAGTTTATAGGACCTGGTTGAAATGTTAACAAACCTATCATTTGAGAACCCAGAATGGCTAAAATCTTCTCATTGATCACTTTCTGACATTATTTAGTATTATCAACCTTTGGAATATTAAAATTTGAATGCTGTTTGGGGCCAGTCTTTTTAGACACTCAGATTCTTCCTCATCAAGAAAATTTAATGTGCAAGTTCTGTTTGTAATTTTCAGCACACCTCCCCTGGTTCACAGCATAAACATTGGTGGCCTATAAATTTTAAATTCAAATTATAAAAATCAGAGTCAAAGGTAAATGGATTAAAAAATTATTTTCTAGGCACCTATTTTCTGGTTGCTCCCTTGGTGATCCAGAGTAATTAACATCCTCAGCAATTTCCAGTATGATTGCAGTCACTTCATTTCTGAAGATATTCTCAAGTACTCTACCCGCCCAGAGACTTTAAAATCAGCCTGTGGTATCTCTTAAATGTTAGCATCATCTCGTTCACAGATATTTCTCATCCAAGCAGTGCTAAGTATCTTTTCCTCTATATATCAATCTTTTCACACTGTCATTGCTATTGTCCCAAACATCATCATAACTATAAGCCATAGGTTAGCAAATTATAGTCATCTCCCCTTATCCATGGTTTTGATTTTCATAGTTTCAATTATCCATGCTCAACTGCAGTCTGGAAATACTAAATGGGTAATTTCAGAAGTAAACAATGTGTAAGTTTTAGATCTCTCACAGTTCTGCTCTGTCCCATTTGGAATGTGAATCATCCCTTCATCCAGCATCCCCATGTTGTATACGCTTTCTGCCCATTAGTCACTGAAAAGCCATCTTGGTTATGAGATCCACTGTCATGGTATCACTGTGCTTGTGTTTAAGTCACCCTGATTTTTCTTAATATGTCCTCAACGTGTAAGACTGGTGATGTTGGCAATTTGGATAGACCAAAGAGAAGCCGTAAAGTGTATGAATGAATAAGAATAAAACAGTATATACTGAGTTTGGTACTATCTGTGGTTTCAGGCACCCATCAGGGTTCTTGAAGCATTTTCCCCACAGATAAGGGGATACTGCTATATAGTTCATAGACCAAATTCAGCCAGGCACTTGAGTTTGTAAAGAAAGTTTTATTGGAAAACAACCATGTTTATTTGTTTACATGTTGAATATAGCTGCTTCCTCATGACAGTGGAAGAGGTAAATAGTTTTGAGAGAGGCCTCTGGCTCATAAAGTTTAAAATATTTACTCTCTAGACCTTTATTAAAAAATTTGCCAAACCCTGCTCTAAAAAACATAATTGATCTCATCAAATTGAATAATCAAATTCTAATTTTCCCATACCCTAATGATTGACTTGGAATTTCCCCTTCAGAATATCCAATGCAGAAGTCTAGTCACCTGAACTGGTTCCCATTTGTGACTTTTTCCATACTGGAAATATGAAGTCCCAAAGTGTCACAGCAATTATTGATATACCTCCTTGATTCATTACCTCAGCTAGACAAGCATCAAATTTCTAGCATAGACACAGACAGTTCTACAAATGTGGTTTTCTGACTGAGTCATTGGCAGGAACGTTTAGATTTGTTATAGTGGTGGTAGAGTCCATCATGCCCAGTAGAGTAGTGATAGTCACTGGCAGAGAATTGCTGTCCCCAGCAAAGAGATAGGTGAGGTGAAACTCCTGTGCCCAGCCAATAAACAATTGCAAAGTGTTAGCACCCAAAAGACAGATGGATTTCGCATCATATCTACCAAGCCTTAGAGATGCTTGGGAAAACTAGAACACTGGTTCTCACTTCCTATCATACATTAGAATCGCCTGGGGAGCTTGTAAAAAAATACTGATGTCCAGGCTCTTCCCTATACCAATTAAATCAGTATCTCTCAGGATAGGCCTGGCTATTGTTATTTGAAAATGCCAATTCTTAACTTGATTTTAGAGAATTAAGAATTAGAGTCTTGAAATCAAGTACAAGATCCTAAATGTCATTTTCTACTTGTTACAGTGTTATCATACTTGACAAATACAAATGACAACCTCAGTTTTCAAATGAAAAAAATCTAATGTAAAATGTAATAATTTCATCTTATAGTTTTCTCTCTCTCTCTCTCTTTTTTCCTTTGGACTGTTTCATCTGTATCTTGGCTTATTTTCTCTGTCTTTCTCAGTTCATGAAAAACACCAGCAAGGAACTTTTTTTAAAGTTTCCATTTATATTTTATTAACCATAATAAATATGTTCAAATGCTTTGTAAATTGTTATGGAAATCCCCATATCAGATATATTAAAACTGATCTAACCTTGGCTGAGCATTTTTTATGTATTCCCTGTGGCACTAGACTCTTTTACATACATTATCTCACTTAATCCTCACAACACATCCCAATTAGATAGATTTTACTCATCCATTCATGAGAAACCTGAAGCAAAGGAACTTTAAGTGCCTAGTCCAAGTCCGTCTAACTAAATAATAACAGCATCAGGATATAAACTCATGAGTAACTGGCTCCAAAGAACATGTCATGCCACTACCCCCACTATGCTGCTTCAGACCTTTGCAGTTCGATCATTAATTACTGCCCTCTCTATCGTGAATGACTCACTTTAGCCTCCGCGTCCAAGCCTAGCCTTTATTTTCTTAAAAGGAATTATCTCTTCAAAAAAACTATCAAACACCAGAGCCATTAAGTTTCAGAGTCCTTGTACATATTTTTTGTTGGCCTTATCATCATTGTCTATGTCATAGTATATGATGAGATAAATCTGGAAGGAAAGAAGGAAGGAAGGGAGGGAGGGAGGGAGGAAGGAAGGAAATAACAGAAAGAAGGCTATGTCCATGTACTAAGTAGATTCCATTAGCAAATTAACTTGGTATCGTAAGATAAGTTTGCTTATCTATAAAATTATATCAGTCATATCTGTTCTGTTTACCCTACATAAATATTGTGAATATGAAATAAAACAATGTACTGCAACTTTTCTATTTACCTAAGTGTATGGTGCTTTCCTTAACTACTTCTCCATTCATTCATTTAGCAGATACTTGCTGAGCTCCTTCTTTGAGTCATGTTTTACTTGAGCTGGGAATACAGAATTCAAGGGGCTCATGATTAAATGGGGAATACCAACATAGAAAACTATTTAATGAGGGATAGTGACTGGGTAATGCTGAAGGTACTATAGGTACACCTGACTCAGCTTGTGTGACTGTGGGATAAAGATTGGCTTTATGGAGGTTGTGACGCCTGAGCTGATTTTTGAAGAATCAATAAAAGTCAGTAAGATACAACATGGAATAAAAAATATGTGATATGAGCATTCCAGCAGGAGGAAAACCAGAATTAAACAGCAGGGAAGCTAGAGAAAGCATAGCACATCTAGTTGTTCTGTCGAGCTAGGACGTAGGAAAGTAGGAGAGGGTGGTGGCAAAGAAGTATCTCTATATTCCACGTTTTTGCTTATAATATAAATGGAAAACATTTAATAGTAACTACATGGCAAACATTCAGCTGATATTTAGATAATATTCAGCTGTGTTTGTCAAACCAGCTTGATAATTCTTGAATAGCAGATATGTTATCTGTTTCTAATATTATTTTTTCATTTTAAGCCTCTATGTAGATTTCATGCTCAACATGACAAAGTACTGAACTCAGATGAGAATGGCAGGTGATAACAATTCTGTAATTCTAAGAAATAGACAGTATCTACTAAGTGACAAGATAGCATTGAAAAATAGGACAACTGTTCTTTTGTGATTGGCTTATTGTACCTTTTCCCAAACCATAAATTATTTTAAGCAAGTATACTTTGTTGAGAGACAAAGGACAGTAAGCAAGGGAGGTGGATAGGCAATACAGAGAAATGATCAGTCAGCAATAAATAGAATTCATCAAGAAATTAGACAATATAAATGGTGATTACTCTTGTCCCACTTTTCTAATTTTTTAAAAACTTTGTTCTATTTTCATTATCAGAATAAAAAAAACTTATGTAGAATAATTGGGATTTGTTTGAGGTTCTAACTCACAATGAAATAGCAAAATATTTTTTTCAAAAGTGCTTGTATTCAAAGCTCAGAAGTGATAATGATACAGAACCCAAAATGGCCGGATGTCAATGTCTTTTACACAACCAGCAGAGGAGACTTCATCTGTCAAGAATGTCAAGTTCCCGTAGTACAGAGAGCATAACAGTATAGCTTTCTATTTAACAAGGTAATTTTTGTGTATTGTTTTTCTGTCTTCTAAATATTTATTGTAAATTCTAGTTAAAACTTAGATCCCTTAAGTGTGCCTTTTCTTGAAAGGATAAAAAAAAACATCCTATGAAAATGTGGATATCTATTATTGCTATTTGTACATAACATGGATTTATGGATAATTAATAATTGAAATGATAGTTCTAGCTTTAGCAAGCTTAAATTCTTTATCATCTTTGAAATCACCTCAAAACAAGGAAGATTTTTACCTTTGCTAAAATATAAGAGCAACTGTAAAAGTATAGCTCTGTACCTCAAAAAGTATACACAGGAGTTGCCAAGAGCAGCAAAATTTAGACTAGGATGAAGGAAGATGCCCCCCCAAAAACACATACTTGCTGCTGATCTTACTGGGTAGCTGACCATTATCTTCTGTAAAGGAGGCAGCTTGCCCTGAAGGTCAAAAATTCCCAAGGATCTCTTTCTAATGGTAAAGGTATACAACTAATGATAGTTATCCAATGGTAGATACAGAAAGTGAACAAAGGTCATCTAATATCCTCATAATTGGTGTCTCCGATGAAGAGAACAGAAGATAAAATAAACCAAAGTCATAATTCAGGAAAATTTTCTAATAGAGATTCAACTCTAAATTGAATGGCTCACCATTTTCCAGGGATATTATTACATAACAATCATAAACATCATACTGGCAAATAATTGAAAGAATAATGGCACCAAGTGTTTGTTAGAGTGTGAGGAAAGGATACTATCATTCTCTATGAATTGGAATATAAATTTACAGTGTTTCTGGAGTGCCATTAGAAATTACATATCACAAATATTTTTAAATGTGTTAGCTATTTTCCCAGCTTTACTGAAATATAATAGACAATTAGTTGCTCATATTTACATTGTACAATTTAATGAGATTTTTTTCAATTATAGTTGGTATACAATATCTTATTTTCAGTTGTACAGCATACAGCATAGTGATTAGAGCTCTATATAACTCACAAAGTGATCACCCCACTAAATCTAGTGCCCCCTCTCTCTTACATATTTATTATAACATTATTAACTATTTCTCTTTTGGTACACTTAATAGCTCCATGACTATGTTGTAACTATCCATTTGTACTTTTTAATCCCTTTGCTCTTTCTACCATCCCTCTAACTCCCTTCCTATCTAGTAGCCCTAAAATAGTTTCTGTATCTATGAGTTTATTTTCATTTTTGTTGTTTATTTTATCTTTAGATTCCACATGCATGTGAAATCATGTAATATTTGTCTTTCTCTCTGTTGCTTATTTCATTCAGTTCAATACCCTGTAGGTCTATCAAGGCAATATCTTTTGCCACCCCCTTCCTTTTAGTCTATGTATGTCTTTTAATTTGAAGTGAGTCTTTTGTAGGCAGCATATGTAGTAGTCTTGTTTTCTTACCCATTCAGCCACTCTATCTTTCAGTTGGAGCACTTAATTCTTTTCTACTTGAAATACTTGTTGATAGATATGTAGTAGTTACTATTTTTTATTCATGTTTTTGATACATGTTTTTTCTTCTTAAAGAAGTCACTCCAACGTTTTCTGTAATACTTGCATAGTGTTGATAAATTCCCTTAGCTTATTTTTGTCTGGGAAGCTCTTTATCTGTCCTTTGACTCCAAATAATAGCTTTGCTGGATAAAGTATTCTTGGTTGTAGATCCAGAGTTTTCATTACATCAAATATTTTGTGCCAAGCCCTTCTGCCCTGCATAGTTTTTTTTTTGAGAAATCAGCTGCCAGTCTTATGGGTGCTCCCTTGTAGGTAACTAAATGCTCTTCTCTTGCTGCTTTTAAGATTCTCTCTTTGTATTTAACTTTGACATTTTAATAATAATGTGTCTTGGTGTAGGGCTCTTTGGGTTCATCTTTTTTAGGACTCTCTGAGCTTCCTGGGCTTGTATGTCTATTTCCTTAACTAGATGAGGGAAATTTTCCATCATTATTTCTTCAAATAGCTCTTCAACTTCTTGTTTTCATTTAAGTACCCCTATGAAATGGATATTTTTATATTTAATTTTGTCCCATAGGCTCCTTAAATTATTATTATTATCTTTGCTTCTTTTTTCTTGCTGTTCTGATTGAGTGTTTTTGGCTTCCCCATACTCTATATCGGTGGTTCAATCCTCTTCTTCATCCACTCTGTTTATTCCATTTAATATACTTCTCATCTCAGATAATATGTTCTTCTTTTATGACCGGTTCCCACTTATAATTTCAGTTTTCATTTTTATGTTTTTTATTTCTTTGTTAAAGTTCTCACTGAGTTCATTTACACCTCCCATAAGTTCATTGAGTGTCTTTATAACCAGTGTTTTGAACTCTGCATCTGTTAGGTTGCTTGACTCCATTATTCCTGGATCTCTGTTCTGTTCTCTCATATGGTTTTTGCTTCTTTGTCTTCTCATTTTGGCTGCCTTTTTGTGTCTGTTTCTATGTACTAAGCAAAGCTCCTAAGTCTCCTGGTCTTATTAGCGTGGCTTTGTATAGTAGATGTCCAGTGGCACAGTCCTGAGAGAAGTTCAACTTCAGGCCAAGTTTAGCCCCAGCCTCTACCTCTCCAAGGCCACCTGTTAAGATTCAGCAAGCACTCCACAGATGCTGTGCTTATAGTTGTCTCTAGGGGCCATGCCAGAAGCCAAAGCCAACTGTCACCAATGTAAGTCTTGACTCTGCTCAGCAAGGAGCACCAGACTCGCAGAGGATACACCTGGATGTAGCTTGGGTGGGGCCGCGAGTTGTGGGGAAGCGGAGTTTCAGGGAATCCTCTGGGCAGAGCGACCTCTGTTATCCAGTTTGATGATGTCTCAGCTATGATGGGCACTGGATCAGCATACTGGGAGAAGGGAGAGCTCAACATAGGACAATGGATAACACCAACACTTCTGGCCTGGAGAAAGCCTCGCTCCAACAGCTCAGTGTCTCCCTCTAAGTCCCTGGAGTGGACCTGACCCTGGCATGCAGAGCAAACAAGTCCATCACTCCGAAGGTCCACTTGTGGACATGGCCCCTTTTAGAGGAGTCTGCAGCTGCTGCAGCCTCTGTCCCACTCAGCCACTAGGGACCAGGCAACCTCATGTCCTCACCCCCTCCTACCTCCTCCCATTGCAGGGCGATTGATTATTTCTCTCCCTAGTTGTAGGGCTTCTGTTCATCTAGATCCCAGGTTACTTTCCTTTCTGTTTTCTCTAAGTTTCTGTCACAACTTTGACTTGGTCTCAACAGGGATGAATAAAGCCTCTATTATCTATGTATTTTTCCCCCACAAGCCCAAAATGTGTTAGCTTCTGATTTAATTTAATTTATTTGAATTGATACCAATTACTTAATAGAATATTCATGATAAGGTATAGTTACAGAGCTTTTCACCACATTATTCTTGATAAAAATTGAAAATAGCAATCTATAGAAGTCTAACAATGTGGGCTAGAAGATTGCTTTAATGTATATATAAATATATATGGAGTGCATTTACATAAACATATTTAAATATTGGGATGTCTATGTATCATTAACTTAAGTGGTTATCTTTCAGAGCTGGGATTGGTGAAATTTATGTTTTAGTTTTTTTTTTTATCTCTATTTCCTGATTTTCCTGCAATGTGTACATATTGAAAAGGGTAGTAGAATACAGTCAGCTAGACCTAAAACCATTCCCTAGGACAAAACCAGTTCAAGTCCCAAATGAACGAGTTGAAAGGACCTTATGGGAATGTAAACAAGATACTGTGCTAAGGTGGGAAGTGTAGAGGAAAGGACAGATCTAGACCCTGATACCCTAATTCCTTCTGTAACTTTTACTCTTTGTTAGCATAAGTCCAGTGTTTAGCATCATGTCTTCAAGTGCTAAACTAATATACTCATGTTCATTTTAAGGCAGTTATGTAATGCAAATTTTTTTTCAATCAACATCTGTCTGTTTCTGTCTGTTTGTCTGCCTATCTACCTTTAGTTTTATACGTTAATACAGCATATTATAGGACATGCCAAGGCTGACTATGTCTATATACACATACATATCATTAAGTTAATTTCTAGACACAGTTGGTAACGTTTGCTTTTAAATGCATGGAATTCTAGTGAGATTATCTAAATCAACAAGGTATTATATCTTTTAACCATGAGGCCATTTGATTCCTCACATATAACTGGAGAGTATATGACTTCTGAGAATGAAGATGAAAAAAGTACTGTGACTCAAGGAAATTATCACAGGTCTGAAAATACCTTAATCAATCTAGAAACTTCAGATTATGCTTTAACTTGCCTGTATATTCATTATTCTGGGATTTTTGTGGAGTGTAACCTCAATTATTTATTTTTGTACAGTGCCTCTAACACAGCAGCAATAGATATTTTTGTTGGATGAATGAATAAATGACTTTTCCTTGTTGCTTTGGAGTTTAACAGAAATCTGATAAAGCTGATTTTGAATCCAAGCTCTCTCGCTTGAGAAGTCAGTTAACTTCTGTGAGGCTCTGATGCATCTTCTCTAAAATGGACATTCTAGTTTCCTTATAAGGTCAGTTTGAGAATCAAATGAGATCATGACTGTAAGAAAAACGTCAGTGGTGGTTACAGTATTCCTTGATTTAGAGCATTGCACTTTCCTTTCTTAGTCAGTCAATATAAGGCTTTTTGCAGCTGTTCGTGACACTGGTACATTTGAGTAGTATATGCTAGATCTCATGGGGCCTAATGATGAGGTATCACCTAATTAACAAGACTGGGAATGTATTGGGAAAAACCTTTGAATATTGGTGGCTCGACCCAAATATACCTAACCATCACCATCCTGTTAACATTGCTCTATGAGTTTGGCCTATTCCACATGAGACTGCCTCAGTTATTTCTGCTGATTTTTAGAGGTAGGAAAAAATTACCTACTTATATTTCAGAAGATCTGAGATGAAATACAGAGAAAAGTAAATATATGTCCATCTGTAAAAAAGAAGATACAGGGTCAAACAGTGTTTTCTGAGAGTATTTCCCATATCCTCTAGGTTTGGCTGATCCTCTCTTGGTCTCCTGGGGATAAAGCAAAGGAGAAGGCTGACAGGATACCTGAGCCCTATTCAATCAAAACAGTTCCATTTTTATCTGGTTTATTTCAGGGGATTCTATGGAAGTTTATGTTTTAATAAGTGATTCTACTGTGAGAATAAAGTCAAAAGCTATATACATGGTAGCAAAAACACTGTGTTCAGTGTCAGAAAATGGTGATCATGATATAATAAGTAATATCTGTACAGCACATTTTAGTTAACTAGAAATATTCACACCAAGTACTTCATGTGATCCTTACAAATAGACATTATGAAGTAGGCACCTTATTATCTTCATTTTGCAAATGATGAATACTGAGAATCAGAGAGTTTAAATACTTGCTTAAGTAGTACAGTTAGTTAGTGGTAGAAGTAGGAGTAAAATCTACATGTTATAATAGAATGAACTGGCTTTATGACTTGATTTGGCCAGTTACTGGCTGTGTGGAATTAAGTAAATCTTATCCTCTGTGTGGTACTTAATTTTCTCATCTGTTAACAAAATGGTTTAGGCTGGAGGAACTTCACTTTAATATTGGCATTCCAAATATATTCTGGTTGAAGAAAAATATTCAGTGGTTTAAAAAATTAAAACTGCTGCATTAGATTAAATAATATTAGATCTCCCTTCTGCTTTGATTGCATTTGATTATAGCAAAACTGTCCACACTGTGCAAGTGTAGGCCTTTTTAATCATCATAGGCTGCTGTGTTCTAGATATAAGACTTTCTGTAAAATTCATTGCAAAATGAAACGTCTCCCTCAAGTACACATACATATATGCACAAATATACCAACATATGCATCCCATAGTAAAATGCCAGTTGTATGGCTGTCTTAGTCTGCTTGGGCTGCCATAACTAAATACCACAGACTGAGTGTCTTAAACAACAGGAATTTACTTCTCACAGTTCTAGGGGCCAAGAATTCCAAGAACAGGTGCCAGCAGATTTGGTTCCTATTGAGAGAGAGAGCCCTTTTCTTGGTTTGCAGACTGCTGCCTTCTCACTGCATCTTCACATGGAAGAGGGTGGGGTGAGGTAGAAAGTGAGCTCTGTTCTCTCTTCCTATTCCTAGAGGGACACTAATCTCATTATGAGGGCCCCACCCACATGGCCTTATCTGAAGCTATTACCTCCCCAATGCCCCATCTCTATATATCTTCACATATAAATTTAGGGAGAATGTAAACATTTAGTCCATAACAATATCTGAAGTTAGTAGGTAGATAATGTGAGAGAAGGCCAAGAGGTCCGCTTGTTGACACTGAAAAATTTCAAGGATTGTACTCTGCAACTTGACACAACAGCAAAATCATAGTCAAGAGAGAAAAGCAGTTTAGTTGTGAGGTGACTCAGCTATGAAGTAGAGATTAAAGACTCTTTGATATTAGAGATAATGGATTTAAAAGTGCCATTGTGACCACTCATGTTGATGATAATAAAAGCTTCATTGACATCTATTGAAATTGGCATATTGGAGAGAATCCTAATGAATGTACTGAAATAGCAGATCTTTAATGTCTTTATCCTTTTGATCTTGCTTTCTCTGTTTTTCTCTACACTATACCATTTACAGTGCTTGAGTTAACTAGCCAGCAAAATAAAATGTTAACACCATGAAATGCATACCAAAAAATAAGATGTATGTTACAGAACTTCCCCCTCACCTCTCTTTAAATGCATCTTTTGCCATACTCACCCAGAATGACAAGTTACATCTTGACACAAACTCTCTTTCATTGTGCTCTTAAAATTTTTCCCACAGCGTTCTTTTCTTTTGAATAATTATCTCTATTTTTTTACACCTATAGCACCTGGTATTCTGAGGTGGTATCCCACTCAAGTATTGACCAGGGCCGACCCTGCTTAGCTTCTGAGATCAGATGAGATGGGGTGCATTCAAGGTGACATGGCCATAGGTGAATAATCATCTCTAAATAATATTTGTTGACAAAAGAAGATGATGTAGAACTTACAGTTGTATTAGGGTACAACAAGTAAAAGAGAAAGGTTGGTTCATTTGACAATTTCTCTTCCCATATTGTTAGCTGTGCAAATGTCTCACATGTGCAAATGCCTCACACCTTAATTAATCATTTCAAAACACATTTATCTCTGTGTGTAAGAGATTGTGTTAGATGCTGGAAAGAAAGAGAAAAAGAAACAGGCACTCAATTGTAAGCTTCCTAAATGCCTTGGCTCTAGAGTAGCACTCTACATATAGGATGCTTGCAAAATATCTGTCAGAGTGTATTGAATTGAGGTAATTATTGTAGAAAGATCATTGCTTTTAGATGAGGTAGGGAACATGGAACTCAGTTTCTCCACCTCCAAAATGATAAAGTAGAACTAGGTTATCCTTAATGTTTGTAAGAGAAGTCAAGTCATGAAGGAGGTAAATTTTTTGCTTTCCTCTTAATTATAAAAGAAAACCAAATTATCTTTTTCCTTCAACAACATTCAAGGATGAATGGAATAAGGTGGATGTAATTTCCTGTCCCCTGTGATCTTGCTTCTTCTGATTTTTTTGCCCACTTTTAAGAATGTGGCTGTGACCATTTGCTCAACAATTATCTGCACCATGAACTAAGAGAGAAATCTGATTAAGAAATTAAGAAATTTATAAAATCAACATTTCCTATCTTAGAATCTACAGAACTCACTGAAATCCATACTCTTGCATGATTCTACTTTAATCACAGTACGATAATCGCAGGTTAGAGAAAACTCTTGTAGTCGTGAGCTCAAATCAAATTCCCAGTCTTTTACAGCAAGGTATACCAATTAAGAATTAGAAGAGAAGCAATCTGATAGAAAAAAATTACACTAAAATATGAATTACTGATAGTATTCTGTATGTTTTTTTAAATTAAAATATGGTTGTACTTATGGATCTAGTTTGCAGAATTTCGCATAGTTGATGGAACTGAGGAATTTTAAGTTTTTTAAAAGTCTCCTTTGGCAAATTTGGTAATACATGCATTATTTTATCATAGGATCATGTTTCTGTAACTATTGGCCCATTCACAACTTCTCAACCCAAAAGACTGAGTGCAAAGACAACCTTATCCAAGGAGCTTTTCTGACTGCTTCAGGCAAAGAAAGTTACTTCTACTGTACTCATTTAAGGCCTTGGTTATATCTGTATTATATCATTTATCACATCCTGATGCGTATCTCAGGGTATTTCCGTATCTGAATAGGATACCTGGTACATAGTGGATGCTAACTAGATAAGTGAAGGCTTGGATTGATGCTACAACTACCTATAGGCTTTCTACTGGCCCTAGATGGGAATTGAATTGCATCTAGCCTTAGAGCCAGAGGAAAGAAGTGTGCTCTATGAAATGAGCCATCAGCAAGTATGATGGTCAGGAAAATAGTGGAATCAGGATTGGTAGAGGGTACACACGTTCTAATGTCTTCCTGTAACAATATTTGACACATAGCTAGAAACCCAGTGATGTGTAACTGGTTTTGACCAGTTCTTTTGGGTAGATTGTATTAGACAAGGCTAGATTTATACAAAACAATTAGCCTTGCTATTAGGACTCATTGATCAGTTAATTTATTCTGTAATTAATTTTGACTTGTTCATTACAGTACATGTTGAACACAGATAATCCTAAATGGTGGAAACAGATTTGGCAAATCTGTAGCATAGAGGCCACCAGTCACCCATCTTGCTAACAATATTTATAAGTATAACAGTGCACCTTTATTGAGTGCTTATATAATAGATATATGTAATTAAAACCCCAACATCCATTCTCCATTTGTTCTAGAGAAGCACATGCCAGTATGGGCTGCTGGATTGAGCATTTGATGTGTGGATGTGAGTCCTGAAATTGCTGAAGCCATTTTCCTACCATAAATGGAGCCAGTCTGGGGAAGAATCTTGCCCAGATAGGAGAGCAGAGCTGAGATAATTATAGCAGAACAGAGCCACTGATGATGTCGTGAAACTATGATTCAAACTTTGACTAAAGCATATCTAACCTCTGGACCATTCAGTTAATGAGCCAATCAGTTTTCTTTATTCTTGAGATTTGTTTGATAAGAGTTTTACAATACTTTCTACTGAGGAACATCTTATTCACACAATTCACTCTGTTTTAGGCCTTATGCTGAGCTCTTTAGATAGATTATCTCATTTAATCCTCACCAAAAACCCTATGTAGGAAGTATGACAAACAGTCCTGTTGAGCCCAGACATATTATCAGAATCTTCATCAATACAGAGCTCCAGGTAGCTATCCCTAACCAACTAGCGGGGAACATGAGCAATGAAAGTGATCACTTTCTCTGCCATAAAACATGCCGCCACGAAGCTGTGGGTCTAATGTAACACTCTATACACATATAGTGCTTAATAAATAGCTTTTGAAGGATATTGAATTGGGAAAATTAACGTAAAATATCACCAGAACAGTGCCATCAACAGCTTCTTTCCAGTGCCTTCGCCCCCAGGAGCCCAGTGAAAAATAACTGTAGTATTCCTTCACGGGCATAAGGATTTTTCCTTGCTCTGTCTCTGATCATCTTCGTCAAACCTTTTCTTTCTTAGCTACTCATTATCTGTTTTTCCCCCACTGCTCTTTTCTATCAGGCCCCTTTAAGTTGAATATTCATTTATCCCATTGATCCATAATTTGATACAGCTTCTATTTGCTCATATTTTTCATCCCTGGACTAAAGCATCTTTAACTCTATATAAATGAGCATCTTAGTAAATTTCTTATTCAGCCCTATTGTCAGCTTTATGTCAGAAGCATCCTGTACTAGTGAGAAATGAGGTAGTGAACTGCCCCAGGAAGACATTTTAACAAGTTAAATAAGATTTGTCAGACTGTTTTATTGTCATAAGGATGAAAATTATGCTTTATGCTTTAATATTTCTTTTTATTTTGTCCATCACTAAACCCAGCTGAGTTTTTAATGACATAATCTGGTCAGAGAAATTCACAATGCACCTCTCTGGAAGAAAATGCCTATTCAAGTTTCCCAGGAGTTATGTTAAGGTTCGAAACAGTCACAGTTGATATAGTAGCAATTGTTTCTTGTCAGTAGCTGGAATTAGAATAGCATCCTATATGGTGAAAGATAGTACACTTTTGATTGTTGTTATTTATGGCAATATGTTAGCATCCAAGTGAGTGTTTCCTATTACAACCAACTTATTGACAGTGAATCTATGACGTGAAAGAAAAATGTCAAAGAAAGAACTCGGAAAGGACTTAACTTCAAATTAAATAACAAAATTATTCTTATTCTATTGTGGAATATGAAACTTGGTGCCAATGCTTTTGCATTTCTGATTGTCATTTAGTATAGAGT
Organism: Macroglossus sobrinus; assembly: GCA_004027375.1. Lineage (NCBI taxonomy): Eukaryota > Metazoa > Chordata > Mammalia > Chiroptera > Pteropodidae > Macroglossus > Macroglossus sobrinus. The sequence continues at coordinate 112,418 of PVKZ01001598.1, forward strand.
GGAACCTGGCAGAGTCAGTTGCCAATTGCTTGTTGAAATGAAATAGTACATTATTCTGGAAGAAAGCAACCACCTGTGCTGCCTTCCAGTAGGTGTAATTATCCCTAAATTATCCATGGCAGGATTAAGCAATATTTGTCTTTCATGCCAACCAATAGCTCTTCCCTGTCATACAAATTTTTACAAATAATAAAAAGGCAAGAAAATGTATTCTTTCTTAATACTAAAAAATTTGGAACTAGATTTAATTTTCTGGACTTATCTCTGTGGCAGTGTCTATATGCTATGTAATACACTAGATATAGAAAACTTTATGACAGTATTATCTGGAAAAACTAATGATTATGATTCATGTAACACCATTACTGCTGCTACTGTTACTACTAACTGTGATTGCCATACTTGCAAGCTTCCCTAAATCAGATGATCCTTTCTGTGTTTAGAAAAAAACCCATATTATGAGGCAGAACTCACTTCTCATTTGTTGTTTTAATTTATATCAAAATTTAAGAACATCTGGCCCAGGATGAGTCTTAGGATCAGGGTTGCTAAAATAAACAAGCAAACCAAACTTCCCAGATGGGTAGGGAACCTCTAGGCCAGCCCAATAGTTTTCTGCATATAACTTTTCACCTAAGATCTTTATTATATTGTCTGTGTGTGACAAAAATTTTAAAGTAGTTTTACTTCTTAAAAAATTTCATCCTCTAAGCCCTCCAGGAAATTTGGCATTATTGATTCAAATTTCACCCAGTGATATTAACACATGTTATTTTAAACCTATTACAGACCACCTTCTAAATTTTGATTCTTTGTAATGCTATGTTTTCTTAGGATTCCAAAACTGTATCTTTCTACATTTTATTACCTTTTTAAAAGAAACAATATTCATCAGTACAGTAGGGGCTAGATTCCTCCCCCATTGACTCCAAAGAGGCTCATCTAACACCAAAAAAACTCTTCTCTCTCCACAAACCAACCCATGTCCTTAGGATTCATAAAGATGCCTCTGGGTTCATAAACAATGTCACAGTGAAAAGCTAAATTTTAGAAACAAAGGTTAGTTTCTGGTGATTATCTTAGTTAGATCTGCAGTATACACCAGGCTGATTTCAGTAAGAGTCTTTAAATTTATTGTGCCAAATAGGTAGACAAAAAGGGACTTTTGGTGGTGGTGGTGATGATAATGATGATGATACTCTGTACATTTTTCTTATCCACTCTTTGGTTAAAAGTTAAATCTTGTCTTTGAGGCACTCACCTTCTATTGCCTGAGGTCATAGTAGACTTGTCAGTTACATTCACACACATGCGGGATTCACACACACCCCACAAACTCCCATGCCTACCCCAATACATGACCAAGGCTGTGCCAATCATTATACTCCATCTTCGAGTATAGTATTGGACCAGGAATAGCTACTGGACTCATGGAAAATTCATAAGTATCTTCCCCAAGATGCAGAAATTATAAGAAAGAAATTTTTCCACTAGGTTAACTAAGGAGAATGTGAGTCTAGAGGTATCTGTAGCCATCTTACCAATTGCATATAGAGTGCATCTATGCAGAATGCAGCCAAGCAGAACAAAGAGATGGTGAGAGAGGATTTGAGTCTCTAGACTCAGCATCTCCATTTGTGTACTTATATGAACCAATAAATTCTCATTTTTGTTTAAAACTAGTTCATTTTGAACTGGGTTTCTATCAGTTGTACTAGAAAGAGCTTTACTAATTCAACCACTTTCTAAGGAAATTGGCCAGCAGCAATGGATTTTACTTTGTGTTTTGAGTGAAATTAGCATAATTCCTGGATATATCTGATGGGAGCAGTGTGGAAGTTGAAGGTAAACAGATTTAAAAATATTCCAGGCTAGAGGCATGAGATAGGACAGTTCCTTCCAATGTGGCCGGTACAATCTTCCCAATAATTGTGCTCTATTTGGGAAGGTAGAAAAAGGACTGATTCAAGTAATTTGGGAAGTATTAGTTTAAAACATATGAAAGTCAAACATTTGTGAAATATTATGAATGTTGAATTTGTAGAGGTGAAATATTGTCTAGGTCAAAAATTGTCAAATAGTATTAATTTTATTTGACTCGATCTCATATAGTTATTAGATAAATAGGAAGAAGATATTTCACTTAGGTGAAGTTGAAGTCATCACCCTGATAGTACCAGGCCACAATTTTTGTTGCTTTGAAGTCCGATGTATAATCTTCGAAGCACTGAATTCCAAGGTTGAATGTATAGCTGGAAAATTGGCTTTATCTTTATGTTCCCATTCAATCTATTTTAATACAAAATCTCTACATTCTTGTGAATGTAATGATTCTTACAAACACAAGATATTTTGAAAGATTTGACCAGTGATCTAAACCTAGGTCTTAGCATTTAACTTCTATTAGTTACTACGAGAAGCTTGGCTGATAGTATTCTCATTTTATTCAATAATTCAACAAATTTTTATTAAACAAATGCAAACTTCAAGGCTCTGTTCAATTTTATTGGATATATATCAGTCAACCTAAACAGTCAAAATCTGTGTCTTTCTGGAACTTATATTCTGTTGAGGATAAAGAGATAATAACTAAAACTAAGTTATATATTAGAAGTTCAGAAATATTAAAAGTTTACACGGGCAATAAAAATGTAGGAAAATGGGTAGGAAATGTGGAACAACAGTTTATGATTTTCTGTTAGAATTGTCAGGGAAAATTTCACTGAGAGTTTGCCATTCAGGCAAAGAATCAATGGAGGTAAAGGAGCAAGCCATGTAGATATCTGAGGGAAGAGTGTTCTAATAGAGGGAACAACTTAAAAGTCTCTGAGGTACCTGTGTGACTAGATTTTCAAAAACAGGAAAGAGGCCAGCATGGCTGGAATAGAGTAAGAGAAGAAAATAGTATGGAAGAACAGAGACCGCTGGAGGCCATGTCTGTGGCTTATAGACACTACAAGGATTGAGTGAGTTGGGAGCCCTCAGAGCACCTTGAGCACTGATGGTCCCAAGTAGTCTGTATCTCACCAGTTCTTTCTTTTCTTTTTCTTTTAGTTTATTTCTTATGTTTAAAGTATACAGTGCATTTGTTAGATATTTATATAGTTTATACAGTGATCCCCCTAATGCTCCTTCTCTCCTCTGGCTCTCCACCGAGCCATTACATTACTGCTGACTGCATTCCCTATGCTGTGCTCCCCATCCCCGTGACCACCTATCAGCTACTAATTTGTACTTCTTTAACCCTTCATCCCATTCTTCCATCTCCCGACCCCCTTCCTCCTGGCTGTCACCAGATTGCCCTCTATATTTGTTCATTTTTTCATTAGTTTGTTCTTTTTGTTCCTGAAATTCAGCATATAAGTGAAATCATTAGTGACCTTGAGAATCTTTTGATATGTCTATAGGCACTCTGTATTTCCTCTTTGGAGAAGTATCTGTTCAGGTCTGACCACTTCTTTCTTAATACTTGGGAAAACTGTCTCATCTGTGAAACCTGCTCAGGTGACATTCTCACTATGAAAAAAAAAAAAAAAACAGAACAAAACTAATAATCTTGCCCTTTCATAATTTTCTTCCAGTTTTTTTTCTCAGCTAACAGCATTACTTTTCTGGCTGTCATCATTAAATCTCAATTTCTGGGTCCTATTTTCCATCATCAAAATGAAGACACTAGGAAACCATTTACTGCAGACTGGGCAAATATACTTGATCTTTTATGAGAAAACATTTTCCTGGCATCACCCTATGAATTCTCACTAAATGCTAATTCACTTTATTACAGTCTATTTTTAAAGGCAAATTAATGAATTTAATATTTTTCAAAATGGCTTTTCTTTTCTTTAGATCCAGCAGGTGTAGGGAGAGGGGTCAGAATGATGAGAAGTGCCAAGTACAAAGTTAAAAGGGGATATACAAAGGGATTTTCTTTAAAACCAGTCCTGTTGACTTGGTTTTAATTGAACTATTTTATGTGCTAATGTTTCAGAATCTTATACTCACAACCACATTGTGTTTTCAAAAGCATTTTCTCTGCACAATACAACCTCCAGGGTGTGTATTTGCCTGCTAATAAACTCACACCCAAGGAGTGTATATATTGGCAGACAAGCCCATACCCTGGGGTGTGTTATTGCTTGCATAATTAGCCATCAATTATCACCAGTTACATTTGCACCTGTTCCATTTGCAGATCTTTGGAATTTCAAGCTTGCCAATTAGCATGTTCTAAACTTTCTCCCACTTGTGAGAAAGTGGGATAATAGTCCCTGCTTTGAGGAACCTCTCCTTAAGCAGGGTCTCCACAATAACCATCTGAAAAGGGAATATTTTAATCAACCACTTTAAAGACATCGTGAAAATATTGGTATGTCAAAAACAACCAAATTATTTACTTGCTGTCCTACTTTCTCAGAGTTTGAAAGGACTCTTGACATTATTTCATTTGACTAATGAAGAAAATAAGCCCTGAGAAGTGAAATTGACTTTTCCAATGTCACGCCATGTTAGTGGCAGAGCCAGTGCCAGAACCCAAGTATTCCTAGCTGATGTCTGTTGCTACTCTGGCATGTATTTAAAATTCACCTTTTACTTTGAGACTGAATTTAAGACCAGATTTATTTTGTATATGCAGATATATTGGATTAAATGACATATTTCAAAGTATCCACTTCCCATTTCTGCTACACCAGTTGCTGATTATACTAAGTTTAGAATAAATGTTTTCTCACATGAATGTGTTTGTGCTGTCTCTAGTTATTATGAAAGATTTGAGAGGCATATCTCTATGACAATGTTGCAATTAATAACACTGAGTCTCTCGTGGGTCTTCTAACTTAAGGTGAACTTCCACACCTTTCACTTTTGTCTGTGACTGGATGCAGTTTATAAGGAATGGTTGCATACAAGGCTTCTAACTCTAGTTGACATATGGCAGTTTTTCAAGCTGCAGTGATAGGTAAGATGACCTTGATTGCCCTAAAGCTACAAATGTTAACATAATTTTAGTGTAAATGGTATTAGAAAAAAAAGTTAAGGATAAGTTATACTTCTAACCTTTGTATTTTACTGCTTATAAAAAGGAGGCCTCTGGATCTTTAAATTTTAGATTTCAGTCCACATTCAACTGTATGAGTCCTTAATAGCTGACCTGTTTTTGGCTTTTTCATAGACATAATTTGAAATAGTCCAGCCTCTGAAAGATAAATTTGTGTGCAACATGCTTGGATAAAAGCTATGGTTGGTGGCACGGTTAACAATTTAACAGATATTCTTCCACATACCATTTCCTGTATGAACTTCAGTTATAGTTATTATATTCAGTTCAAGTAATTACATTCTATGGGGAATTTTTTTTCATTTATAAAACTTTTATCTTACAGCAGTGAATGCATGAAGATTCATTCAATGAGGCTTAATTTCATAGTTAAAATCTTAGTAATTTGATGGTTAAAGTCATGATACAATGGCTAGAAAATTACACTAAAGAATCAAGAACCTGTCATTCTTTTGTCTAGATCTACCAGTTATGAGTTCCTGCACCAGTGAGGAGTATTATCATGAACATGAGTTATGGAATGAGACTAACCTATAACTCAGGGTGTGACCAGGTACCTGTTCTTTAATCCTTTTAATTCTTACTATCTTCATTTGTAAAATGGGAAATGATGCCTATTTTGCAAAGTTTTCTGTGAGGATTGCATGATTTATATAAATATCTCAGCACTTAGGGGTTATTATTATAATCAGGAGCCAGGAAAGAATGCACAAAACTGGATTCTGAGGGTGTTTGATGATAGAACATAAAGTTCAATAAGGGAGAGTTTGTCAACTTGAAAAGAGGGAGAGATCCAATGTTGAGATAGCAGAAGACTCTGCCAACAAAAAGAAAGCTGCATTTAAAAGTAACACCAAGAGTCTTATTTAAATTACAGGTTCATTACAACATGTGGTTTACATTCTCCAAGCCCACTTTGTGTAATATTTGGAGACCAGCTATCTAACAAAGCCATGAAACCTTCAAAACTACTTCACCACATGGAGAACAAGCACCCTGCATTAAAAGACAAGCCTTTGGAATTCTTCAAGAGAAAAAGATGTGAACACAAAGAACAGAGGCAATTATTGAAGGCCACCACTTCATCAAACATATCTGCACTGAGAGCATCATTTTTAGCAGCTAACCACATTGCTGAAGCTAAGAAGCCCTTGACTATTGGTGAAGAGTTGATCCTGCCTGCTGCTAAGGACATTTGTTGCAAACTTTTAGGAGAGGCTGCAGTTTGAAAGGTGACATGTGTTCCTCTTTCGGCTAGTACCATCAGCTAGATGAATCGTTGAAATGGCAGAGGATATTGAGGCACAATTGTTAGAGAGGATTAATGAGTCACTTTTGTATGCATCCAGGTTAATGAGTCTACAGATGTTGACAATGAGGCAACAATGCTTGTTTTTGTGTGATGTATTTTTTCAGGAGGATGTGCACGTGGAAATGCTATGTGCACTTTTGTTGCCAACCAACACCACAGCTGCAGAATTATTCAAGTCTTTGAATGATTACATATCAGGAAAAGTGAGTTGGTCACTTTGTGCCAGCATGTGCACAGATGGAACGGCTGCCATGACTAGATGGCTTTCCGGTTTCACTACTCAGGTCAAAGAGGTCGCTTCTGAATTTGAGTCTATGCACAGCGTAATCAATCAAGAAATGCTAGCTAGCCAAAAAAAGTCACCTGAATTTAACAATGTATTGCAAGATGTGATTAAAATTATCAACCACATTAAAGTACATGCACTTAACTCACTTCTGTTCGTGCACGTCTGTGAGATGGATGCAGGGCACACACGTCTTCTCTTATACACAGAAGTAAGAGGGCTTTCTACAGGTAGATCCTTGGCCAGTGTTTCTGAAATACGAGAGTCACTCCAGAGATTTCTTTCAGAAATAAAGTCACAACTGGCAGCACATTTCAGTGACACAAAATGGGTCAGTAGCAAAGATGGCATGTTGATGAAAATCAAGTCTTTGGGGGATAAACTTAATCACATTCTATGAATGACATTAAACGAGAACATGTTTCTATTTTGGATGTTGAAGATTTTTAAGCAATATCCAAAAGGCAAACCTGTGATGATCAATGTAAGTTTGGTATGTTGATATTAAATGCAATCTATATGACAAAAACATCATAAGTAAAATAAAAAGGGATCAGAAGAAAATATTTCCAACACATACATAAGATAAAGAGTAACAATCAGAATACATAAATTGTACCTAAAAATCCATACAAAATACAAATATTAAATATAAAAAATAGCAAAGGATTTGAGTAGACAATTTTCCAAAGAGAAAACTGAAAAGATGGTCAATCTCACTGGTAATACAAGTGCAATTAAAAGACAAACAAATAAACAGAAATAGTGAAACAACATTTTTCACCTGTCAGATTGACAATTATTTATAAGTTCAGTAATGCTAAGTCTTGACCAAAGTGAGGAGAATTGGGTTCTCTTTTAAATAATAGTGTCAATTAGTATTGATACTTTGGGAGATAATTAAAATGTAAATGTTGTATCCTACCACCTTCTACTACTATCCTTTCCACTCAAATCCTAATCTTAAAATACATTATATGCTGGCATGCTTGTATTATACATTAGATATACAGAGTTATAGATACAGATACAAATATAAGTGGTTAGGTGGGTGGATAGATAGATGTCTTTATTATATGGAGAGAGTAAAATACTGGAAACAATGTAAATAACCATTGGTATGGGAATTGAAAAATAAGCTCTGGTACTGCCACACGATGAAATATGCTGCAGCAATGAAAATATAAATTAAAGCATGACCAGATAGATATGTGATGAAATGGAAAGTTTTCCATGATATTACAATTGATAAAAAGCAAATTGCATAATGATCCATATAGCATGATGTAAACAAATACATGTACAAAATAATACACATGTACTATATAGTTCTACCAGTTTTTGAATGTAAATGCACAGTACAATCATTAGCAAGTTCACACACTCAACAAAATGTGCAGATTCCCCTAAGAAATTTACTTAAAGTAATGGGGTATCTCAGACTAAGGCATTTGGAGGAATATCATAATAAAGGAGTACGTTTTTCTGTGAAATTTGAATACTCTACACTATTTTATAATTTACTTGTATAAATAAGAATTAACTTAAATTTAAGGAGCAAAAAAAAGTTAGGTACATTCTTTGGTTCAATGTTTTTAGGCAGAATATAAGGCATAGGAGTGAGTCCATTTCTGATGCTTGAAAGAATGTACTTCTTCAAACCACATGCTCAGAAGTATAGGGGAAATGTTCCTTGTTGCTTTTTTTTCAGTTTTTACCATGGTTATTAGTCCCTTCAGCTTTGAATATAGGGAAAGTTTGGTAATTTTTTCAGAAAGAGGTTAATTTTATTGAGATTTTCAAGTGCATTATCATAATACTTGTTGCTACATCTGGAAATAGTTATAATAATATAGTTAAGAATATGGGCTCTGTAGTCAGTTAGATTTGAATCACTGGCTTTCCGTCTTTACTGACTGAGGCTTATAAAGCCATGTAGCCTTTCTGATATGTATTTGTCCCCTCTACAACATGAGGATAATATCACCAACTTCAGAGTTATGATGTGAGCATGAAATGATGCAGTTTTTGCAAAGGGCTTTAGCACAGTACTTTCTTCTTATTGTTATTATTTTGCATATTCACTCGTTTTTCTTGATTTTGTTTGCCAGGTGTCTGTATAAGCTATTAATACTTTCAAAAAATTATATCCAAGATATGTTTATCAAATTTACTTATTTTTTTAAATTTATTGTCTAAGTTCCTTAAATCAAAATTTTTGAGTTGAATATTGAGCTAATTTACTTTAATTCTTTTGTATTTAATAATGCAGACATTTGTAGCTGTGATTTTCCCTCTATCATGATGACCATATTCATTGAGCTTTGATATGTAGTATTTAATTTATAAATTGGATGAAATTACATATAAAAATCTTTCAATTTCCTTTTGGCTCAATTGTAGTTTGAGGAGGATTTTCTTATTAACTATGTTAATTAGATTAAAATTTGATTTAACATTGATTTTTAACTTTCTTACATTTTGGTAAGGGAATGTATATAATCTTATTTTGTGATTTTAAAACTATATTGAGTTTATATTTTGATCTTGGACATAAATCCATTTTATTTACATAGACTTTATATTTTAGAGCAGTTTTAGATTTATAGCAACATTGAGCAGAAGTTACAGAGATTGCCCATATACCCCATGCCTCCCCTATTACCAAATTACTTTACCAAAGTGGTACATTTGTTATAACCAATGAAATTATATTGACATATCTTTGTTACTCAAAGTCCATAGTTTACATTAGAATTCACTATTGTTTATATATATTCTATGGGTTTTGGTAAATGCATTATGGCATGAAAGCATGAATCCACCATTATAGTATAAAAAAGTGTCATTTTACTGTGTACAAAGTTTTATCTCTTCCAGAATGTCATAAAGTTGTAATCTTACAGCACGTAGTCTTTTCAGATTGATTTATTTCAGTTAATAATATATAATTAAGGTTCTTCCATTTCTTTTCATAGCTTGTGGCTCATTTCTTTTTAGCAGTAAATAATATTCCATCATCTGTATATACCGCAGTTTGTTTATCCATTCACATACTGAAGGACATGTTAGTTGCGTCCAAAATTTGGCAATTATGAATAAAGCTGCTATAAATATCTGTATGCAGTCTATTGTGTGGACGTAAGTTTTCAACTCATTTTGGTAAATATAGAGGAGCATAATAGCTGGATCATATGGATAGAGTATATTTAGTTTTATAAGAAAGCACCAAATGCTCTTTCAAAGTACCTGTACCATTTTGTATTTCCAACAGCAGTGAATGAGAATTTCTTTTGTTATACATTCTCATCAGCATTTGATATTGTCATTGTTCTGCAATTTGGACATTCTAATATGTGGGGACTGATAATTGACTGCTGTTTTCATTTGCATTTCCTTGGTGGTATATGACGTGAAGCATCTTTTCATATGCTTATTTGCTATTTGTATATCTTCTTTGGTGAGGTAACTTTTAAAGTATTTGGCCCATTTTTAATTTAAAAAATTATTTTTTATTGGTGAAGTCTAAGAATTCTTTGTATATTTTGAATAACAGTCCTTCATCAATGTGTCTTTGATAAATATTTTCTTCCACTCTGTGGCTTGTCTTCTCATTCTCTTGACATTGCATTTTGCTGAGCAGAAGTTTTTAAGTCCAGCTTAACAATTACTTCTTTAATAGATTGTTCCTCTGGTATTGTATGTAAAAAGCCATTGCCATACCCAAGGTTATCTAGCTTTTCTCTTATGTTGACTTTTAGAAGTTTTAGAGTTATGCATTTTACATTTAGGTCTATGAACTATTATGTGTTAATTTTTGTGAAAGGTGTAAGATCTATGTCTAGATTAATTTTTTTTTGCAATTGGATGTCCAGTTGTTTCAGCATCATTTGTTGAAAAGACTATTTTTGCTTCATTGTATTTCCTTTGCTCCTTTTGCAAAGATCAGTTGACCATATTTACGTGAATCTATTTCTGGGCTTTCTATTCTGTTTCATTTATATATTTGTCTATTCTTTTACAAATTCCACAGTCTTGATTATTGTAGCTTTATAGTTGGTCTTGAAGTCAGATAGTATCAGTCCTCCAACTTTGTTCTTCTCCTTCAATATTGTGTTAGGCTATTCTGGGTCTTTTTAATCTCCATATAAGTTTTAGGATCAGTTTGTTCATTTCCACAAAATAAGTTGCTGGGAGTTTGATTATAATTGTATGGAATGTATAGATCAAGTTGTTAAGAACTGACATTTTGATAATATTGAGTCTGCAATAAATTGTAAAGTATTTTACTTTTAATCATGTATTAAATGTTTTTCAGAAGTGTAGTGGATCATTGAGATGAAATTCCATTTTTTTTGTTTCTATATTGTTTCTTCAGACACTCAAAGTAGTTTTTTGGTTATTCAATGTGAAACAATAACATACCTACACAAATTCAATGATTACCAACAAACTGTGGTGTAGTCTCTCACTTGGCCCCAGTTTCTTTCCATGGGAGTGGTGTTGCCAAATAATCTCAACAGAAATACTGCACTGTAAACTTTATGGTCTCATATGAAAGCAGCAAATGAGCAGAATAACGAATATCAAAATACTAGAGTAAGAACATTTGCATGAAATTCACAATAAAACATGCCTTTACTTGACAGAATGCCTAGCTACCACAATCAGACTTAAAATTTATACCTGGAAAACCCTACATTTTGGTTTTAGTAGAATAACCTTGGCATATCTGTAGCCAGAGGACAGATGGATATACATAAGAGTTGGCACAACTTCCGGTGAATATTTTTTAATACATCTCCTTTGAATTAAGTTGAAATATTTACCTATTTTCACCATCCCTCTCTTTATCATGCTAAACCAAAGAAACACATGCAACCCAAAGGTCCCCAACATGTGAGGAAACCAGCATTCTTCCTCACTCTATCCCATCCACTAGAAATTTACAGGTGATTATTTTCCCTCTCCAGAAGCAATACATACTTGTCACTTCCCTCAATCTCTTGTTCTGTCTTGTGTGAAGGATTAAATCCCACTGAGTGAGGAATAACTAAAGATCCAAGAAGAGGGACATAGTATTTTGGCCACCTTCAAAAACAGTATTCATGGGTATTGCCTTTCAGTCATGACAAAATGTCTGATGTCTGATTCATACTGGACTAGAAACAAGTAGAAAAATTAACATAACACATAAAACATCTGTTTTAAGACCCTGAAAAACATGCAGACCATGACAGTGATAACTGAGAGAAGAGAAATAAAGGTGAAACCTGATCACCAAGTCTTTCTACCCAGAGGCACCTTCTGAACTATTGTGCAGGAATAGGGGACCCAAGCATAGCACAGAGGTTTTGTTGAATTGAGTCAGATATTAGAGTTAAAAGAGGCTGATGTAGCTAAAATATGTAGGTCAGTCTTGGAAGGATGGTTCTATATAGACAAAAATGCTTCAGAAGTCTCCATTAGGTCCCCATGAGTCTATTGCTGAACACAAAGTTTCACATACATAGAGTAAAACCTCATAAGATGAGGCAAAGTAACACTGGGGAGCTATAAGGTGAACAATTTTGAGAGCTCACACAGGACTGGAATTCGTTTGAGTTTGATCAGCAAGAATGTAGAGACTTCTTTGGACATGTGTCACATTCCACAAAGATCTCAGAATAGTTGCACTTTGGTAGTAGGGATACACTAGGCTTATAGTAAAAGCAACTATAGATTTTGTCCTAAAAGGCTTAAGTAAAAACAATTCACAAAGGGATCTTGCCCAGGTTTTTACCCAGGAGAGATGAAAACATATATTCATACAGAGACTCACTCACAGATTGTTATAGCAGTTTTTTTCAAAATTATTATATATTGGAAACAATTTCAATCGACAGATAAATTTTTTGATATGTTGATCCAATTAATACTACTAAACAAAAAGGATGAACTAGTGATGGATGAATGAACCTCAGAAACATTATGTTGAGCTGAAGAAGCCAGACACAAAGAGCATTTACTGCATAATTTCATTTACATGGAGTTCAAAACCAGGCAAACTAACCTTTGTTGATAAATATCAGATCAATAGTTGTCTGTGGGGGGTTGATACTGACTAGATGCAGCATGGGGGAACTTTCTGGAGTGATAAAAATGTTTTATATATTGATTTTGGCTACAGAAGTATATGTACCTGTTACAACTGATCTAACAGCATACTTAAAACGAGTCCACTTTATTAAATGTAGATAAATTACATCTCAATTAGATTATTGTAGAAAATAAAAATAATAATATGTAGAGAGTTGGTTGTAGAAGATTCTCGTTCATACAAACCCTGGACATCTTAGTCACAGTACAGCCAGAGGGAGGAGGGCAAAGCATCTTTCTTGCAGGCTTTTAGATTTCCTTTATACATGAGGTGAAATGTATCAGTTGTTTATTGTGCATTTTAACTCAGTGTTGTGGAGTTTCAAGTTAGAAAATTATCTTAAATTATGACAATAGAGTATAAGCTCTTTTTTAATGAAGTGTGTGTGTGTGTGTGTGTGTGTGTGTGTGTGTGTTTTAGTTAGCATGTGTATTTGTGCTATTTAGGTAAAGGCTTAGTGGTGGACTATTAGTTAAATGCCCTCTTAATCCAAAAGTGTGAGGTGTAAGGATATTCATCTCCATCACCTTTCTATTAGAAGTGTTTCGCTCATTTCTGATGTTTTCTTCTCACATTGGCTCCTATATACTTACCCATTCCTTTTCATTTTTTAAAACAACATACATTATCCTACATCATTTCTCTTTGAATTATTATTCTCTCTCCACTTGCTATCTCACCTACCTACCACCTAATATGTACTGTACTAAAGAGTATTCATAAGTAAAAATCTAATTTGGCTAATAATGCACATCAAATTAAACAGTTTCTACAATGAAACACAAACTTATGAAGCATCCATTAGTTGGACGGTAAAATCTTAAATTACTGTTAGAATGTTTGCTACGCATGATACAGTAGAACAATCCAGGGCTCTAGAGTTTTGGCTTTCCTGTTTGTAAAAAGAAAATAATATCTTTTAGCACATTTAATGTTATGAAAATTACATGAGCTAAATATGTGATATGCCCATACATATGTTATAGACCTTCAAATAATCAAAGAATATGTGCTTCCCAAATTATACATGTATGTATAGAATGTATACACATATATTCATATGTATATGAATATTTGATATTTTATCTGTGATATAAATTTACACATGTATAGCTAAATATATGTATTATAAGTATGCATAGAAAATAAGTAGCATTAGAAAATAAGCAAAATATTTATTTTACCATATATTTCATTAAAATTCAAGGTTATGCATAGAAAATCTCCAAATAGCCATAATTTCCTTCGTTCTATCGAAATGTTTCTAATTTATCTTTTTATTACTTAGACATACATATATCAAGGTCATGAAATTTACAATACAGTAATGAAGGTGTTAGACCACCCTGTCCAAACCACTTGACATCTTAGCATATAATTAATATTGACATAACCTTGCTAAGAAATATAGCCTAGCAAGGAACATTGGATTCTTGTACCATTTCCAATTTGGATAAGATATGAATATTTGACAGTAATTTTTATAATCAGCAGCAAGATTTTTGTTTTGGTTTAGCTGAGCTGAATATCTGACCTAATCAGTAGATATTTCCGTTAAAAACATCAAGTATTACTTAGACATTTGCTGTCATATCACCTTGAGAGTATATATATATATATATATATATATATATATATATAATATTCATGTGGAGGATATATGTAGATTCCTAGCCAAAAAAGTATATATAGAAGCTTCATATAAATAAAACACAAAAAATATGCATTGAAAATATCTTTTTAAAATTATGACTAAACAAGAGTTATTGCTTTTGTTAGGTCTGACACAACTTATTCATTAGAGAGCAACAAGTGTGCACATCTGTATATTTGCATACTAAAAATAGTTGTTCAAGAAACAAAAGGTTGCTTAGAATGCATAACCTCTTACTTGTTTAAATTATATGTTTCTGAGTGGAGTATTATGATCTTGTTTTCAACTACATGTATGTGACTACCTAATTACAAAGCAGACATTTTAAACATAGTGTTTATTTCAAAGTGTTTTATCTCAGAATAAAAATGCATTAGAAGCAGTGATCAGGAGGAAAGGGAGGCAGACATGTTCAAAGTAGTGGACATAGACATCAAGATCTTCATCCTCCATTCTCAGTAAGTTTTCTTGTGACCAGATTTAAAGAAGTGTAAATCAAATGCAACTGTTTAGCAATTAAAATACTGACAGCATGATCAGTTCATGAAGAGTCATGTCATACTATTTTTATTTTACCTGAGATTCATTATTAGTGATATTGAAAATGATGAAGACAGGCAGAGAATGGGACCAGGAGAATGCTGTCACATTGTTAATGTCTATATTTATCATCTCTTGGTTAGCGTTGTCAAGTAGTGGATAAGGTTTGCTGTTGGGGAGAGAGAAGGGTAGCCAGGAGGGAGTTTAGAGGGGTTAAGTCTAGGTATAGAATTGGACTTTGAGTATCATGGCCAAACTGTCCAATGTGCAAAGTCCAAAGGGATGAGATAAATTTGAGCTTGTTTTAGCAAGTATTGTGGTTTCAGTTTTTCCCCAGTGAGATCCTAGCTTGTGTCTAAGAAATAAAGGAAAGAATAAAGAACAAGGATGTAATATGCAGGATGTAGTGCTTAGGAGGAAGATAACAAGAACTATAGAGACGTCAGGCTCTAGGGTTCAGAGTAGTCTATATTAGCAATGGAAATTATAGGACTTGGCAAAGAAACCATGGAAGAAAACTTTAGTCATCATAGAGAGTGCAGTGATATGGTAGTCATGCAAGTATACAGATAGCTGCCTACTAACCAAGAGCAGAAGTTCAGCTGCAGGCCCAACTTAATAGTTTGCTGTGGCTTTTTTTATATGCCTGCTCTCAGGATTGGCTCAGGGACCACATGTGACTGCTGGTGGAGAGCATCAGTGCCTCCAGTTGTGAGGGGCTGGAGGATGCAGAGCAAAACAAAGAGACTAGTATGTGTCTATAATATGTGCCTATGAAACAGTGGCACATCTACTCTGTGAATAGATAATGATATCTCTCAGTTCTAGCCACCTTGCATTCAGCTCCAAAAAATGTGGAAAGAAAAATAAAAATGGAATGTTACATGGTGTTTGGATTAGTATGTGTGTATGTGTGTGTGTGTGTGTGTGTGTGTGTAAACAAATGTGAACTGATGTTAATTTTGAATGAGGAAGTATCTGGCATGTACAGATGGCACATAATCCATGGAATGTTTAAGATGTCATGTGAGTCCCCCCAAGTCATGAAATGTCACTGCAGTTAAAGTGTTTACTTTCAAATAAAGATGATGAGGCAAGTCCACATACATGTTAACATAAGCCATGAAAAATCACATATATAGACAGCAAGACATGCCACAGTAAATTATCTGTGGCATAATCAATTAAATGGTGTTTACTTTCCTGTCATTCTATTTCTTTTTAATGATTAAGTATATTGCTACAGTTCTTCTGAGGTCACAGCAGGAACACATTGGAGTTTAATTAGTCATCATGAGTTGGTTAGTGTAATTTTAACAGCACAAAACCTGGAATCTGAAGTCCTTTTTAAACAATTTATGCAAATTTACTCTTTATTCTCAGGCTATTTGCAATCACAATTGAACTTTTAAATTGAGTAATAATTTTATTTAATAAAGAGTGGTACTTCTAGCATCTTGTCCAACTTTTTCACTTATTTATTCTACAATGAAATGATAGTGCCATCACAACATATATTTTTAGTTCTGTTTAAACCCATATTGCTGGAAAACGTGCTGGTCTCCAGGGCTCATCTTTTGTGCTGCAAACAGAACTTTTCCCTTATAGATGATACTCAACAAAAATTGGCTAGAACTTTCTATCCAGGCAACAGACACAGGAGCAAAGTGGATCTTATGCCTCTTTATTTCCCAGTTGAATTTAAAGGAAAAGCAAAAGATAGTTTCCCACATGCACTCTCAGGCATGTGATTCTAGTCTGTGCTAGTCTACTCTAATTCTACTGCCTAATTCCTCTGTCCACATCATTTGATTTCACTTAAATAGCAATGCAATTTAAGATAATGCAATCTCTAGCTCTAATTTCAAGTTGAAGTTATTGCCTTTGCAAACTTGCAAATTGTGATCAACAGATAAGTGACCAAAGAAGCAGCTTTGCTTTAGAAGAGATAAGCAATGCCAACTTTTTTCTATGAGTAAAGATGCTAAAAGATGGTGATGAAGAAGTGAAAAGCCATGTGTGAGACAATGTTACAGTCCAAGGGAATCTTAATTAGAATTATAAAGGAAAGAAGTGTTATCATTTGTCAGAGAAAATTAGTAATGTCACACTTGATATGGGTAGTATGTAAGAAGAACGTAGAACAAAATGCTCAGCATGAATAGTATTTTGTAATGGGTAGAGATAAAGTTCAGGGTTTACTAGTGATATTGGTTAAGAATGTGAGGACACAGAGACAAAGCAAAGAATAAAAGTCGTAAGAAAGAAAATATCTCCTGTCAACGATTAAATGGACAGACAGTGCCTTCTCTTCAGTAAGTTCCCAACATTCTTGACTTGCAGTTTGGGAGAACAAGGATGAATGTGTTACTCATTCTTTTAAATTACTTTGGATAAAGTACCTAATTAGGTTGTGATGGTGTAGCTAATTTGACTCAAAGATGAATCTGTTTTTTTTCTAGCAAAATAGGAACCTATCCTGAATTTAAATGCCAAAATGCTTGAGACCTACTAAGCTGCATCATTCACCATCAATATAATAAATCAAATGGTTTTGTTGTCCAATGATTTAATTTTATAAAAACAATTTATACAGGTGATATAGGCCATGGGAGGAGCTCATTTTCTATTCTGGTTGCATTAAAATAAATAGAATATTCTGCTATTAGGAATTAATAAAAATACAAATAAGGACCACAGAAGTAAATAAAATGTATCTGCTTTCTGCATCTACATTCATGTAAAAAAATAATCAACAAAGAGCATAAAGAATACATTTCTGAGATAATAGACACCCATTAAGTGATTTCTGCAAATAATGGAATACTTTGATTCATGTTCAGATATCAATTCAGGTTATAATTTTAATTCCTATGGTGGTTATTACCGTCCCAAATTTCCCATCAACTTCAATTTTGTAATGACTGTAATCAATATGCATAGTGTTTCACTAGCCTGGAATTACAGATTTTTACTCCAGCATCACCTTCTGGGCTTTGTCCTTCAAATGGGACATTGACTACAATATGAAGACCATGGGGGCCCTTGCACTAATATAATTTGCATTCTGGACACAATAACTTCTGCTTATATAAGGATGGCATAATCAGTTCTCAAATCCAGCATTTTTGGAAATACTGCTATTAGTGCACAGTTTGGAAGAGAAGTAAGCAGTGTCCTACAAGAAAGAATATAAAGATAACAATGATTCTAAACCCATCTCTAGTCTTATCTTGCAGTATGTGCTTTGAGGGAATCTCTTCCTCTCAATTGGCATAATGTTCCAACTGTTTCTTTTGCAAAGAGAGTATTCAATTACTTTGTGATTATCAAATGGAGGTGGGAGGTGGAGAGAGAGGGAGAACAGAAACATGCATCCAAAAGAGCCTATCAGAAATCTTGGATGAGTTTTATTTTTCAAACTACACATGCTCCTACTCTAACTCTACTCCTCAGATCTTCTGATTATGATAAAATATGCTATCAGTGATCATATTTTACCTATATTGCCAGTATGGACGCCAAAAATATGGTTACAAGTCACTGGAGTAGATGATCTCTAATAATTTTTTCCAAGATTAATATTTTATGGACCTATGAAGAGAATGATTGCTTACTTGTACTACTACTAAACACTTATACCCAAGTGTTCTCTTCCTTCACAATACTGTACTAGGAGAATGAAATAATATTGACATGTGAAATGGTAGTGTTATACCTGGTATATAGTGTGCACTCCATAAATGGAAGTTGCCTTCCTTCCATCTACTGCGATAGATGAAATTTTCCTTATACATAATATATTCGGTGATGGGAGCTATAAGAATGGGGTGAAGGTGAGCAACGGCTTCTCAAGAGGGGACTAAGAAATCAGAAATTTCTGTCTGGACACTTAGCTCCCAGCCCTACTGATTCATGTTGACAGCAATTTTTACTACACAGCTATTATTTAGAGAAGAAAGATGTCTGTTCTCAGATTCTGTGATATGCAGACAAATAGCCATATTAACTGCATTTAAGATTATACTCATTTTTTGTTTAATGAACATCTCTTGAGAACTTGAATCCTACCTTAGTCATTACAAAGGAAATATTCTCATCATTATTTAGGGAGTGATTATTTTCTCTTTATGTCACAGAACACTATTATGTATGTTTTTCACATATTACAAGGGCAGTGATTCAATGCCATTCATTTAAATTGTGTGGCTTTATTTACATGCTCTTAGGCATATAGTTTACAGACATTTGTTACACAGAAGCATGTGTTTGGAATAGTGGATATTGATTTTTATAAGTGAATGCATATCTGCATTGAGAGAACTTTTAAAATGCCACACATACCATATACTTATTATATAATAGTATCTATCCAAATATCATGCATATAGATTATTTACTTAGACTACAGTCGAGTCAAAATGACCAAGACCAAGACCTAAAAAAAAGAAAGAAAACAGTTAAGAATATAAGTGAGAGAAAGAGAGTTAATCAGAAAAAGATGAGGGCCCCCAAATTAACTTGAACCAATCATGTATATTCCTGAAGTTGAATTTAAATTGGGTATAATGAGATATTGTCATTGCCTTAATATAAAAACCAAGTACTTCAAAGGAATTCAGTAATAACTAACTATGTCTGTCTGTCCATTTTGGTGAGCTTACTGTGTTTACCTTTTAATCCTTTAATAGTTTGTACTCTGGTTATTATTACATAACAAATGACCTCAGGTTTAGAGTAAAACAAAAACCTTTTACTATGCTCATGATTTAACTAGTCAAGAATTCAGGAACAGCTCAATTGTCTAGTTCTTAGGGTTTCTCATGCCATTGTGATCAAATGTCAGCTGGGGCTTTAGTCACTTGAAGGTTCAACTGTTGTAACCATGCAGAATGATTTACTCCCATGGCTGGCAGTAGATACTGGTTATAGGCTGGACTCCCAGTGAGGACTGTTGACCAGTCACCAGAGTAGTCACAAAGCACTTTGATTTTATACCTGGCAGCTACCTTTATCCAAGCAAGTGTCCTAAGAGAACCTAGTGTTTCAGGGCCATTTCCATTCAGCTTTGGAAGTCATATAACATCACTCTGTTACCCTCTAATGCTCAAAGCAGTCTCAAGTCCAGACAGATTGGAGGGGACAGAACAAAGGCCCACCTATTGATGGTAGGAGTATTTAGGTCATGTTGTAGGAGAGCATCCAGAATGGGAGATGTTGTAATCATATTTGAAAAGTGTAATCTGCCACAATTGATATTCTCATGTTAATTTCTCAAGGGAGGAAACTGGGGACCAAAGCTTAAGAAACTAGAAAGAGATCTAACTGGAACTCAAACCTAAATTTCTCTTTCTCTAAAACTGGTATTCTGTCTAGTGTGTTGTATTGCTTCATGGGCAATATTATTATCTCTTAGATTATTATATATTTTTCAAAATTATGAATAGATTGAAATTTAGTATCCAAGACATATCATCTAATTAAAAGTCATAGACCTAACTTTCAGACTTGTTTTACTGCTTGAATGATCTGGGATGAATTGTTTCCTTTCCCTGGGTTTTTTTTTCACATTTGATGAGCAGAAATGTGTGCCATATTGTCTCCAAAGCCCCTGACACTTCCTGAATTCTATGCTTCATAATATGAAAACGAGAGAGAGAGAGAGAGAGAGAGAGAGAGAGAGAGAGAGAGAGAGAGAACACAGTATTAAAAGCTTTAAAAATTTTTTAAGAACAAGATTACAATACCTATTTATCTCACTTTTAAAATGTTTAATTTTGGTTTTGTGACTCCTGGTTGCGATGCTCATTAACCTGAGGCAAGTGATTTAATTAGCTGCGCAATTGTATTTCCTGTCTGAATATTTTCTTTTATATTCAGTCACATTGTCTGAATCAAGATATCCCACTGACAAGAGAGAAGCTATGGATTTTCTAGGTTTATTTGGGTTACTAACTAAAATGCAACAAAACAATCATGGGTTTGAATAACATTTTGAGTAAAACAGTATTCCTGTTCTGCAGACATGCCATAGTAATTTGTTTCTAGTCAGTGGGATATGTATTCTTGGGGAAAAAACATATCCTCCTAGAAATAGCTTAGTGAGTGATTGATTGTTTTATACAGTAATGTTAAAGCTCTGGTGAATTGCCTGAAAATATACTAAGTCTGGGGCAAACCTCTCTGCAGAGTTTTGTGTGTAGAATAGGGTCTAATGCTTTCATCTTATATTATTCAAGCCATTTAATTTATTGCAATTTTACAAAATCATAGAATTCAAAGTTTTAAGGTATCTTGAATACCATGGACTTCATTTCTTAATTTTTTTTTCTCAGCAAAATCTTTTCTCAACCAAAATCACAAAGTTTCATATACAGTATTGGTAGAAGTGCAGCTTCTGTAGTTGAAGTGGGGTTGAGGCACCAGAAGTCTTCCTTCTGTTATCACCTCTCATGTTTTATACCTCCTCCTACTTCACTTCAGCCTTCAACTTACCTGTAAGGTGCTTTTAGAACTTTGAAGAATCTTATTTGAAAATCATTCATCCAGTTCAGTATTTGAGTCAAGAAAGATTGGGTAAGATGTTCCTACGCTAGACAGAAGTAAATAAGACAGAATTGTTGCCCTAACAGAGCTCATAATCAAACAAGGAGGGGACTTACAAATGTAAACAAACAAGTTTAACCCTCTTCTTGGTATGCTGTTGCTAACACATTGTAGGGGATTAGTGGTCATAAATGACATAAAGAGAAATACTGATACCTGAAGGAAAATTAGGAATAGGCCATTTTTAAAAAATGGGAATAGGAGAGAGGTGCTTCAGGAAAAAGTAAAAGTCTATATAAAGCCCACATGAGGAGGGACATGGTATATTAGAGTTTTTCTTGAGTATAAAATGTGAAGGGGCTGAAGGTAATGGATGAACCCTTAGAGCTAATCAGAAGCCACATCATAATGGGCTTTGTAAGTGGTTTAAAGAAATCTGAATTGTAACCAACTGGTAACTAAGCATGGGGCCACTGTGGGAGGTTAAAGAAGGACAATGATATAATATGAAATGTGTTTCCAAAAGAGCACTTTGGCTGCCATATGGAGAGTGGATTGGAGAAAGCCAAGACAGAAGAATGAAGGATCTATTTGGGAGGTAGATTTGGCATCATTGTTCATAGATTGGATGTTATCCATGAAGAAAAGAGAGAAATCAAGAATGACCCTTAGGTTTTGGCCTGAGGTATAAGTGGATATCACTGTTACTTATTTATATGTGAAAAATGAGCAGGTTTGGAAAGAAAATCAAGTATATTTTAATAAGTTTGCGATACTTCATAAATATCACAGTAGAATGAAAGTAGGCAGTTAGATATGAGTATAAATTTCAGGACATAGGTCTGGGGTAAAGATATAGTTGTTGAGATTGGAAAATATACATGTGGTATTTGAGGTCATTGCAGTATTTGAGATTATCCAGATAGATCGCTTAGAATAGAAAGATAATGTAGCCAGGACAGAATCATAGATACCCTTATATTGAAGAGAAGTTAGAGAAGTTAAGGCCCACAAAGAAAATTTAAATCAAGTATCCAGTGATGTAGAAAAACAAAACAAAACAAGAGAGTACACAGAAATAAGGAAATAAAGTGGTTATATTTTGGGAGGAGTAGTCAACAATTGCAAATGTACCTCTGGTGAAAGTTGGACTAGTGAAGAACATTTATTTAACTCTCTTTAATTTTACTTAAGTACTTAACACTGAATTTGCTCCCCTCTAAAAAAAAAAAGAAAAAGAAAAATTGAAGAAAACAGCATGTATAATAAAACTAGAGAGTAACTATAACTACTAACTAAAGTAATATTTTCTAGCAGCAATGACATAATCAAATTGAGAAAGGTAAGAAACAATACATTTTTTCCACATCTTGATCATGAAAAAAATTGTTTTTCTAAAATATTTAAGTGAGTGCTGCAGGATTAAACCAATTAAACTTAACTTGAATCAATAAGGATTAGAGTCATGATCAGGCCACACAAAGGAATGACAAAGGATATGGGACTGAAGGAACAATCTTAGAGCAAAGAAAGCCTTCTTGGACAAGAGAGAAGCCATAGAGGGAAAACACTGATAACATGAAGGCTCTAAAAATTGCAAATTTTATGTACCAAGAAATAGTATAAACATTTCAAAAGGCAGTAACTGAGAAAAAATTATAACTTTTTAATAGATGGAAAATTGTTACTATAAATATGCAAATAGTTCTTAC